>SMGT01015009.1:50747-75458 GCA_004794575.1 Lanistes nyassanus | reverse complement strand
TAAAACTGTCACTTTGATGTTAGCTTTGTGTATTGTGGATTTTGCAACCTGAAACTAATTTTCAGGTCGGTCTCTGTTGCAGGCCACGTTTTCGTCTGTTCTTTTCGTCTTTTCGTCTTTTCTTTTCGTCTTTCTTTTGTTTCCTTTTCGTTTTCTTTTCCTTTCTTCTCCGCTATTTTTATGCTTACCCCGGGAGTTTTAGATAGGAGAATAAAGGTTACATATTGTATTTATTGGTTTCTGTATTTTTTAGTAAGTAAGGACAGAATCTGTGTGTGTGTGAAGCGCTAGCCTCTGCCCGAACCATAAATTCTTTTGTAATTCCAACGGCGCACACTGGTAAATTTGGTCTTTGCCATTAGGGCCACGTGTGTGCCGGTTACACCTAAATGGTACTTATACTGTTTTAAGCATCCGATAAGCATGGCATGCTAACCTTTCTTGTGATGCAGTTAACATGTTCGTCCCATTTGCAGTCGTTCTGGATCCATATACCTAGATGTTTGTGACTTTTAGACTCTACCAGAACTGTTTCCAAAGTACAGGTCGTGGATTGTTTCAAAACCTCCTTTAAAATTTACTAGATAGGTTTTATCTTCATTAAATTTTACTTTCCATAACTTAGCCCACCTTATTTTCCTTGGGTCTGATTCCAAAGTTTCTTTCCTATCGTCAGGATTGTTGAGTCTTAAATATATGCTGGTATCGTCAGCGAAGAGTTTAATTGTTGACTCAATTTCTGTTGTAATATTAATATATATCAAAAATAGGAGGGGACCCAAGACCGACCCTTGGGGAACTCCTGCAGGTACATTTAAATAACCAGATGTTTCCCCCTTAGTGCCCACAGCTTGGGAGCGACCCGAAAAGTAATTTTCCAGGAAAGACAGCAGTTTCCCTCTAATTCCAGTTGCATTTAATTTATGAATTAGACCCCTATGCCAGACTTTGTCAAAGGCTTTGGATAAGTCAAAAAAGATAGCTTGGGTAGTTAATCTAAATTAGAAGCCAGGTCGTTGTTGATGGGTACAAGTTCGAAGATAGTGGAATCCCTCTTAATAAAACCAGACTGATCAGGAGAGATATTGTTTTCAATAAAGAATATATATATTCGATTATGTATACATTTTCCACCACTCCTTAGTGCCAGATGTTTGCGGATCAGAGACTCTATTGTTAATTTCCATTAGGTAGTCGTGTTTTCGGGTTCTAATTTTCGCAATAGAGTTGTTTCTAAAGCGCCAGAAAACTTCCCAGTCATTGGTTTTGGCTTATCTTTGCTTTCCTGTACAGTCTGTTCCTTTTCTTGATACAGTATTTAATTTCCTGTGTCATCCACGGAGTATAGTTACTGCTGACGCTCACTGTTTTTACGGGGAGGCCCTGTTTGGCTACATCCATAAGTGTATCAGCGAATTTATTGGCAGTTTTGTTAATGTCTCCAGAGGTAATTCTTAATTCTTACTCCAGACTGGTGCGCCAGTCGTTGTTTAAGTCGCTTAAAATGATAAATTTCATCGATGGGCTGTTCGCTTTGTCTAAGCTTTCTCTTATTAAATTCCAGTAGTACACAGGTTGGTGTGGTGAGCGGTAAAAGCAACTGATGAGTAAACTTTCCCTGCTGACCTTCATCTCGACCCATACGGCTTCTATGTTATGTACTTGGAGATCTGGGCGTGGCTTGCAGGACAACTTACTCCTGACATAGATGGCCACGCCTCCATGCGCATCGGGGCGGTCAAGATGAATGAGGTCGTGGACACCCGGGATCTGAACTGCGGTTTCGTTTTGAAGGTTGGGATTTAGCCACGTCTCGGAAATAGTTATAACGTCATACTGATGTGACTCCGCGGTCAACAGGTCAATATGTTTGATTAAACTCCTGATGTTGACATGGGTTACGCGGAGGTCGCCCAGTCCGTTCGGGCCATGGTTGGTTTCCACGTTTCCTGATCTAAGCAGTAGTTGTTTTTGGACAAGTGAAAACACGGCGTTCGAGGACAGACTGGTGGAGGTATCTACCGACTGAGTAGCGCTCTTGTTTGATCATGCAGACTGAGCGAACACGCCATCAACACGGTCTGGAGTCAGTGTAAGGAGTGTGTACACAAGAAGTGCTAGCGCTAGTTTGCGTTGTGATGGGACCTTGCTAAAGTACAATAAAATGGCAAGAAAATCGTTTGCGAAAGAAAGGATAGTTTTCTGCATCCTAGCACGGCTATATGGTGAAAACCGCCAATCCTGGCTCTGTACAAGGGAGTGTCGATACCAATTATTTAATAAATCCAATTAGCATGATAAAACAAGAGAACTAGGCTACTTGTTCCATTACAACCGTTCCCGCAAAGAGCCTTCTTTGTGTAGCCGGGTTTAGGAACCCACAGAGGACAGGTTGAGAATACATGTAAGAGATAGGTGGGATAGAAGAGGTATGAATGGCGCAAATTATAAAACGCAGGTAAATGTTAAGGAGCATTGGTATAATCAAATCTAAAATGCGAAACAAAGGAAAATATGCAAATGAAAAGGAGATAAAAAATAAAACGAAAGAAAGAATGCGCAGTAGCTATGTTAGCGCTTGAGGTTTTGCTCTGGTTTGACTTGCTGACTTCGACTTGTTCAGTTTTCTACCGATAGTGTTGGCAGCAGATAAGGGATAGTGACCCGGCGATGAGATGCGATGTTTATGTATCCTACCCTAGATCCATATGCTGTGGTGTATGCGATGTCCATATTCAAAATCCAAGAGTACTCGGTGCAGTTCTACATAAATAATAGACATATATAGACAATACATGGCTAATAGACATAAACAGCATGCTGCATTAAGGTTTTGTTTTTATGGGTCTGCCTCCTGGTAAACATGAAATTAAAACAAAGGTAATGACTGTGTATGTGTACATTTCTTAGCGTTATGTTCTTAATTTTTAATGTGTTCTGACTGTGATTTTATCAGATCGTTTTATTTTCATTAAAATAAGCAATCAGTTCTGTCAGATGCACCTGTGTGACATGTTAGAAATGAAGATTGCAGTCTGCCACTAAGCTAAGACAGTTTTTTTAATATTATTTTTTTCATTGTCCGACATCTGGAGTCTGAACAAATTTTAATGATTCCCCACCTACCATCCGCCCACAAAAATTGTTGTGAAATAGTATTTAAATCTCTTGCAGTAAAACTGCAGAAAATTCTTCCCTTAAAGCATTTCCAGCTTTTGTGTTGTTTTCTTATTGTGTAACCCAAAGAAAAGAGGGAGAGAAAAATTTAAGAGGCCTGGAACAGAAGACAGCCAAATGGGCGATATATATATATGAAAGTAGGTTGGTCACCATGAATCTGTTGGTGTCATGTGCTGGAGCGTGCTTGTCGCCAAAGAGAGGATTGGTGCAGTGCAGGTTCCCATCCAGGTCCAGGTTGGTCTGTATGTAAACGTAAAAGCTCAAAATGATGAGCAAGTTATACACATGCAAACCTTTCATCCACACATCGTTCATGTAACATACGTTGCCTTGGAACATGCCTTGTTGCCCCACATGATCCTGTCACCTGTCACCCCTAGGTCATCACTTGTCACTCCTAGGTAAGCCTTTTAGCTCCTCCCTTTTGTAAGCTAGTAGGGGGAAGATACGTCATCACCAGGCTAATCGCTCTGCCCTCAATCGACACCTGGGAGATGGCCGCTAGCCAGATTAATAATTCTGCCCCAACCTAGGCTGGTGAGAACTGGTCTGAACTAGGATAAGTTGGTCCCTGTGAAGGAAGGGGAGGAGACCACAGGGTTTTTAAACTGGGGAAGCCAGATACATGGCGAGGATACACACACAGAGAGGACAGGACATGGAGAGAGAGTTAATGTAGGAAGACTAAGAGAAGTGAACACGGGTAGACCCACGGACCTCGACCCCCTCGCCATCTTAGCCAGGACGAAAGAGCTTCAGCTAGCAATCACGCAAATACACTGGGCTGTATTTCGCCGACTACGAGCCCAAGTAGTAAGTGACTGTTGACTGTACCTTATAAGCAAGACTGCTCTTGCCATAAACTTATCTTAGAGTCTGGGACTCGGGTTGATTTAAGATAGGTGGTTTTATCCTGCTGGAGACAGGAGACGTCACAAGCTAGTGGCCGGGCAATAAAGCCAAAAGAGGAGGCATAGAATGAAGTGTGGTTCGTGGAAGTCTTAGCTTCGTAGTTGGTCGTTGAATAGCTTTAGGGCTGTGTATTGGGGTCAAGTTGTTTCAATAGTGACAAGAGTAGGTGCTCTGTCGTTGGTCACTTATTGATTCCGTCGGTATAGCTTCCGAGTTGTGTATCGCATAAATAGTTGTTTGAGTAGTGACAGGAGTAGGTGCTCTGTTGTCGGTCACTTATTGTATCTGTGCATTGAGCGGGATCATAGGCGTTTTGCAGTTTGATTTCCCCTCTGGTTTAGTTTGATTATCTTATTTGTCTGATACCGCGTGGTATGACGTAATCAGGCAGCTTCTTACCCTAGACACGAGCACGGTGATTCTCTGTAAATAATCTGTAGATATATTTGATGTTGTCGAGTCAGTTAGTGTTTGAAATATATGTTGAATAACAGTTCGCTGCAGTTGTGTGTCTTACGAGGGTGGGGGCTCTTGAGCTAGAAGTGTTTTGCCTGTGTGAAACTGCGCGAACGTGTCGGAAGTATGAGAATCTTTTCCCTCGGTAGATTTCTCTAGTTATTCACATTATTTCATAGCGTCGTCATCCTTTGGTGTAGAAACCATTGACCTGAAGCAGTAAAGGTTTTGGTGACGATTGCTCAATTAAATCTACATTTACGAGTTCAACATAAGTTTGTTCAGTAATTCTGGAGAAGTCGAGTCCAGTAAGATAAGGTACCGCCCGGCCGTCACAGGTCCAACATGCAGTTCTTCTTTTTTTTTACACACAGGCTACCATACCAACATATAGAAATGTAAGAAGTAGAGGTGGGTACCAGAACGGAAAGCTGTACCGGAATGCAGAACGGTATTTTACTGCCGTACCGGTATTTTATACTAGTATTTCGGATGTACAGCCTAAGAGTGTTCATAACAAAAACTTCGTTGACTGCATATTTAACAGTGTACGCATGTGCATGTGTTTGCTGGTGTGCTTGTGCGAATGTACGTGCAAATGAGAGGAGCCGAAACCAAAGCTAACACTGAATAAACAAATGAATATAAAAAAAAATTGTGTCAATCCTTATATGAGCTTGGTTGATCAGTGTATGGTTCACGATGAAGAAAACGCACAATAACTGTTCTTTTGCATTGCAGGCATTAAAAACCGTCTAGGTTCCTTGAACTGATTTCGATCAATCGACAGTATTTTGAATCTAGCTGGAGGCTGCCTCGCCTACATTTTTAATGTAAGGCTAAAGATACGGTGCATTAATCGTTACTGCCGCTACCCATTCTGCAAAAAGACCGCCTCGGCGGAAGGTCAGTTAGTAGCCACGGCGACGCATACCTAAAACTTGTCGATCTAGTAGCTGCCCTGCCAGACGCCTTGGGTATAGGGAACAGTACTAGGACTGGTTCGCCCGGTGTCAGTATAATGTGACTGGGTGGGACAATGGTCCCACGTGTGGCTGAAAATAAACTTGTCTAAACAACACCGTCCTGATCGAAACTGGCCTATAGTTTGCAGCTGGACGCTAAGCAACAACCAAACAACCTAACCCATTCTGCAGTAAGTAGGAACGTTAACATGTCAACTGAGGCGCCCGTAAAAGCAAACTTCATCTAGCTGATATATGACGCGATCATATTTTCAGAGGTTCAACTATTCATAATTAAAACATACTTCTATTACTGTCCTACAGAGGTTCTACATTTATTAACTCGGTCTTCTTGATGTCAGATAGGTTACTTATCTTTCGTGACAAAAATAGTATAGTTAACATACACGTATGGTCACTTTAATCTTATTCGCAACAGTGGCAGTGTGAGTGTACTCTGAATATGTCCACCAGTTTCCCTGAAATCTTTCTCTTACTGAATTTAAATTTTTTGGGGGACAGGTTTAATGCAAGCGTATATCCTAGACAATTGATCTTATTATGTGTAATAAACATACGAAACACACACACACACGACAAGCGTCACGCAGCTTGGGTAGTATTCCTCAAATCATTTAAAATCCACTTTATTCGCGTACGTGTAAAAGAAAACACGTTAATCGACATCGACACTTTATTGAAAAAAACGGCACAGGTTTGTTTCAAGGGAGAGGATACAAAAAACATCCAGTTATCAAGTACAAGTAGTATGCACATAATGATATACATATAAGCCATACATCTGCCCTTATCACTGTGATCACTACCTTATTGATTCATTTCTGCTCATGAATATCTGATAAGATATCGTGCAATTTGTTTAACAGCTGCCTCTGTATTATCTGCTAATACACGAAAGACATCATCAGCTCCCTGCCTGTATGGGGCTCTACATTTAAGTACATTCACTTTTGATCTGATATGGCTATTTGCAGCACAGTCAAACAACACGTGTTCCTCGTTTTCAATGGCTGCTTTACATTGAGGACAGACCAGCTGATTAGGTGATATATCATTTCTATAGCGGAGCTGATGTACTTTAATTGGGGATATCCCAAACCTAAACCTAATATGCATCTCTAAAACAACGCACTTTTAAAATATTTAGATATTGCTCTGGCTGCACATAGTTTTAAAACTGTAATACAAGTCTAGTCTTTGGCTTGTAGACATGTCACTATATATGCCAGTTTTGCTGAAAACAGTCGACTAGGCGTTGTCGAAAAGCTCTTATACACATTTTGTTTGTTTGTTTGTTTGTTTGTTGTTGGTCTTTTTGCCAACACTTTTTTTAACCACACATACAATCCACTAAGGATTTCCTTTACAAAAAATGCCCAGGTGCATTTCCCATCTTCTTGCAGATAATACAACATATAGGCCTTTTTGGGTAGTCTATCGTCCTGCATACACAGACGAAGCCAGTATTTTACGCAGCGGATTGTGGACGTTATTTATAATGGGTGGTGACTAAGATCTCCCTACAGAAGGGGAAGACTGGGTATATTGTAACCGGTGATCCTAGGTCGACCTTCTGTTTTCTCTGACGAAATGGAAGAAGAGCTTGTTCACTATGTTTACTATATATACAACATGGATGAAACGTGTATCATCACTGTTGGTACAAAAAGCCAAAACGTTATCAGTCAGAAAGGAAAGCACAGCACCGGAATCATCTCAAGTGGTGAAAGAGGGACAACAACAACTGGTGTATTCTGTGTCAGTGCCATTAGGTCACTGGGCTCCCCCAATGGTTCTGTTCTAAAAAAAAAACGCGTGAATGACCAGCTTAGCAATGGTGCTCCAGGTGGATCCATGATTCAGTGCAATGAGTCAGGCTGGATGGATAACGACATGTTCCCAAAGTGGCTACGGCACTTTATTGCAGCAGTCAAACCAACACCAGAAAGACCAGTCCTACTCTTGTTGGACGGCCATGTCAGCCATACCAAACACATAGCTGCCATTGGAAAGGGCAAACGAAGTCATCATGCTTTCTCTCCCCCCTCATTGCACCCAGAAGATGCAACCGTTAGACCCCACTTCTCAGGGCAACAACAACTGTCCTATCACTTCTCAGGGCAACAACAACTGTCCTGCCACTTCTCAGGGCAACAACAACTGTCCTGCCACTTCTCAGGCCAACAACAACTGTCCTGCCACTTCTCAGGGCAACAACAACTGTCCTGCCACTTCTCAGGCCAACAACAACTGTCCTGCCACTTCTCATGCCAACAACAACTGTCCTGCCACTTCTCAGGCCAACAACAACTGTACTGCCACTTCTCAGGCCAACAGCAACTGTCCTGCCACTTCTCAGGCCAACAACAACTGTCCTGCCACTTCTCAGGCCAACAACAACTGTCCTGCCACTTCTCAGGGCAACAACAACTGTCCTGCCACTTCTCAGGCCAACAACAACTGTCCTGCCACTTCTCAGGCCAACAACAACTGTCCTGCCACTTCTCAGGCCAACAACAACTGTCCTGCAACTTCTCAGGTCAACAGCAACGATCCTGCAACTTCCCAGGCCAACAACTGTTCTGCTTCAAGAAATGTGTCAAGTCCTAGTCATGCAGCCCAGCAAGTCCATCACAGAGTGCCAATCAAGCGGTTTGCGGTGCCTGTGGACCACGTGTCACCACTTCCACACAAACATCCAAACCTTGTAAAGAGGGCTTTTAGGAAGATGTCAGCAAATATCCTAACTGCTTCACCCTACAAAAGCAGATTCAATGCGACATCAAATACAAACAATAAGAAAACAAAGGGAAAGACCAAGACAAAGCATTTATCTCCAGACCCTGGATCAAAAACACGCAGAAAAACCAGTGGAAGCTTGTTTTGCTTTCTGTGCCAGGAAGAATCATGAATTGAGGTTATGATACAATGCACAGTCTGTAGGCAGTGGACCCACCAGAAGTGCGCAGGTTGCGAAAAAGATGATTTTGTCTGTGAATTCTGCAAGTGAATATGCTGTATGCTTATTATTATTATTATTATTATTATTATTATTATTTGGGTGGGGTTGGTGGGGTGAGGGTTGAGTTGTGAGACAGTTTAGTTCATTATTTAAGAGAAAAGGGGTTCCCTTTTTTTCAGATTCGTAGCACGGACAGTTTCAAGAATTGCTGTTGGGTGGTTTTTTTTCATATATGGGGCACTGGATACATTTTGTTTCCTTTAAAGAGAGACAGGTTCTCTTCCAGGAACAGTTAGTGATGCTATTTTTCCCAAATTCTGCCAGTGAAGAAGGTTATAAGGAATACAGAGGCTTTGGGCACAGCTGTGAGGCACAGTTAGGACGGTCCTAAAGTACTATTTTCTCCATGCTGTTTTCCGTGTGTGAAATAGCATTTTTAATTCTTATTCTGTCAGTGAAGAAAATTTCAAAGTATGGTGGGTTTTTGTTTTTGTTTTTGTTTTTTGTAGACAGAGAGGAGACCAAGGACGATTTGAAAGTAGCCGTTCATAAACTGTGAGACACTGTTTCCTGGGTCTAAACAAAATGCACCTTTTTTAAAACCTATTATTTTCTGGGTGCAGAAAAGGGACTTTTTAAAATTCCTTTATGATTTTTTTGGGCAGCATGTCACGTCACCCCTAGGTTAGCCTATTCCCCCTCTGGCCTAGGCTGGCCAGAACTGTTTTAAGCGAGAATAAGGTGGTTCCCATGAACTCTGGGCGCGGGGACGCACGCTACTTAAGCAGGGAAAAGCGTGAGTGAAAGGAGAGGACCACAAGAAGCGGACACGTGTAGACCCAAGGACCTCTGCCCCTCGCCATCTTAGCCGGGACGTCAGTAGAATATGCGCTGTTGAATAGTGCCGGTCTCAATATAAAGCAGTGCAGATTTTGTCACAAAGATTTTAGTACAAACAGAAATCAGCAGGTATTACAATCTACCTAATTTGTTCCAAATAAGGACGAAGAATCGATCACAAGTGTAACAATACCCTTTTTGTGCTTCTGTCTCCATGCATGCAGAACACGCAGAAGTACGGGAGCACAAATGTGTGATCTTGCACGCCTAAATAGGCTACCCCACCTACACATATCGACTTCCATTCGACTGACTTTGCCAACGTGCTAGTTGCCTTATTGATCGGAACTAGGTAGAATAAAGACCACCATCAATTTGGCTGCTTGCCAGAAGTTTTCATGGAGTCTCAGGGTGTGCGTGTTTTCCTCTTGTCACAAAGGAAATTTCTTTCTAGCGTCTTATTCAACATTTACAGTGATTTAAACATTTAAATCAGTGTCTGTCTTCTGACGAGTGAGTATTTATACCAAATGTAAATGTGTTTCCTCAAAAGTCAAGCAGTTGTTTCTACTGTTGTTCATTGTAACGTATCTGTGTGTGTGAGTAGTGTAGATATTCATGTTACACTGTACGTTTGGAGAGTGTTAAAACTACTTTTCAACTGGTCACAATACCTCTATTTATCTGATTCAGGTCGCCTTCACGGAATACATTACAGGGTTAATCATAGTTGATGCTCAATACTGTAAAGAACTGTGGAGGTCCCTGCCTTACCCGGTTTTTTTCTGAGCCCTCACCTGGTGCAAGGTAAGTAAACATACATGTATATACAGGTATGCTGACATGCAGAGACATAATCTACCGACGTAGTGTAGACTGATAAAATTAGCTCGGCTAATACTAGTTCGCAGAAAACTGTCATGCGCCAGTAGTGTATCCGTCTTGCTGCTTGCGAACTCTTGGCATTTTGTTTTCTGCATTGCAGCAAAGAAAAAAATAACCGTTTTTGGCGACTTCTGCGTGTGTAACTGTGCAGGTATTAGGAGAGTGTAACATTACTTCTGACCAGATCAAAGTTTGTGAAGAGTGCAGGTGATACCTAGCTCCGGAGAGAGAAAGGTTATTTCTGCCCTGATGAAAGTTTGTAGTTGTGTTATTGTGTCTAGCACCTCGAAGCCTGTTCTTCCAGTGCCTGAAGCCACATTCACCTTGCGTTTTGTCAAGAACTTTTGTCAAGTTTTCAACCAAAATACCTCTACTAGTTGATTCGAAAACGCATTGACGGAATGCATTGTCGTTATTCATCTGCAGAGCTGCAGAGCTAACATGTGGATGCTGCTGGTTCGAATCCAGAAGTGGTCGAGGATTATTTTCTGGAGTTATGCAGTCTTTATTTTGCCATCTCCCCGCACACCAAACTGTCTGTCGACACTGGCCATCTTACTGCAGCTATCGGTGGTTTTTTTCAGTGTATAGCTTAGTAATAGGACCCCATCCCCCATAGTGCGAAATAACCCAGAGCTAGAAGCGCTGTTACCTGTCCACCTACCTTGAAGGAATGTTAGAGTACAGGGTTAGGCTTTAAAAAAGTTCTACACTGTGCGGCAAAGGTTCTATCAACTTACCTGCCGAGTTAGAGGTAAGTGACGTTTTCTTTCCGTGTACACGTACAACTGCTGTTGTAGCTGAACATCCAATTACTAAATAGTAACCCGCACATTTCTGGTTTGGGGGAGGGGGTGTTCTGAATTTGGTTACTTGTATTTGTATAATATCGACTGACTAGCGCTTTCTCTACCCCCTCCCAGCCCCTGCAGTCTTTCTTTCCTCTCCTTGCCTCCTTCCTCAGTCTTCTTTTCTTTACGAAATCGTTTCCTCCTGACGCTGTTGTCCCCTTTAACCAGGTCATTAAACCAGCTGCAGCGTTCTTCAGTAGCATTAAAGTTGTTGTTGTTTTACTAGTTTTGAATTTTTAACAATTCTTTTTATCTTTCTAGTGGTGAGAAACCCATACCTTCCTGATTTAGACGACCATAATGTAAGTGCAAACCAAGGGAAGTAAATAGAATCGTCTGTTAAAATCGCAGCTCCATCTCTTTGTCCAGTAGGCCAGCTTACTTAGCTAACCTTGGGTCGAGGAAATTATGAAGTAAATACTACACGAGAAAAAGAAATCCTTTTTGCTATTTGGCACAGTTTAATTGAAGCGGTACCAAATGCAAATAGCAAAAACGAATTTGCCTTTTCTCTTTGGCCAACAAGAACAATAGTCTGGTTCTATATATTCGCGGTTGCGTGCAGGGCAGCAGCTACTTTCGTTTCGAACATGGTGAACGTTTTAAAACTTTCTTCGGGGTGGGGGTTAGGAGAGGGGTATTGACCTCTAAACCGGAAACACTGTCCGCCATCTTAAAAGCACAGTTCCCCCTACCTGAAAGGGAAGTAGCTGCCCTGCACGCACCGGCAGGTGAGATTTTGATTTCCTGCGGAACTGACTTTAATATTTTAATATTTTTTTTCTACATATAGTAATTGGAAACCAAAACAAAGCAATCACAAATCAAAAAACACTAAACCTAGATTTAACTTATCCTATAAATGTAGGCATAAAAAAATAACTAATTTAAATTACTAAATTTATGTTCGTCAACTGTCGGCCCGCATAAGGCGGAAAAAATGGTGAACGCAGGCATTGTCTTTGTAACTTTGTCGTTTTTCGCGCTTACAGGTTAGACAAATGGTTTTAATTTTATTATGAATTTATATGAATTTATAATGAATTTTATTTTGAATGCATGTACCGTTACAAATCACAATTTTGTCGTGAAATCTGTTCGAATTTAGCTAGAAATTTTAATGTGGGGGACTGCACGTACGTCCTAAGCAGAGAGTATAGTCGGCATTGGTGATGCCTATCGTTTGTAAAGTGGAAAGTAGTTTGTACACTTTCCGATATTTGATAAAGTCAGGGAGAAAAGCGTTTGTGACTGCTGTTGTTTATTTATCTGTAAAGTTTTAAATGACCCACATTTTGCTTGATCTTCTCCAGTGAGTCTTGGCGAAAATGGCTGTACACGATCGCCGCTTTATTTAATAACCCATTCATTTGCAAGTTTTTATACAGAGAGAAGGAAAACATTATGATGATCATTTTTGTCTATGAAGACTGATACGCTTGCATTACTTTAAAAGAAAAACCCAAGTGGTGCAGATCAGTACCAGATGTCCTGAAGTCAGCATTAGATTGTCAAATGTTATCCCTAGAGAGTTGAGCATTTAGGTAAGATATAAGCTTTGTTAAGTGTCATAGGCTTTGTTGTTGTTGTTGTTGTTGTTGTTGTTGTTGATGATGATGATGATGATGATGATGATGATGATGATGATGATGATGATGATGATGATGATGATTGATGATGATGATGATGATGATGATGATGATGATGATGATGATGATGATGATGATGATGATGATGATGATTTGGTAGGGTTCTGTAATTGTGGTGTTCTGTACTGACGGTGGCTAGGTGATGGCTGCAAGCTTGCTGAACTTTCCTCTGCAACTATGTTGGTGATGTTTCACCCCATATAAGGACAACTCCCTGTGTGTGGATTCTACTACCGCCTTATTCCAAAATTCCTTTATTTTGAATTTTAATATTTGTTCTTTCGTTTTAGGTATCTGGATTTTACTTTAAATGTCCTAGTCTTCAAATCTGGTTTCCTTGTAGTTTATTGGATGTGAGTTAAGTAGTTTACATCACGCTTTTGACGTTTGTATTAGTTAGACACAGCTATCATCTGGGTGGCCATTTGCTACCTGCATTGAGTTCATTATATATTGCTGTATGTTTCTGTATGGGTAATGGAGGATTTTAGACTAAGGGAAATTTGTAGCTGTGCATTGTTTTATTTTAAGGATTTTCCTCTCCTAACTGTTTAGGTTGCACTTGAGCAGGACATGTGGGGTTCTGAGTCAATCCCCACAACTGAAGATCATAGGGTCTTTGTGAATCAGAGGGACTTGGAATGGTGTGTGGCAGATTTGTTTATTTTAAAAGACTGAAAAGGTAATTAGTCTCACGAAGTGGTTGACAATCCGTTGAGTGGTACACTCGAACTTCGCCAGTGAGGTCCTTGTGGCTTGTTCTTGGCCCACGTAGGCTGAGGAGGGATGGACATGGCATTTGCAGCTTCATCTGATGAAATAACTTTTGCTACAGAAAGGGGAAAACAAACATGTTACTGTAAGAGCAGCAGACCAGACAGATGGGCTTATGAAGTATGGAGACCAGATTAAGCTCTGAGTAAAAATGTCACCAAAGACTGAAGGAAAGAAGAACAGAACATTACAGACAGAATGTTGAAAGGCAAGGAAGTATAAATGTCTCAGGAAGAAGAGGCAAGAGTCAACATGTACAGGAACTTGCAGAGGAGCCAGCTGCAGCAGAACAGAAGGACACGGAAACTGTGTAACAGATCACAGGATGCAACAGCTAGAATCATGACATTTCACTAAAAGTTGAGGATGTAACTGCATCAGTGAGAAGCAAAAAAGTAGAAAACAGGTGAACAATACTTAAAACGCTTCCTAAACTACCTTTCAGACTTGCCAGTGCTTTCTGACATCTCTGGGGTTGATCGAGATCTGGGTATAACCTTAAGCGCCATCATGGTGGTTGAAGCAAAAGACTCCATCAACAGGGTGAAGAACGGCAGTTAACCAGGTGATGAAGAAAGTGTTCTGAGATGCTGAAGAAAGACAACCAGAAGGTTCCACACACCTTGTGCTAGATCCTACAGGAGATCTGGAACAAAGAGAAGATTCTTGCTGACTGGGAAAATGTAATATCATCAAACTACCAAAGAAGGGAGACAATTTCCACTGCAACATCTTGCAAGGGCTATCGGCTTCTTTCACTTATTAGCAAAGGTTTTTTTTTCAGCTGCATAATACTCCAGCGGACCTTATGACAACAGGGGTGATTTTCGACAAGAATTCACCTCAAATGAAAAACAAAGTCTCTTCTTTAAAATTTGAAGACTGTGCTGTCCGCTCTTTTGGAGATAATCTGCCTAGGTGGTAGATCTGGCACAGCAAAATGGTTGGAACAGCACTCCATTCGAGGCGATTTCTGAAGTCTGGGTGATTAAAATGGTTCACTTCAAAGTGGTTGCTACAGATGAAGTAGCCATCAGAATGAAGCCGCTCAGTATTTTTGTTCAGAAGATCTTGACGCCAGGCGTTTTCAATGAATTGAAACGTTTCAATTGTGAATATTCGGGCTTATTCAGAAACTATTTTATACAAGTGTCATTTTACAATAAGAGTAGAGAGTGTGCGTTTGTGTGTGCATATTGTATATTTTTATGTTTGTGAGTGCATGGAAATTCACACTTAAGGGTGTATCTTTTAAGATGTAAAAAGTACTTATGGGAAAACGTTTCCACAGATATTGAAAACAGTACATAGATCCTAAAAATATTTAAATAACTTTTTAACAGATTTAGACCGTCACATAACGTGATCTTCAAAACATTGCACAATGTGCTGTATTAGACTATATTGGCAGTGTGCATGCACAAGCAACTGTTTGCCAGTAAGCCAGTCTTCTCTCTATGCTGTGCTAGGCAAGGAGCAGCACCAAACGAAGGGAGGTAACCTGAATTCTGACTATCATTTGTTAAAGAATGATAGCCCTTAGTTATCCTGGTATAAAGTGTAGTTGTTCGTACACTGTGACATGCACTTCCGGTCTGCCGCCGCTGCTTTTCACAAGTTCATCGCCATGTTTTTCCTTTTACTCTGCATTTACAAACTGTCAAAATCTCCTTAATCAAGAGTTTGTAAACCTATTATTACTAATTGTTAGACACCGAAATAGCAACTATCACAGTTATTTTACCACATCCAGCATTTCTTTTGTTGTCAGTTTTTCTTTTCTGCAACATGCGCTTCCGGTCTGTCGCCGCTGTTTTTCACACGTGCATCCCCATGTTTTTCCTTCTACTGTGCTTTTATTCTAGCCAGGTTAGTTATTTTATAAGTAATTTAACACGAAAATTTTTCGAAATGTATATCACGAGGTCTTTACTGTATTTAAGTTACGAGGAACGGAGCTTATGTTGTCGCTGAATTAGAATGTCTGTGTTGCTCTATTCTAGAAATTGAAGCTTATGTCTGCAGAGAACCGTGGTGAGATACCTGCTGTGCCATTAATTTCTCTCGGTAGAGGATGCATTGACAATATCCAATAGTCCTTTAATGCCTGCCCATAATTAAGATCCATCTGACCCTTAACGGTTTCGGGTTTTGCCATAACTGTATACGCATTTCCTTTCCTTTTAACTATCAATTGTCTGTGCAACGTTTTGACCACAGGGATTTAAAAAAAAGTGGTTTCTCAATGAGACCAGTGGCTGATGGTTCAGTTCCAGACAGTGGCTCAATTAGAAGTGTTTGTATTTGAAAGTTCTAGAACATTCAGTGATATGTATGCCCTTAGCAGTTTGACATAAGCGGGAGCCAGGTGTTCTTGTGTATGCGTGTGCTTACATTAGAAAAAAAAACCAAGAACCAAAGAACGACCTGGCTCCATATGCATGTAAACTGAACTAAATTTATACCCGAATAACGGATTTGTCCCTCTGTCTCTAAAAACGCTGTTTCGGCGATCTTGGAATAAACTATTCGTTCATGGGACGACCGAATAATTTAATTATTTCCGAATAACGAGGAGAAAATAGCTATTCGGTTTTCATGCATAGGTAATTCAAGGAACTTAGTCTAGAATATTTGCCAAGACAGGAAAAAAATCAGCTTTTTAGTTGTCTTGTTATTTTCACCAAGTTGTTGCAAAGAAATGTAAAAGATTTGTTCTGGTTCTACAAAGTATTCGACCGTGCCTTTTTAGTTGACTAGATGGCAGAGTGGTTGGAGCGCTGACCTCCAGCCCCGAGAGCGATGGTTTGATACCCACACTTTACACTGGCCCTAGTAATGGGACAGCTGAGGTCAGCTGTAGGATAAGTTGTTATCCGTACTCTAGGCACAATATTACGAAAATTATTTCTTTCTTAATCTAGATCAGACGTGAGATCATTTCCAGTTTTTTTTTCTTCTTCATTATGTTACAGGGTTGGCATACGATTTAGACTTGCAGTGCGTAGCTTCATTCGATGATGCCGAGAACACCGTGAAAGTCTCCTTCAAAAAGACGGCCATACCAAATGCCTTTTGCAAGACAAAAACTAATATCCCATATCTGGATATCTGGATAACTGCCGACGGAAAACCTCGTTCCATCATCTGCGACAACATCAAGATAGGAATAGGTTACTGCGAGTGTAAGGAGGACACCTCGTCAGAAAGATGCATCTGCAACATAACAATCACCCAAAACATGACTCGTTTCCAAAACCGCAAGCCCGAATTCAAGATCTCTCCTAATATGAGCACGACCTGCGGAAATGTGACATGTAAGTATTGCTGTATTTTCACTAGAATTTCAATTGCTGTGAACTTTTCTGACATGCGGGTTCTTCTGAAGTGCTTTATTTCCGAAGTCGGGGGTACCAGATCTAAGTGTAGCATGCTTTATGAACAAATTGTGATTATAAGCTACATGCAAGTAAGTGCAATGTGGAGCATATTATAAAGTCCTCTAATAAGTAATGAAGAAAGCTTCTGGCTGTGCTTAACAGCAATGCCACATGGTGAAGGTGCGGATATGAGCACACACAGCCCCTATTGGCACTAGTCCTCCGTGTTTAACATGTAGCTGAAAACGAATGTCATCTCAAGACGGGGATAGGACAGGATGACGAAGAAAGCTTGGAGGGAAAGCAATGGGAAATGGGGGGGGGGGGACCAAAGGACCCGGAGAAAAAAAACATGACGCTAGCCCTGTAAACAGGGGCCAATTAATTGCAGAGAAGCAGCGTGCGTCTGACATATGATGGGAAACCACGATCGTTGGCCAGGGATGTCACCTCTATGGTACGGGCTGCCCCCTGAGTACTACTGATTTTGTGCTGGAGGCATAAGATGTGCGTGTGTGCGTGCGTGCGTGCGTGCGTGTCACACGTGAAAGTAGCAGAACTAGAAAAAAAAACCAAAAGCAGATCTGGAAATCTTTAGACGGGCATACAGTGTTCCCCATTCCCTAAACACATGGTAGTGAAATAGCCTCAAAGGCCAAAATATATTTCCACAGAGTTAGCTTTGTCTTCATTTCTTCAGACAACAATCATTTATTATTTTTATTTCACATCCGGGGTTAGCCTCCTCTTCCCGTCCTGAAAACAGTAAACGAAACACAAAGAAACGAAATTTTATTCCAGTGAGGTCAAGGCCCCTTTAGAAAGGGGGGAAGTTTGTACAGTGTGAATAAGTTAAGTGACTAAATGAATAAAACTCTTTGCGCAAACCAATATATCCGCATGGCAAACTTTTGTATGCGCTTCTATGTTCCAAAAGCTTCTGAGCTTTGTATAGATATACTGCTAATTATAAACAACAATTTCGTTTCCAGAATATAGCAAAAGAGCAAGCTTAAACCTTGATGGGAATCTGGTAAATTTATCAGAAGTAAGGTCGTTTTTCAGAGGTTGTACAGTCGGGCAACACAAAACAAAATAAAGCTTGTCTTCGACACCTGCATGACACAAGCGACACACATTCACAGCGCCTCTAGTCACATATCTGTTTTGAGCTCTAAAATTCCATAAACACCAAATGCATTCATAACATATCTAATTATATTCATGTGCAAATATGCTGCTGATTTAATTGTTGCTTTAAATAAACAGTACGACGAAAATCTGTCACTTGCGTGCACGTGTTCATTCCAGCGCTGCCAGTGGCAATTCTAGTGAGCTTCAACCAGTACCTAAGGCAACGTATATACGAATTTAGCTAAACAGGATAGCGTCCACATTTGCCATATACAAGGTCGTTTGGCGTCCTCCCATCAACCACCAAGAATCTTTTCATTTAAAACAAGTAAATCTTTTCTGTAACAGAACCATATTTTAGACCCCAGACTTCCCCACCATACTGAACAATGGCCTGAACTTGTGTGTCAAAGAGTTTCATAAAAACAGAAAGTGACAGTTTCTGGTATTTATACAGATTCCCAAAAATGCAAAGAAGTGCACACTTGGCACTGGACACAAGGTCGTTACAAGCAAAATTAAAAAAATTAATTTTGTTACAGAAAAACCACACCAAGGTACTTATAACCATTTACCACTGCCAAAGTACCATCTTTCACGAGAACCCAGATAACCTCATTTTCGAGAAAACAATAACATTGCTCTTACTCATATTGGCTCTCAACTGGTATTTCAAAGTTGCTGAATACAAGGCATTTAGCTGTGTCTCTAGACCAACTACTGTTTCTGCCAACAAAACAATATCATCTGCAAAGAGAAGAATAAACAGGTGTAATACATCACGTGCCAGAGTAATAACATGTATACCAGTATCAATAATTTCCATGGCCAGTTCATTTATGTATAAAGAAAACAATATTGGGCTCCATACATCACCCTGCTTCACTACTTTTGTGAAGTTGATATAATCAGTAAGTTTAGAACTAAAGCGTATCCTTGCTTTCACATCCTCGTACATGCTTCTCACACACTTAAGTAATTTCCCTTTAATTCCATTATTTTTATCAGAATTGGCCAAAGTAGTTTCATTGATATACTATCAAAAGCTTTCTGAAAATGGATGAAAGCAACATATAATTTTCTGTCATTAGCAAATTGTTTTTGAACACCAGCAAGCAGAGTGAAAATTTGGTCAACAGTTGAGTAATCTTGCTTGAAACCTGCCTGGTATTCACCGGTGATATGCAAAGCAATTCAATCTTTTAACCTGTTATTGACAATAGAGCAATATAGCATACTGCTGACGTCACACAGAGAAATCCCTGTATAATTACTTGTGTCATTCACATCACCTTTCTTGAATAATGGCACAATGATAGACTGGGACCAGCTTTCTGTACACAGGCCTTGTTAAAACAGACTGTTAAATAGTTTAAAGTAGAAAATCGACAACAGTGTTATCAGCATACTTAAAGATTTCACAGATTATCCCATCGGGGCCAGCAGATTTTCCACATTTCAGTTTCATACTAGCAATCAAAGCTTCTTGTCTAGAGATAGGTCTTGTAACGTCAACATCCCCTCTGCATGCACCCTTCTACTGTATTACAGACTACCATCTGGGAAGGGGGGATGCCCACATTTTATTAGTTGTCTATAGTCCGTTGCAGGTGGTGGCCGGCTTAACCATGTAACTAAGTTTCTTCTTTAATTTGTCTAGTGGCTACTTGGAACTCTTCTTGTTCTCTTTCCCTAACGACCGCTTCTCTTTGTGACTCATAGACAGGAGACTTCCTTTCTACTTTACCCTAACAGCTCCTGGCGGCTAAGGAAGTTACTTCTTCCCAGCCTGACCCTCACTTGTGGCAGCTGCAGCAAAGGTGCACGAAGAAGGCAGCCCTGTGGCTCACCCCCCCCACACACACACACACACACACTGTGCATCTCTGTCTTCTATCTCGCTTCATCCCGCCTTGGCTCTTCGTGATCAAGACTTTCAAAGTTCGACGGCCAAGCAAGCAAGCAAGCCCCAAAGTCTGGGATTAAGCCAGAGCGAGCTTCTCTCTTCTTTTCCGTCTATGTGTTTCTCATCCTTCCTCTTTCCAGATTTCGAGTTCTCCTTTTTTTTCTCCCTCTTACAGTGCCCTCTACATCACATAATCTATCCCTCCTCACGTGCCCCAACCCTCTCAGGCGGCATCATGTGGGTATCCAACTTATGACCTGTTGACAGGCGCTAGTCCCTTTCCCCTTGTCGGGTCGATGCAGTCCATAAAAAAGGTTGTTGCGCTTCGACAGACCCTCTAGTTCCTCCGCCTTGGCACTCAGTTCTTCCAACCTGAATCTCAGGTCGTGTTCTCCTGCCTTAGCTCCATCACTTCTTCACGCAGCTCGCTGACCTCCTGTCGCACACTAGAGTGAGCTGCCGACATCTCATCTCTCAAGCTGCTCAGCCTCTTGTCCATGGTAGCGTCCAGGTTTGCAAGCTTCTGGTCAATACTAGCGTCCATAACCATCAGTTTCTCCATGACATCTCTCAAGGTTGGTTCGCTAGCAGCTACTGCGTTAGAATCCATCACTTCCCTTCCTGCACTGTCTCGTCGACCATCATCTTCACCCTTGCTATTTAGTCTAGTTTGGCGAAGATTGTCAGTTTTAGGGGGTCCAGGATTGGGTTCCACATCACCACACAATGCGAGCGAATTGCAGAAGATAATTAATCTGCGCTAGGAGCAGACCGACCGTGACACCGATATGTGGGTCACACAGGCGCAATGTACGTTATCTCCACCTTGGTTGTTTTTTGCAAACCGAGACATGAATCCGATGAAAATCGCCACAAAAACACCACAATTCACTCTGAAAATCAGAGGAACTTCTGACATTGTCACTTGTGAATAACCAGTCCAAAATCTAGTGTCTAATACCTTAAAAATCGTAGAACTCTGATAATACTCTCAGAGCCTTTGTACACACGTCACGTCAGTTGCACTCGCCCCACCCCCTCCTCCTTAAGACAGTAGTAGAAAAGAAGAAAGGAAAGAAACATTTTTGTGTGCTTGCTTGTGTACATACCTAGCTCTTGGCACCAAGGCAGTAAGAATCCTGAATGTGAGTTCAGATTCTTGGTCAGGCACATACTATTTCCTCTGTTTTGTTCCATGGCTGACTGCTTGCCGTGTAACGGCCTTATAGTTGCTGTAATTAAAGGAACAAGAGAACTTATTCAGTCACGTGATATGTAATCTATGTTTTCAGCTCTTCACCCAGCCTCCCCTCACGGCGTTGCTCCTGGTGTTCGCGCCACTTCACTGGTGCTTCTTCTCGCCATTGCGGTCATCTTTATCTGAAAGGCTGAAACACAAGACATCAAGCTTCAGCCTCATTAAATGTATGTTCAAAACATTAACTATGATCTAAATTCAAAACAGATAAAATATAGATAAATTCCTTTCGAAGAAATCTTTCAATTAATTTATTTTCAAGGTCGCATGCGCTCTACACCCGCCAAAAGTAACTTATTAACTTTGTGGTTTCCTGACCTATGTACCATAGCGCTATATTGCCCAGTGTAAACAAGAACACTTATTTTGTTTCCGAACCAGAACACATTTTGCATTGATATACAAAGCCCTGGTTTAAAATGTGTTCTGGTCTGTGTCCTTCAAAGTGTTTAAATAGCTGGAAAATGTATAAATGGTGCTCTTTTCATCTGCCTAATGTGTGCCAACAGCAAGTGTTCTAGACATCCCCGTCTATTCATTCAAGTAATGGTCTGTTTAGAACAAATGTAGCACACATCTTACTACTTATAAGCAGCACATATTTAGCACATATTTTAGCACTTTTTACATATAATTAGTGTTAAAAATATTCAGAGTACTGTGCGTAGACATACCATATCCTTGTAAGGCTTGCTTTTTCTGCCTTCCAGAGGAAAGTAAGAAACAGCTTATTTTTAAATTTTCACTTTCGGCTTCTAGAAAATATACTGGCATCTTATCAATTTGCATATATTTACTTTTTATATCAACTTAATATCAGTTTCTTTGTTAATGTTCTTTCTTTTCTTGTCATTCCAGATCAGCAGAGGCTGCACCAAAACAAGATCATTTCGTGTATGTGTTGTTTGTGTCTGTGTGTGCGCTGCATGTACTCCTTATCGCGTAGTCAAAAATGTCTGTTACAGCCTTGTAGTTGTAAATTATTTTCTTAATATTTCGCATTTTCTAATTATTGTCAACAACTGCATTTCTTGGAGAAGTTCAGACTAACAAGGGTTGAACGTTCCGGTTGTCAACTCTGTGCTTTGGTTAAAATCTTTTTGCCACCCTAAACATGAAATGGTGATCGGCCAAGCAAGAACAACAGCATACTGAACAAAAGTGTGGCACTACCTCAGAACGTAACGTCTTCATCTAGTCATTGCCTTGGTAACATCGTCTGTCACTAACTTTACAAACTGCAGATTTAGACATTTTGCTCTAGAAGAACATGGTTCCATTCGTGGATTTCATTGAGACGCTGGTACTGTCAGAGGACCTCTGATATATGAAATATTCATAAATACCAAAGCAATTTTTTTCTTCCCACTTCGTACTATGCAAATGATGCAGTGGACATGTATTTGTTGTGAAATAGCTAAATGTCAGTTATTTAGTCACGTATTGTGCGCTTTACTGATTGGTCTTATTGCTGTATAAATGTAAGCTGATTTTCGGACAGTTGAGTTGGGAAAGAGTACAACTAGAGCTAGCAACGCAAATAACAACCGTATATGCACTGTATAATACTGCAGTATCTGCACATAACGGACATTTATGTGGACACCCACAAGTGAAAAGTGAACCCGAAAGTGCAGGTCTCCATTATTCACAAAAACAGTCTGACCTACTCACTAAAGGACATCCATTCCTACAGATCATTGTAAACGACTGTCTACAACCATTTCTGTGCGTCGATCACTCGTCACCGTCGTCTTTTTTCAGAACTTCGACTTGTTTAACTAGTGCGTGTGTGTGTGTGTTTTAGTGATGTCAATACATGAATGACATTCCAATAACAGGTGCTTTGAAAACACTACCTCCTGGCCCCGTATGCACGTAAACTATACTAAAGTTATTCTCAAAATAAGCTGTACTAAATTTATACCTGAATAACTGATTTTTTTCCTGTCTCTGAAAAAGCTGTCTCGGCGAACTTGGAATAAGCTATTCGTTCCTGGGACGACCGAATAATTTGGTTATTACCGAATAATGAGGGAAAAATCAATCTTCGGTTTTCATTTTTGTCATGATGGATATTCTGGAATAAGTAAGCTATTCGGGTTTCTTGCGTACGGGGCCTTGCGTACATGTAAGACATTGTCGTGCTTCTGATGTGTGAAATTTCGTGGAACCTTTGCGTGCGATCAAAGCATGTTCACTCCAGCGAGAAGATACAACTGGAGCTAGAAAGGTTGTCCGCTGTCCACAATAGGCAGCTGTTCATTATTTAAATGTGCCTTATTGCTGAAAACTTAATGCAATAGTACATTGAAGGGTTTGCCATTCTCTCGGGTCCGCTATTTGCGGGTTCTGCAGTATATTTTTTTCTCGCGTCAGCTGCTCGATCATTTCTTCCCAGCCTGGCGTCCTGCTTGGTTCTCTTTCCATGGCTCGTGAAAACAGCTCAGGTGAGCTGAGATACTTGGAGCCTAGTTGTCTTAAGGCTGGTTTAGACACTTCAAAGTTTTCGTGGTTTCAAAGTAAAAAAAAAAAAGCTTTGATTGAAGGCGCCGGCGTTTACACGCGGCACGACACAGTCACCTTGATCCCTTGGCTGAGATCAGTTGACCTTTTGTCCCGATGACTGCGAGAGTTGCTGGAAGGGTTTCAAGGTTTCGAAAAATAGAAAACCATTCTATTTCCCCAAAACATTGAGGAGAACCAGTTCCGAGCTAGTTCATTACTTGAAAAGCGTTTCAACGCGCTTCAGAGTACCAACTTTGAAGCGTGTAAACCGGCCTTTAGCACAGTGCTCGAGGGAGTACCATTCATCTGTCGTCAGCGCTCTGGTGGTGCCGCGTGCACTCAGACACTGTGTGAGACAGAGAAAGAAAGAAATAAAGAAGACGTGCTTTGAAAATGAACTGAGTTAAAATGGAGTTTTCGAGGAACTTTCAGTGAGTGTATTAGGGTGCTGGAGGGAGGGTCGGTGGGTGAATGAGTGAACAAGCAGGAAAGCAAGTTGCTTGGGTTTGGTGGAGTTGTGAGTGACAGAGGAACAAAGTGAGAGATCAGGCAGGCGAGTGTTTGCTTTGGGTAGAAGAACTGAGAAAAAATTGTTTTACATGTATTAGGAGATCTGACGAGATCTGACGAGATACAGCTCTCTCTCTCTCTCTCTCTTAAATTATTGTAATCACTGGAAGTTAAACCTGAATGTTAGTAAATGCAAAGTAATTGTTTTCTCTAAGGGCAAAATTAGAAATATACCTGAATTCTATATTGGTAGCGAAAAACTGGCAACTGTCTTTGATTTCACTTACCTAGGCATAAAACTTAATTATAATAACAAATTTACTGTCACCCAGAAAGATCTATTCGATAGAGCATCTAAAGCAATGTTCTCCCTAATTAGAAGGTGCCGTGCCTTAATGATACCTATTGATGTGATGGCTGACTTGTTTGATAGCATGATTGTCCCAATATTAACATATGGATGCGAAGTCTGGGGCTACCAGTTGGGCGGGCTACCTGCAAAACTCCAGCTAAAATACTA
>SMGT01015009.1:35417-50266 GCA_004794575.1 Lanistes nyassanus | reverse complement strand
ATTTTGTGCTGTCCTTTCTTCCAGGAACATCGTAAGAAATACATAAGTCCTTTCTTTTATCAGCACCCTAATTCTGTAAAGCTCGATCTCCTTTTTAATGTTAAAAACAAGAAAAAACTGATAAATGTAGTGAAATTTATTGCTGTTATAACGAAAGAACTGAGAAATGCCAATAGTTAAGCGAAATGTTGTACAGTCATCATTGTATGCTATGTACCATGCCTTGGGTTTTATTCTTATTTTATGTTTACTTATTTGTTTGAATTCCTAAATGTTCCCCTTTCCCCTTTGTCTCTCATACCCCATCTGGGGTCCAGAGTTAACAAATAAAGTTCTAAAAAAGTTCTTACAAGACATAAAATACTTTAATCAAAGAATATGGCTGGGCATAAGCAACAACACATGTTTTATAGCTACACCAACAGGAAAACCTCGTGTGCAACAAAACAGATTTGAGCTTACAAATTATTCACAGTTAAATTTTAAAACGTGCAGCAGGTGAGACCAACACAATGGAAAAGGAGATAAACTAGTGGGGTTTTTTTAACCTCTTTCACACAAAAGTCATACCAAAAGCAGTCTATAAAGACCATATCAGAATAACAAGACCGTATTTTTGCATCTCAATAGATAAGCATATACGTGTCCCTGCACCACGAAATGACTCTGAAGGGCCAGTTTGTAGCTACAAGCAGAAATAGGTCTGTGGGGTCGATCTGGTCGATTTTTATTTTTTAGCACAAAAGTCTTTCTAAACTATAAACTATCGTACAGATGCAAAATATCACCTCAAATGTAACTATAATTAGGTAAACAAATAAGCATTTGTGTTTCTAAGTTTCTAAGTACTGCATTCTGAAACTTTGAAGCCTGTTTTCTGACCTTAAATAGGCCAAATCTCTTTTACTAATTGAGCTAGGACAATGGTTCTTATATCAAAATGATCAGAAAACACTGTACATATCAAAAATATATTTAACTCAAAACAGCCAATTTCCTACTTAGACTGGTTTCGTGGTGCTGCGACACACATATAAACACATGCATAATGAAGTAGTCCGTATTTCTTACATACCGTCAGTCATATTACTAGGTTTAATCACAGCGCATTGTCTCACAATATGCACCTCTCATCTGAATGTATATTGGACAGACGTCCATTTACAACCACAAAGTCGTTGAACTTCCAGAAAGCAAGCTGTGTAACCAGAAGGATAGACCCCACAAGATCGGGCATTTTAAGGCGACTTGGATGTCTCTTTGGTAGAGCACCGGACCAGCTCCTTAATTAAAGGTTGTGGGTTCGAACCCAGCAGTGACCAAGGACGATATTCTGGACTGTTATGTGAGGACTCCATTTGGCTATCCCCTGAACATCGAACTGCCTCTTTACCTTGGCCATCTTACTACAGAAACGACTGGTGGACTTTTCAAAGGAATAGGTTCGTTACCGGCCCCCCATGATCCCGCATCTCTGATTTCATATGGCCTAAGCTGCTGGCATGGCATTAAATCCGGAGTCCCCACCCCCTCCAAAAAATCCGGACTTTTGTTCAATTTTCCACACTTGACAAAACCTGGTCACCCACGTAATGAGACATTCTACATGTTGTGCTGTACATTGCCCCCCCCCCCTTCCCACAGTTTTTACTCATCGTCTGACACTTTTTATATGGTTTTTGGAACCTTCGGCTTGCCAAAACATGACTGCGTCAGTAAGGCGCTGGTACATGGTTCGCGTACGGGCACCCTCTTGTAATAGTTATTACGTGTATAAATAGCACAGTTGAAGAAAATACTCAAGTTCACTAGATAATGTCACCTCCACAAAGTAAGCACTATTTTCCCCTTTTAACAACAAAAAGAAAACAGACCACACACGCTTGTAGGCATCCACACATATACACTTTGCGGGATAATTAAGACTAGCAGAAAGCAAGCTCAAAATATTTGTTTGGTTTTTTTGGGTCGTCCGTCTCACACGGCCAGATGGTTCAAAGGAATTATGAGCGTGCTACAGGATGCATCACATGCCGTTTGGGCTGCGCTGTAAAGGCCAGCTGGTTTTTGAGCCGTTATACTGCGTGCAGTCTCTGCTGTGGAACAGGTCGTGTGGTATCCATGTTTCTATCGCAGGACAGTTATTATGCTCGCCTCTGGATACGGACAGCAGTTTTCAATCCCTATTTTAGGATTGCCTCGCTGATGAGTAAAGCTTTCCAGGCGATCGTATGTACAGCGAGGAATGTTGCGTGGCGTTGTATACGATCCGACTTCGTGAGGCAGGTACACAAATTAATAATGTTACAGGCAGATCGCGAACTTACATATTTTTGAAGGAGATTCGACAATTCGAGGTCTGCAATCTGTAATTCGATTACCGACCTGAATTTGTTCTCATTGCGGTACCTGTTCAACTCCCATCACCGTGCTTCAACCAAGATCACTACCTCCTGCCCCTCTCCGCATCTTCGTGCGTCAATCACTTCTTGACTGCCATCGTGTTTCATCGACAGCCACACCCGTCTGACCGCGGGACTCGGAGCTAAGTCGTGGGAACTGTTGGCTAACCCTCGCACTGTAGGTTTACGTCCATGAGTGGGTATCGCCAGTCCCTTTCCTCACTTCACTCATCGTGCCTCATTCAATTCATCGCTTGTGTTTAGTTTAATAAATGTGGTTAACCTTTGGCTGTCTCTTTTCTTTTTGTATGGAAAAGAACGTTGCTTAAATTTAAATTAATTTAATGGCTCAGCTCCATCATTCACTTTCCTTTACATTTCAGCTCGACAAAAATCCTCAAAAGTACAATGAACACTAAACTGTTGGATCAATCCACATTAGTTGTTTGGGGTTTTTTTTTTGTTTGTTTTGTTTTGTTTTTTTTTTGTTTTTTTGTTTTTTTTTTTTTTGCTGTGCACAAAGTTCGCCTTTCTCAGTTTCTTCGAGTCTCCCTCAGTTTTTTCAAAGTGGGAAGTAGGAAATGTGACATGGAACGTAGCGTAGTGACAGGCTACCCCGAGTTAGTATCCAAAAATACCCGTCGGCTTGCTGACGAGAGGTGATTAGTTTCCCGAGAATTATAGCAGTCACATCAACCAAACTCAACGGATAAATGTTAACCATGGGTTCCCTAACCAACACAGCTCATGTTTAAGATGTTACAATGGTTTCGTTTCAAATATGCTACTTAACTTTTTATAAAGCGTCTCGCCTCCGCATCTCTCTCTTCTCAGGCGTACATTCTCGTGCAAAGATTTTATTTAAATTCAACTGCACACTTAATTATTTGCTGGTAAAAACATCGACCAAACAATATAAGACATATTTTCCCGCTGCTGGTTGTGGTGGTGCAACACACAACGCGACGTTCTTGTGTTAATCTATTACGGATATTGGAGATGTCTGTCATACAGACGGCACATACCAACATATAACTTTGTCGTCACATGGGAGCTTACTTTTTCTCTTAACGTGTCGTTTTTGCGCTCGCTCAATACGACCGCCGTTAAGAGGAGGACATATGCGTAGTTGGATATGTTGTCACGGTATTACTTTATAATTTACCATCATCTCACTGTACACTATGGCCCGAGCCCCCATCCACCTGTCATGCATGTCCACACTAGGCGGTCTGTTTGAGTGCATTGCAGGTCAATTCCCAGCCCTGTCAAATACAGAATGTGCTATACAGAATATATATATATATATAGAATGTGCCCTGCGTCTATCCCCTAAATACCATATGGGCAGCTAACAACATATAATTCCTGCCATCATCTGCCACAAACACAAGATCAAAAGACATGTACCTGTTTTAACTGCACACACTATGACCGTGTAGAACACACAACCCACGTCACCTGCCTGTCCGTCCGTCCGTCTGTCTGTCTGTCTGTCTGTGAGGTTGATCTTCCATGATATCTGTCTTTTGCTTTGGCAATGAGTGAATGGGTGGGTGTGTGGGTGAGCGAGTGAGTGAGTACTGGGTTTTTGGGTGGGTGGGTGGCTGGGTGAGTTGTTGGTTTGGGTGGTTACATGGGGTTTTGCATTTGAAGTAATCGACAAACTATATTGTCAATGATAAAAAAGAACCCTGGAGCTCCCTCCCTTACCCGCTTTTTTTCTGAAGTCCCACCTGGTGCGAGTTAAGTAAACATACATATATAAGGGCGAGTCAAGAATGTAGGTATGCTGACATGCAGAGACATGTCCGATCTACGTAGTGTGTTGCTGAATACCGTTGTCTAAATATAGAGCAGTGGCAGATCATGTTCGACTCAACACGTTCGAAATAAGGACAAAGTTTTTCCACGCGTGCCGAGGCCTCGCGATTCACTAATCGCACGCGCGTTCAGGTTACCCAGCTGTTGTCATCGACTCAAACGACCTTAATTAATTGGCAACCCTTCGCAGGCTACCTGCGATAAAACCTGCGTAGACTGATAATATTAGCCCGGCTGCTTGCGCACTCAGGACGTTTTCTTTTCTTCAATGTAGCAACGAGGAAAACGTTTTTGCTAGTTATACCCTCTGGATTTTGTCAACTTTGAAGGTTTACTTCAGGGTTTATCTGTTCATTGGCGACTTCTGCGTCTGTACATGTGAAGGTATTAGGAGAGTGTAAAATTACTTCAGACCTGATCAAAGTTTGTGAACAGTGCAGGTGATACCTATCTCCGGAGGGAGGAAAATTATTTCTGACGTGATTAATGTTTGTAGTTGTGTTATTTCGTCTAGCACCTCGAAGCTTGTTCTTCAATGGGCTGAAGCCACATTCACCTTGCGTTTTGTCAAGTTTTGTCAAGTTTTCAACCACAAGACCTGATTCCAAAAAGCACTGAGGGAATGTGAACGGGTGAGACGGTATCCATCTGCAGAGCTGTGGACTAGCGTGTTGATGCTGCTGGTTCGAATCCACGAGTGGTCGAGGTTTATTTTCTGGACTTAAACAATATGCAGTCTTCATTTTGCCATCTCCCCGCACATTTAACTGCCTATCGACACTGTCCTTCTTACTGAAGCTATCGGTCTGGTGGTTCTTTCAGTGTATAGTTTAGTAATAGGACCCCATCCCCCATAGTGCGAAATCACCCAGAGCTAGAAGCACTATCCCTCAAACATTACCTGTCCACCTACCTTGAAGGAATTCTAGAGAACAGGTTTAGGCGTGAAAAAAGTTCGACACTGTCCGACACTATCAGCTTACCTGGCGAGTTAAAGGTAAGTGACGTTTTCTTTCCGTGTACACGTACAACTGCTGTTGTAGCTGAACATCCAATTACTAAATAGTGATGTCTGCAGTTTGACGAAAGCGAGGAAATTATGAAGTAAATACTTACACGAGAAAAAGGAAATAATTTTGCTATCTGGCACCGTTTAACTTAAACGGTACCAAATGCAAATAGCAACAAGAATTTCCCGTTTCTCTTCGGCCAGCAAGAACAGTAGTCTGCTTCTACATATTCGCGGCTGCGTGCAGGGCAGCTACTTTCGCTTCGAACTTGGTGAAAGTTTTACAATTTTCTTCGGGGTGGGGGGTAAGAGAGGGGTACTGACCTCTAAACCGGAAACACTGTCCGCCATCTTAAAAGCACAGATTCCGGACCTGAAAAAAGTAGCTGCCCTGCACGCACCGGCCAGTGCTTTTGCCTGTGTCGGGGATTTTGATTTCCTGCGGAACTGACCTCTAATATTTTTCAATTACATATAGTAATTGGAAACCAAAACAAAGCACTCACAAATCAAACTTTATCCTATAAATGCAGGCATAATAAAATAACTAATTTAAATTACTAGATTTATTTTCCACAACTGTCACGACAAGCAGATAAATGTCCGCGCATGCGTACTGTGTACTGCCGGTGGTGTCCAGCGAGAAGTCATATTTGTCAAGGCGGGAAACATGGTGAACCGGGTTGTTATCTTTACTTGGTCCTTTTTCGCAATTACAGGTTGGACAAATGGTTTGAATTTTATTATGAATGCATGCAGAGTTACAAATCACAATTTTTTCGTGAAAACTTTTCGAATTTAGCGAGAAATTTTAATAAATGGGGATTGCACGTGATTATTCCCACCGTTGGTAACAGAGTGGAAAGTATTTTGTACACTTTTCCGATATTTGATAAAGGCAGGGAGAAAAGCGTCTGTGGCTGCTGTTGTTTATTTATCTGTAAAGTTTTAAATGATCCACATTTCGCATGATCTTCGCTAGGGACTCTTGGCGAAAATGGCTGTACACGGTCGCCGCATTCTTTTATAACCTATTCATTTGCAAGTTTTTATACAGAGAGAATGAAAACATTGCGATCATTTTTTTGTCTAACAAGACTGATACGCTAACATCACTTTGAAAGAAAAACCCAAGTGGTGTTACTCTACTGCAGATCAGTAGCAGATGCCCTGAAGTCAGTATCAGATTGTCAAATGTTATTCCTCAAGAGTTGAGCCTTTATGCAAAAATAAGATTTGTTAAGTGTCATAGGGACGTGTTGTTGTTGTTGTTGTTGTTGTTGTTGTTGTTGTTGTTGTTGAGGAGGAGGAGGAGGAGTATGAGGATGGATGGATGGATGGAGGTCGTGGTGGATTAATTGGTTGATTGTGATGGATGGATGATGATGATGATGATGATGATGATGATGATGATGATGATGATGATGATGATGATTGATGATGATGATGATGATGATGATGATGATGATGATGATGATGATGATGATGATGATGATGATGGCGGCTGGCTGGATGGGTGGTGATGGCTGATTGATTGATGATGATGATACTTTGGTAGGGTTCTGCAATTGTGCTGTTCTGTACTGGCGGTGGCTAGGTGATGGCTGCAAGCTTGCTGAACTTTCTTCTGCCACTCTGTTGTTGGTGATGTTTCCCTTCGCCCATATAGGGACGACTCCCTGTGTGGATTCTACTATCGCCTTATTCCAAAATTCGTTTTAACAATTCCTTTATTTTGAATTTTAGTTTTTCTTCTTTCGATTTAGGCATCTGGATTTTACTTTAAATGTCCTAGTCTTCAAATCTGGTTTCCTTGTAGTTTATTGGATGTGAGTTTGACGTTCGTATTATTCAAATACACCTATTATCTGGGTGGCCATTTGCTACCTGCATTGAGTTCATTATATATTGCTGTATGTATCTGTATGGGTAATGGAGGATTTTAGACTAAGGGAAATTTGTAGCTGTGCATTGTTTTGTTTTAAGGATTTCCCTCTCCTAACTGTTTAGGTTGCACTTGAGCAGGACATGTGGGGTTCCGAGTCAATCCTCACAACTAAAGCTCATAGGGTCTTTGTGAATCAGAGGCTATTCACCGTTGCATCTCATTCATCCTATAGAGTTAAAACTCACTCAGCAACTAAATTATACGGCGGCAAGCAACCTCCCTGTTAATAGGAGGCCCATAAAAAGAAATACATGTTCTGGGCAATGGATTTGAACCCACAGAGCCTCATGTTCGCTGCCTTGGTGTCAAACAATAGCCGTTGCACCAACTCACCAAACCTGAAAAAAGACACACTAGATACAGAAAGATACTGGAAAAATCTTCTTCTCAGTTTAATTACAATTGAGTAAGTATAGTGTGGAACCCGATATTGCCCATTACAGTTCATTGTAAATGTCCGTTGACCTCATGAGTACCCGATTCTGAGGTACCTCTAGAATAGCTCCAAAATAAACAACAGTTCCTTCTTTACATGCAGCATGAACCTGCTAATCCACAGTATTGTAAATACATAATACTGTACAGAAATAATGATAGGAGTGGGTAAAACTAGGGACCCACTTGGATGTATTTCCCCATTGTATAACATTTTTACTTCGTGTTTCCGCCCATGTAAATATGCAGTTAGAATGGTGTGTGGAAGATTTATTTATTTTAAAAGACTGAAAAGGTAATTAGTCTCACGAGATGGTCGACAATCCGTTAAGTGAGTGGTACACTCGAACTTTGCCAGTGAGGTCCTTGTGGCTTGTTCTTGGCCCAGGTAGGTTCAGGAGGCCTGGACATCTGCAGCTTCATCTGGTGAAATAACTTTTGCTACAGAAAGGGGAAAACAAACAGATGGCATTGTACCAGCAGCAGACCAGGCAAATGGGCTTATGAAGTATGGAGACCAGTATTAAATACAGGAGACAGATTAAGCTCTGAGACACTGCACTTAGAAAACTTCTTAAAAGGCCGTTAAGACTGCCCAGTGCTTTCCGACATCCGTGAAGGTGAACGAGATTTGGGCATAACCTTAGGCGCCATCTTCTCCCCACCCTTCTTCTACCCACCTTGCGATTGGCTGCCCCTCTTTTTAACCCTTCTTACTCACTGTCCCTTGGTCATTCTCCTGCTTTGCAGCCAACGCGCCACATCTACTGCAGATAAGTCTTTTTCCGTTTCGTTTTTTCGTCGTTTTTGTGTCGTCCTGATGTAGGGGTAGTGCCCCGAAACATGTAGATTGTCTTTTGTCTTTGTCCCTCTCTAGCTTGGTACAGTGGTCTGTCTAGTTGGTAGATTTGGCACAGCAAAAAGGGTTGGAACAGCATTCCATTTGAGGCGATTTCTGAAGTCTGGGTGATTAAATTGGTTGACCTTAAAGTGGTTGTTGCAAATGAAGTACCCATCAGAATGAAGCTGCTCAGTATTTTTATTCAGAAGATCTTGACGCCAGGGGTTTTGAATGAATTGAAATGTTTCACTTGTTAATATGCGGGCTTATTCAGAAACTATTTTATACAAGTGTCCTTTTACAATAAGAGTAGAAAGTGTGCGTTTGTGTTTGCATATTGTATATTAATATATGTGAATGCATGGAAATTCACACTTAAGAGTGTGGCTTATAAGATGTAAAAAGTACTTATGGCAAAGCTTTTCCACAAATATTGAAAACAGTACATAGATCCTAAAAATATTTAAATAACTTTTTAACACATTTAGACAGTTAGAGGGTCTTCGTTCGCACACAGTGGTTTCTGAACTATACCTCGTGACACAAAGACACTGCTCTGCTTCTAAGGGATTGCTTACAAACTGTCAAAATCTCCTGTATTCAGGATTTCTTAAACTTTTTCATTTGTCAGACACAAATATCACAATTATTTTATCTCTCCCTGTCAAAACCAGGAGCAATTCATTTTAAATCAGTATCAAAGGGCGGATTATCAACTTCACTGCACCTATGACGCTATGGTGATAAATGCTTGCCCCGTGTCTACTCTGCATGTAGCCTAATTTCAACATCTCTAACTGATGATAGTATGATGTAAGCTCTTTAAAATTTGCTGGCTTTGCTGACTAGGCTACTGCTAGAAATTTCCTGCCTGCAGTTTACCTTGTCTGGGGAACACTAGCTGTCGGAAACTTTGAAACGCACAGTAGCCATGGACAGTCATTAGCCAGACTACCAGCTTTACTTTTGCTGTTCCATAACCAACCCACAAACAGGTTTAAACTTAGACTTCTAGCATAAATCTGTAATTAACAATAATTAACAAAATTAACAATAGCACATTTAAATACAAATTATGAGTCCTACCCGATACAAAGTTTGACAGTGACCCTACTTAATTTATTAGTATACTATGGAGGGTGTTTTCAAAATTCTGTTGTTATTCCTTTGTTTATTTTTGTGTTGGTCTCAGCCGCCCATTACTCGTGCCCAGAAAGCTTCTATGATGGCGTGGAGAATACTGTTGTTTGTGTAAAATACAAGACAGAGGTGGACAAGAACTGCATTAGCGAAGCCTCCATAAACGTTAAGCTGATCTCCAAGTCTGGGAAATTCAACGCTGTCCTTTGTGACAATGAAACACGCCCTGCCATCGGTAGCTGTTGGTGCGAAGAAACTTCTGGCATAAAAACGTGCACGGCAAGACTTCTCGGTAACAGAGAATGGGATGGTGGAAATGTGGTGTTCAGCTTTTGTCTTGGATCCCAGGATGTCGACACAGATGGCTGCAAAGTATCATATTGTAAGTATAATGTAGGTTTGTACTTTACATTTACTTTGGTGTCTTTTAAATCGTAAAGTTTCCCTTAAAACTTATTTCTCACCATACAACTGAGGTAAAGCGCCCATTTCAAGGACGGGCTGTAACGTTAGTTATTTGCTGGGGGGCGGGGCGGGGAGGGGGTTTAAATCTGACTAAATGGCGACCAAAGCTGTAGACTGTGCAGCAGATTTTGTCGCTGACAGCTGCTTACCGGAAGCTGAGGTGCTACAAGGGTTGACGCAGCAGGAGGAAATGATTACCTGCGTTTGGTGCCTCGCGACATCTCTCACGGCGCCTCAGCTTTCTGTAAGCAGCTGAGATAAATCAGCGCTTGTGGCGACATGATGCAGATTCGTGTAGCTGGATAGCTCTGCGGATAGAGTTGCTGTTCAGTGGATGGAAAGAAGCTGGTTTGAATCCAGGAACAGCCAAGGAGTACATCCTTGAGTTAAACATCGTGCAGTCTTTTTTTTTTTTTTTGTCTTTCCCCGAAATAAAACCTATGATTGTGCGTGCATGCGTGCGTGTGGGTGTGCGCGCCTGCGTATGGCATATTGGAGGGGGATGGGGTGTTCATACCTTGCAAGTACCAGCAACGACATGACGATATCGTACATGTAGTTTCTTTACTGCTTTCTTACAGCCAACAGTCGCAACCTCGCAACAAGAAGCTCCCCGCAACTGCTGACTGTTAGTGTAATCAGTATTCTGACCTGTAAGTGGTTTTTCTTCTTTGCTATTCTGATAGTAACAGTTCTATTCTGAATAGTAATGATGTTGCTGTTGTTGTGAGAGAGTTCATGTTTGACATCTTTTTGTTTCTTGTTTATGTCAGAAATATATATATATATAATTAGTGATATTTCTTACATCGTCGGGCCTTAAGTTCACAGTTTACAAAGAAATCAGTTCAGAACCTTCTTTGCTGATCCATATTCATTTTCATTTTACAGATCTTTTCCCCATGATTCATGATGCCGCATTGTAGTCCTTCGACAACATCCTATTCCTGCGCACATGTTTGGATGAGAGCTTATGTTTCCAAATGAATCAGATATTAATGTCTGTGTCAGTACTGTGTACGTCGAGGAAAAGCATCATCGTCCGAACTCTCATCAGATTTACAGGGAGGTAGTCCACATTCGTCCCCTATGAACATTTTAACACATTTCTAGTAGTTTAAACCGATGGAAAATGTGTTAATTTTATAATAATTTGGAGGGGTTGTACAAAAAAGTAGAGTTTTGATTTTTTTACGTTTATACTGATCGTTTACGCCATAGAACCACCTCGAATACAGCACTCAAGTTTCAAAACCATATGGGATCCTGTCTCAAAGCTTCTCACTGTTTCACTCGCTCAGAAGCTTACCAACATACATTTTTTTCATCAAAAATAACTCACTGGAAGCACTTAATTATCTGCTCATGAGTATCATCTAGTGAAGGGAGACTCTTCTGAATGTCAAAGGAGAAACTCAGACAGCTGTGAGTTTATGACCATAGAAATGTTAGGTCAATGACGTATGCATGCTACCACCTCTAAGCGCCTACTGCTTTATAATTTATTTCTGAAAAAAATGTGTGTCCAGATTTCTAAGTGTAATACATTCGTTTTGGTGCATGTGAATGAAGCTGTGTGCGGGATGTAAATTTTCCGATGTATTATTTCGCTGCTTGGCAGTTCAAATCAAAAGTGAGAAATGTTCGATGATGCAATAAGGAGAGAGAAAGTATTATTTTTATTACTCACTGGAAAATTTTGAAAATAATGATTAAACCACATTGTCGAAAGCTGTGACAGATTTCGTGTAATCGTGTAAACTTTCATTGTTTTTCTATCTTTCCCTGCACCTCTCTCGGCACATTTCTTTCTCTCTCGGACTCTCACTTCTTCCTCTTTCTCCTTCCTGTCTCTTACCATCTTTCTCTTTCCCGGAATCCCCCTTCCCAATAAATATGAATCCTTTCTCTCCCATTTTCTCTCTAACCTTTCCAGTTTTTTTTAATACCGCCTCTTCTCTCGCTCTCTCTATGAAAGACACTGTGTGAGTGTGTGCGCGCGTGCACGAACACAAAAGTGTTGAGTCCAAGTTACACAGTTTATGGTACATTCCTTGTCTTGCGACTTGAGTGAGAAATATGAATGGAAAAATTTCCTTAAAGGTGGAGGACACAAAGACTGTAGTGCCAAGAGATATGTATATTATTGTGTTATAAAGCCAGAGAAGCGCCTGTTAACTGTCATTCGCTGTCCCGTGGCTATATATGAATCTCGGGAAGGTCAGTGTTCGCGACCATGGAAAAAGGAGCAGAGGAAAGCGATTTAAAACAGTCAAGTTATGCCCGTTTAACCTGCAGCTGGATTATGTCGGACTAAATCAGCAGATAATGACCCACTCCAACTGCGTCCAAAAACAAACCTGAACGGGAATAAAGTTTTGGTCCACACATGTAATGTATGGACTAGACCCGGAGACATTTTGATTCATTTATCGAGGGATATAGTCCGAAATATTTACTAAAGACTGACCGACGTTTTCTTTGCCTCAATTTCACGCTTTGCGTTTTTATTAAAACAATTCTAAGCTTTTTAACAATGTCGGAACAATATCTGTAACAAAATATTTCCCTTTCTTTATGCACGACAATTTATTGAAATATTTAATCAGACATTTCGAGGTAGGAACATGTGAAAGCGCTTTTAATCTCAGCGACACAAAAGAAAGCATCGTCTAAGTTACCTGGAAGAATAAGTGCAATGAAAGAAATAAAACCTACAAGAATTTTCTTTGTAGGAGTTTCTTACCTAAGGTTGTGGACCCTTTCAAGGTGACAGTCAGGATAGAGAGGTAATTCGTTGTTCATTTATTTAGTAATGGAAAAGTCATATTATAAGAGCAGTGGTATCTAATGACACAGTTGCAGTCTGGTTTTAGTCACACTATCCTGCAGCTAAAGTTAAAAGGGTAAAAAATAAAAATGCCATTTTGGTTCTCGAACTGTCGCTAAAATATTTGCCTTGACTGTGAGATCCCATGTTCTCATTGATGACCGATGAAGTCTTCAAGCCACTATACACATCGACTTTTCTGTAATGTACTGTATATCATAGAGTGCCTGGGAGGGGGAGAAGTTGTTTGATTTGGAAATGTGTGCATTTACACGGTGGCCTCTGTTTTTACGCGGAGAATTTCTGCTCACAAGGGTTCGTAGCTACGGTAAAAATTTGGTGAATAAGCTGAGCGTATTTGCACCCTACCTCATACAGATGTGCATTATAGAATGATCTACATCTTCGAGTGTGCGTGCGTGCGGGCGTGCGTGCGTTCGTGAGTGCATGTCGTTAATATAAAACCTCGGATGCAAAAAAAATGCAAAATGTGATCACAATTTTTAGCACATGCATAACAGGATATCGATCCGGTCATTCAACAGTGAACCAGCTCATCAGCATTCACTCAACTATGTGCACAAAATAAAATTTAAAACAAGGGAACTGGACCAAGCTAGAAAAGGACAAAGATGAAGACAATCTACATGTTTCGGGGCACTACCCCTTCATCAGGACGACACAAAAACGACGGAAAAACGAAAACGAAAAAGAAAACGACTTAGCTTCAGTAGATGTGGCGCATGGGCTGCATAGCAGAAGAATGACCAAGGGACAGTGAGTAAGAAGGGTTAAAAAGAGGGGCAGCCAATCGCGTGGTGGGTAGGAAAGGGTAGAGAAGGGTGAGGGTGGAGAGTGGGCTGGGGGAGAGAAAACAGCGCGGGTAACGGGGCGTCGAGAGAGAGAGAGAGTGGGAGGGAGGTGAGAGAAAAAGTAAGAGAGAGAGAGACGGAGGGGTGACGGGGCTAAGGGAAAGGAGGGGGAGGGTCAGTGTTTTAGGTTGAGACCAGTGGGTGCAATATGATGCCAAAATGGGTAATGAAGTAGGATTCCATATTCTTACGGTCAATGGAGTCGCCCTTCATTTTCCAGATACCACAGACCCTCATGTTGTCGGCTGTGTGAGGGGGCGTACTGAAATGACGTGCAACTGGTGTGTTTCTGCCCTGTTTAGTGTCAGCTAGATGTTCTGTGAACCGGGTGTTGAGTCTGCGTTCTGTCTCACCGATGTAGAACAGGGTGGGGCAAAGGGAGCATGTGATGGCGTAGACGATGTTGCTGTTCGTGCAGGTGAAGTGGCGCTTGATGACAAAGGTGGTATTGGGTGTGTGGAGTGTTGTGGCGGTGTTCAGGTAGGGGCAAGTGTGGCAACGGGGGACATTACACGGGGTGGAGCCGCAGAAAGGGGGGAGGGAGGTAGTCGGTTTTAGTTTAGAGTGTACTAGAAGGTCTCGCAGGTTCTTATCCCACCGAGAGGCAAGGAAGGGATTTTTTTTTGTGGAACAGGTGGGGTCCAGACTTAGACAACAGGTGCCAGTTGGAAAGGAGGGTCCTACGTACTGCACTCTCTGTCCCACCCTATTCTACATCGGTGAGACAGAACGCACACTCAACACCCGCTTCACAGAACATCTAGCTGATACTAAACACCGCAGAAACACACCAGTTGCACGTCACTTCAGTACACACCCCCCCCCCCACCACCACCACCACACACACACAGCCGACAACATGAGGGTCTGCGGTATCTGGAAAATGAAGGGCGACTCCATTGAACGTAATAATATGGAATCCTACTTCATTACCCATTTTGGCACCCACAGGTCTCAACCTTAAACACTGACCCTCCCCCTCCTTTCCCTTAGCCCCCTCACCCCTCCGTCTCTCTCTCTTTCTCACTTTTTTCTCTCGCCTCTGTCCCTCTCTTTCTCTTGCACACCGACGCCCTCTTACCC
>SMGT01015009.1:13338-30472 GCA_004794575.1 Lanistes nyassanus | reverse complement strand
ACTTGGAAGTGTTGCCATCGTTCGCTGTTTGAATCAAACTGAAAAGACGCTACGGCCTATGGGGAGACACGTGGGCTGTTGTGCTATTACAAATTTCCGCTTCCGGTGGATGAGCCAGCGTGCAGCAATACGCGAGACGACTGAGTTATATGCCGGCACGCGAGACTGCTAGCGAAAGCAGCAATGGGTAGTTAGAAGTGGCAAAGCTGGCAATGGCGTGTAAGATGTAACGAAACCACACCGTTATTTTCGTTATTTCGTTACTCCAAATTTGTAACGATTACGTTACTTCGTTACAATGTTGAAAACTGTAACTCCAGCGTTATTTCGTTACTAGAAAATGTAATTTCGTTACAAAATGTAATCGCTACATCGTTACTTGCCCAACCCTGGATGTACCTGTCCCACTGCCTTGGCTGATCGCTGCACAGCTACTTCAGCATCGATGTGACTTGCTTTGTTAGTCATGATGTAGTAGTAACAGCATTCTGAAGTGCAGCATGTGTAAACAAAATGAGGAAAAGAGAACCAAATCTACCTGAAAAAATGCTTTTCTTTCATTTTTTTACCAGGACAAACATAAAAAAGTTTACAGCAAAACATGGGAAGACGTGTACTCAAAGAAAAGTTTTAACAATGCAAATGCTTGCTGTAAAGAGCAGCATTTCAAATAAACAATTTGTTTCGGTACTTTACAAGATGCATGTGTTTCTCTTTTATCAATGGAACGGAAGAAATACACCTGGAATCAAAGACTGCACCACTGTCAGCTGTTAAGCTGGTGCTACACAAAGGTTGTATTGACAATTGGATACAAAGCTGCAAAGCACCAATTTCATTCAAATCTCAGTCATGTCAGGAAGTAGATCCACAAATAAAGATTCAGAGGACTATTACCACATGTAGGTAGTCTCCCCTTACAGATGATTGCCATGAAAGACAGGCAGGTTTATGGGGTGGCAGGGAAGGTGGGTACAGGGAAATCTTCTCACCCAAAAGTACACATTTAAAAAAAATGATACTAACATGCTCTAAATGGACAAACAGCTTTTCATCATGATATTCATTAAGTATTTAAAAAAAAATAATGAGAGCATAATCATTAATTATAACAGTCCTATAACTAGGAGCTGCATAATTTTGAGTACATTTTATGAATAACAGAGTTGCGTATTTAACTTTTAATCAAACTATTCTCCTTTGGTTCAACAGAAGTAAATAAACAGAGAGACCTAAAACAAGCGAGGTAAAGGTTCTAACGTGAGAAACAATAATGTAAGTCAATATAATGCATCTCTGAATAGATAACACGAGTTACAAGGGGTCATTTTTAGTCATTTCTAAAATGCCCAGGGGTAACAAATTTTAACTTTGTGCATGCCTGTTCACAAACAATCACATGACAGTGGAGATGATTGCATATTAAAAGTTTGATTGAGTGATCATTGGTCAGTTCATAGCAAACTCATCATACTCATAATACAAGGATTGTGGATTTTTGTACATATTTGTAACCATATAACAGACATAATTAAATTTAAAAATGGACAAATGACAGCAAATCAACTGAAATAATGCAGCTGTGTAGCTGCCCTTTTGCATGTTCACCCTAATTTAACAACCCAGTATGTAGGTTACAAGAAAAATAAAAACTTATAGTCTTCAAGCCCTTAAGACAAATAAAACACAAACTGTGATTTTAAAAAAAATTGTGTACTGTTCTAGATTTTTCCAAACTATCACAAAGAGTAATTCAGAAAGGGAAAGGAGGCAGTGATGCAGTTGCAAAAGGAACATGATTATCTTGGAAACAATAGGATTGTTATATATACATATATTTTGGTGGGGAAGGGGAGAGGAAGGGACTTCTGCATGACCCCTTTATCTGACTCTCTGGACTATCTTCAAAACTCCAGGATAGCAGCAACTCTGGATGGAGCTCATAAACACATAGATGGCAGTATGCTGGTGTTTCACATTTTAAAAAAAAAGTTGCAGACTCAGCAAATTTTTAATATCCTATGGTCTTTCCTTTGACTGTTCTGATAAATTTGTGAAAAGGAGAGACAACATTACACACTATTCAGCAGCACTTATGGTAGCATACAAAAAATATTAGTAGCTTAACAATATGTAACACTTGGTAACAGAAATTTATTACATTTAGAAAAAATAAAATGTAAGCAACATGATCTAGTTTTGAAAATGCACAAAATCATGTTATGTTACATACTTTGACAGGTCATAGCATCAATCTAACATCAATACAAAATCTCATTTTATCTCTTATAACCTATTTTCTGCATTATCCATTCTCAATATTTTTAAACATTATCCATTGCAGCTCAGTGGGTTACCTCCCATCGCTTGAAAAGAAGTGCTGCAGGCTAGTGGTACATACATTTAATGAAGGCTGCAGCTCTCAAGGAGATCACTACCTTCCTGTAGCACCTTCTGGTGGTTATGGTTTTGGAGTGCCCAAGACTCGCAGACACAACCAGAGATTTTTGTTGTTGTTCTACACACACCAGAAATATATAACAGAACTTTCACAAACAAAAAACGGTGATAGAATCTTGTAATGTTAGATTTTATTACAAGTTCTAAAGAAAACAGCTTATGTACATGGGCAGGCAGTGAAAAGTTGTCATCATCATATCAGATGATGTACACTCCATCTCTGCACAGGACAGCAGCACCTTGGTGAACATTTCACAATGTTTCTTTCCACAAACATTGATGGAGAAGCTGTTTTGTGCCCAACATTAACACAGTTTTAAAATTAAAAACCTGGAAATTTAAATTGCCTTCATTCAAAGGTACCATCAATTGTTGACTCTTTTGTAATGAGTTAAAATTCACACTGCATTTTCATGCCGGGGGCTGTTTGTTGTTTAACGTCCCGCTGCAAACAATGTGCATATCAGGACGGTGTTGCTTAGACAAAGTTTACGTGCTACCACACGTGGGACTGCTATCATAACACTGGCTTCAGTCTCACCCAGTCACATTATACTGACACCGGGCCAACCAGTCCTGGTACGTTTCTTTATAGTGTCAGGCGTCTGGCAGGGCAGCTATTAGATTGCCAATTTTTAAGTCTTAGGTATGGCTCAGCTAGGATGCGAACCACCGACCTCCTACCTCAAAAGTGAATGCTTTAACCACTTATCCACCGAGGCGGTCCCACGTCTGCATGCAGAACTCACGTAAGTGCTTATATGAATTTATAACCTTATCTACCTTAAAAGTGCCTACTGCTGTAACAACAGAAGTACTTACATAATTTGAATCAGTTGTTGTAAAGTTGATCCAATAACACAAAGCCTCCATTCGAACAAAAGTGGGCAAATTCTAATTTTTACTTTTTTGCTGTCTGCTCTACTCCTCCTAGTTCCTTGCATCAATTGTAGATCTTGATCGAAGGGACCCTTAAAAACTGGCATTTTCTTTCCTTTGAATGTGCATTCATCTGAAACAAAACACAAAAATGTTGCATATTGTAAGTCTAAGCTAACAACGCAGAAAAATAATCTTATGAGAAAAAGGGCTGTAAAAACCAAATTAACAACACTGATATCGTTTCATACAAATTTCATTAACTGGTCAATGACCATGAAAAGCTTTCTTATCAAAAGATACTTGGATGCTGGAGGGAGAGGGTGGGTGGGTGGCACAGTCAATCTTATGTCAGAAGCTTCCTACATGTCATTATATTTTATGTAGCAAGGCCACAGCCTCCATGTGTCAGGTCTGGTGAAAGGATGGCCCAGATATATGTTGGGTCAAAAAGACTGGCATTGTGCTTATTCAATCACATCTCATTGCATTCAGCTTCGTTTTGCTTAACTAAGATCAGTCACTGTTTACAACTTTTTTCTTTTTTTTTTGTGAGCGAATGCAACTCACCAGTCACTTTTAAATGTGCAAGCCACTCTAAATTACAGAAATTTCAAACAAAACAGCCAACTTTGCGAACACTAAAAACTGACAAAATTTACATTTTTGACGGAATCAGGGAAGATGAGGCAAGACAAACAATTCTGCCACAGTGGCAGTCCAGCGCAAACAGCAGAAAAGTTTATGAAAGAGGAAGAAAGCCTGTTCAATGCCATTGCAGTAATGTGTGCAAACAGTTGAGACAAGAATACATTTTTTTCCATGCCCAGTTTGGAACATTATTTATGTATGTTATGTATCCATATATTTCATGTTAAAAGATAGTCTTTACAAATCAGGATTTTTTTGTGCATTTTGTTGTTAATAACAATACATAAAAACTAATGCAGTAAAGGCACAGAATAAGGAGATGATAAATGTTGTAAAATTGTTCCTTATAAAAAGTGAAATTCTGTGTACAATTTCATCCATTATCATAATAATCACCATCAATACCCCCTATGGTTGTCTTTTATTTTTTGTGATAATGTTATGAAGTAGATTACCTTCTGTTCCGTTTCCCACTGTATCTCTACAGTAGGAAAGAGATATTCACGCTGGTGACGGAAGTATGCATTGATGCTGATGGTTTTTATTTTCATCATTTCAAAGTGCGCATTGCTTGTGTGGGGAAGCTGCCACTGAATAATATTGCAGATGACAGGAGCAAATTCCCAAAAGCCATCTGATGATATGGTTGGCTGCTCCAAGTCCTCGAAAAGCCACACTCTGCATTGAGGCACTGCTGGCTTACAATAATGCATGATCCCTCAGTTCTTTTAATGCTACAGAGGGTTGCTGACCTGCTGGGCACGTTTAGGGCATGCAGCAAAAAAGTGCCATCAAATTTTCATGGAAGACAATGTATTTGTCTTCCGTGTGTGCCTCGGGTCTTGAGCCTGTAAAAAACAAAAACAAAAACAAAAAACCATGCTACTAGTACTAATCAATCTTTATCACCCCTTAAAGATGTTAGATAAGTACTTATGATTGGGTTAAAATTTAACTAAAGATACATCTCTTAATATTTGTTAGACATAAACATATTTTGCACTCACAAATGAACTGAAGTTGAATCCCAGTTTGACTCAGGACAATGTAGCTCTCCTGTGTCAGCAGGAGGGAGCTGGCACACTTGTAAAGGTTCCCTTGGGGTTTCAGAAAAAACTGCCTTCTCGACAGCAACACACAAACAGCACTGCACTGCTGCATCCGACATTTCTGGTTTGCAGCAATTTCTGAAAAGATAACAAAAACCTCAGCCACAGACCCCGCAACAAAATATGATCTTTACCTATGAGACTACTGATGTCGTGAAGATGATCATTTGTGCTAATAGAATTATTTCTTGTTGGCATACAGTCAGTGTTACAAGCATGGCACAATATAAAGGCATACTAAAAAATACAAATCCAGCCACCCTCAACTTGTATAAGCATCGATAAGCCACTCGCACTGTGGCCTGTATGCCTATGCTGACCTTGTGTTCTGGTAGACTGTCACCACTTAGGGAGTCTGAGCAAACAAATTATATTTCCAGAAGACATGTATTTTAATAGGTGATTATTTCACTAACAACCCTAGCATGCATTCTGTGGCACAATCCTTCCAGACATACACATTTGCTTGTATCAGTTACACATGCTTATGAAAAAGGCCTACAGCTGCTGGAAAAAATAAAATCAATAAAATTATCATTCAGACCTTCCTGATGTTTCTCGTTAAGCATTTGATACATTTTAAATTTAATGCAGTCTTGTAGCCGGATATCTTGGGACTGTGTGCCAATCTTTGGACATATCTCCTGAGTTATGGGGTATTGTCAGCTGTTGCTATTATTATTCACAGCTACAAAATGTATTAGAAATGTACCAGATTCTTTGGCCCTCATGTCCTCATCACCATTACAACCATTATATTCATCGTCTTCTTCTGCACCAGCAAAGTCATCACAATGCCCTGCTGGGTCAGGCTTTTGAACGTGATCTGTTTTTGTGGACTTAATGGAGATGGTCTGCAAATAACAATCAATATCAAAGAAATTAAACCATTAATAACAAATCAGAACTCAAGGTTAGTTACTAAGAATCTTGCCATCCTTAAACTGTTATCAAGACTTTTCACAAATGGCCATGGACACTAAAATCCCATTTTATGCTGTAGAACAAAAAGGATGTGGAACATGATAGTAATTAATAGGTATGGCAAAGGAAACAGCTTTGTAATTTGAACTGTACACTTTACAGCTTACATCCATGTTTACCATTGGCCATATTACACACACACACAAACAGAGCAAGAGAGAGAGAGAGAGCTGTTTATCTTTCCATGTAAGCCATATTTTTTTCAGAAAAAGTCTCAAAATTTAGTGAGTACTCTACACTGGACAAGACAGGATTTTTTTTCTTGGCTGCTGCTCCTCAAATGATGATTGGTTATGGTCTTATAAATGTAAAAGTCTTCAAACCACAGAATAGACCTTTATGTCTTGTCACTTTTCAGGCTGCAACACCCGTCACACAAGCTGTTCACAATTTTGCAAATGAATACCATGGTGCTATTGGTTTATTTGTGAGATTAGTGATTAAAAATTTGCCACACTAAGACAACAGGTTGGCCTTTAGACTGATAAACAGCTCTGTTCAATATATTCCACAAGCACACACAAAAAGAAAACCCCAAACACTATTCAGCAGTGACATTGCATGGTCAGTTTCAGTTCTCCTCTTGCCAAATAAAACTTGAATGAATATACATGTAATGATGTATATTCAATTTTTAAGTGTTAATTTTAAATGTATAGTATATATGTGGAATGCATTGCTGGAATTTGAGACTATATTTCATTTCTTCTCTGTATTCTTTTTGTCATAATCATTATAATGTACTGTGTGGGTTCACATTATTTTTAGATCACTTAGGTCCTGCTCCTCCTAGCAGCGTTTGACTTGGACTATAGTCAGTAGTTTATGAGGCCACACCCAGTCACTACCACCAAGCAGTACCAGTCACCATAACCTTATCTAACTTATCATTAAAAAAAATTATGCAAAGGAATCTTGTCAGCATCAATGATGCGAGAATTTCATTTTATTCTGTATTTTTCTTAGCCACAATCATGGAGTGACCGGCTCCATGCGATTACACACACACACACAAATGAAATCTAATACAACATACCTGTCTTGCAATTTGAAGTTTCATGGCTAGCAAAGCTCGGGGGGTTTTTTTCTTGTTTTTTCGCTGGTCCTGATGTTGGTTGGTCGACAGTCACAGCAGACACGGCCAAAAGCACGCGGTTTACGTGATGGAAGGGCTTTTTCAGAAGAAGGATTTTCGAACCCCCAAGCTGCCATTGCATGAGGTTTTCAAAATCCTCCTCATTAAAATGGTCCGAACATACTTTATAGTTCTCGCGTGTCCATTGTTAAAATTTGTCCTTGTTGTTCGGACAAACCGGTCCCATGCTGGCCAAAGACTTACATCTGATGGATATTGATGAAGTGGGTCTTTCTCGCTTTTAATATTGCTGCAGCCTCCGACTACACAACGTTGTACTATGTTTAATGCCTCTGGAATAAAAGCAACCGTCGGGCTCCTGTAGTTGACGTCACGCACGGCAGTTTTCCGATTATCATGACTTTTGCCGAAGATTTATTTGGGGGGGGGGGGTGAGGCGATCGTTTCGAACTTTACTTGTAAACGCAAAATCTACTTATTAATAAATCTAAGTACAGATAGATTACAATCAGGGATAGCAAATCAGCAAGTTTACACCATAACCGTTCACAAAATATTTGAAAATGTGTGATTTTTGAATGGTAGTTTCGTATCTAAAACCTACAAATCACACAAGCTAAAGCTAGCCTGTAGAAGAGCCTCAATCTAGCTTCACGAAGTTTACAGATTCAAATCCTGTGAAGACTTGACTCCATAGTGGATATTCTGTACGTACCTCGGATCAAGACCGAAACGCCATCATTTAAGGTTTAAATAAAAGGTTTTAAAGGCAGATTTATTATCAGAATGGACGTTTATAAGCATTTAATGCTTAATATACCACGAACAAACACGGAAAGCCACAGATTAAGGTATCAATAAAAGGTTATAAAGGCAGATTTTGTATCCAAATGCACTTTTATAAGCATCTGATGCATAACAGACCCTAAATGTACATTTGAATACGTAACGTTTGCAGTAATGCCGAAATCTTATCGTCTGCTCGTCTGCAGGCATATCTTACGAAAGACCGAAACGCCACGGTGAATGTAAATAAAAGGTTTTAAAGACAGATTTAGTATCAGAATGAACTTTTATAGGTATTTGATGCATAATAGACCTGAAATGTACATTTGTGTACATAAAGTTTGAAGTAATGTGTCTAAATGTTATCGTGTTATCAAATACTGCATGATGCATGAAAAAAATTATACAGTAGCTTTACAGCTATAATAATAAAAAAACGTTGATTGAGCAGTGCACGAGCCACAATAGAATAAGTAAAATAATAGTTTTAAATGCTCCAAACCAAACTACCAACTTTGCTAGCAGCGCTCGCACGCATTCGGACCATGTGACGGACAATATTTAGATAAGGCACACAGATCGCAACCCCCTCTCCCCCCTTTCGCAAATCCACCAACGGAAGCACAATACATCCCCAGTCCACATACTCCCACATAAATACTGTCATGCACGTGCAGTGTGCGCGCAGGCGCTGGGACTCGCTACGAGTCAGTTTATTTCAGGATATAACCGGCACATGCAAAGTGCGACATTCTAACAGGCTGTGTGTGTAGGGGGAGTTGGGGGGCTGGATGCATGTAGATGAACGATGTGGGTCTATTAATGCATGCATCTGGTGACTGAAGCAGGAACGTGTCTGCATGCCCACATCCAGCTAAAACAGTAAGCAGAACACAGGAAAACATTGTAAGTCTTTATTCACTGGGGGCTTGGTTTCCTATAGTTTGCGCCACTCTGTTGGGAGCTGGCTCGTGGCTACCGAACCCAGTTACTTTTTTCTGGAAGGAGGGCGAGGTAGGGATTTCCCAATGTTCTGAGCAGCAATGGCAGACATTTTTTTTTTAAGGTTACGTGCATCGAACACTTTTAGTAGTGTACATCAATTGCTAATACTCCTTTTGAGCACTCTCACACACACAGTCACACACACACACAGTCACACACACACACACAGTCACACACACACACACACACATCTCTGGGCACGGTGTTTTCTCACTAGTAGCTCGTCATTAAAAAAAAAAAGACTTCACGCCAATCACAGCCATTGTATCTAATTTTAGGTCTACACTACAAGACGACTCGATTTAAAGCTACGTCGCTGCTTCAATAATTTAAGGCGATTTGGAGAAAAGGGGTTGAGAATTTGGATGGGAGAGGCTACACAGTCTAGGTCACACTATTGCCTGTAACAATGAAGATGACGCAGGAAAATGTTATATGCACTTTCTTCTTTAAAAAGAATTAACAAAAACAAACAAACAAAACCGCAACGACAGCCACGCAAGCAAACTTTGCAGCTGGAGTACTGATAAAATGCAATGTCGATTGCTGCTTGGCCATTACAGCATGGTATTACTCAGTTACGATCGTTGTTGCTGACTGAAAATCCACACTAATGTGATGATACTGGATCTCTGGCAAACTTTCTTGGGCTTCAGGCAGGTAAGTAATTTTACAGGGTCAGTGGTTCCACCTCGCTGCAGGAAGATGCCCAGTGCGGTCTGGGGAAAGGCCAAATCGAGTCTGCCCAATGTTCAACTCATGGAAATAATCTATGACCACTACTGGATTCGAACCAGCAACATTCGCGTGCCAGTCGACAGCTGCATCCAGAGATATTCATGAAGTCGCACCCCCCCCCCCCCAAATCCCCCATCGCCGCGCTCTCCTACAGAGTAATCGGTCTGGTACTCGAAGACACCGCCAGGCGGCAGCAGAAAATAAACTCCAAATCACAATCACGTGATAAATCTGTGTTTGTCCGTGAACATAATAAAATAAACAAAATCAAAGAACTACATACAAACAGAAGTATGTGACAAAAACAGTTCTTTCAACTCGTCCTATAGAAAATGTATGTGATGTAGATAGTAAAATGAAGAAGAAAGTGTGTTTAGGCTGAAATACATTTCTAAAGGATGAAATAATTACAACAAAGATTAATCTGTATAAAAAATTAGCTAAAATTAGCATCAAAAGAAAGTAGAAACAGAGTCAAATCTAAATGTATACATTCCTTTGACTTCTGACAGTTCTAGCAGAAAAAAAGTAGGTTCTCTTCGCACAGTGTTAGAACAGATCAGGGTATTGTCTGATCCAGCCCTAGTGCCTGTGGATACCAGGCTGGCTGCTTGTGCCGACTTGCGCATGCTGCCTATAAGCCTAAGCTGCGAGTCAGTTCATTAGACACAGTCGCGAAAAGTTTAACTCGCCCGGTCGGGCAACTAGGGGAAATTTTTACCTGCCCGACAAAGGGTTTTGGTTGCCCCGGGAGGTCTGGCAACCGGCTGTTAAGCCCTGTACCATTTGACAGAGCTGTCAAAGGTTGCAGTAGACCCGAGTTACCTACATGCGAATGACAGCGTTGACGTTGTATAATCGTTTTCCAACAGCCAACCAGCCAACCGTAGTAGTGCTGGCACCACAGAATAAGAGATAGAGGCGCTACAAAGGACGTGGCGCACCAAAAGTTAGCGAAAGCAGCTAATCATTCTTTGTGCTGTGCAATAACCCTAATAGAGGCAATAGGTGACATTGGTTAGTTCTCATAGTGCACAAACTGAAAGTTCTGTTGCTGATTAGCGCGTTCAGTGGTACATCCCCAATTCTCCCTTTGCACATATGACCTTTGTTGCTCAACGTCCACAGCATCTCAGTTTTTGCACTGGTTCCCAGACAGCACTCCGTGGAGGAAGTAGGGAGTGGCCTGGGGCAAGACCCAGAGGGCAGACCCGGTGGGACCTCATCTAGTCCTGGGGTTTTGCTGATCATCAGATGTTCCTGGCTGCCTCTGTCCACCTGTCAGTATCCACAGTGAGTATCCCGCCAGCAGTGGTCCTCATCCACTTGTGGCGGTGGGGCAGTTCCCTATGGGGTTACTCTCTGTCACAACTAGGGAGATTTCTTTTTGCTCTTGATGGGTCGTCTCCTATCCTCGCTCACACGACCACCGTCAAGAGGGTGACATATGCGTAGGTGGAACTATCACTGTATTACTTAAAATGAATTAATATGATTTCTTAATCATATGGCCGAGCCCCCACTACCTACAGTCTCCCATAAAGAACAACAAAAGACCGTAATACAGTGAACACAAAAAAGAAGAATGTATTGTTGATATAAACAGCGAGTTATAACAATATGCGTACTAAGCAGTATATTAGATGAAAGGTATTTAGTGGATAGACGCAGGACACATAAGTATAGCACATTCTATAGTTGACAGGGCTGGGAATTGACCTGCAATGCACTCAAACAGACTGCCTAGTGTGGGCATGCATGACAGGTCAGGCACACTATTTTGAGCTATTCGCACTCAGTCACACCAGTACATTGACAACGTAACCCAAACTATAGCAGTCAGGAGGGCCCAGCTGCCCATGGGAACCTGACCCTTAGTCCTTAGTTTAGGGAGTATAAAGAGGCTGGCACGACCAGGTAGGGGGCTCGTTTCGAATTCTGGTTTTTCGCATTCTAGCTTTTTCGCTTTTGGCTTCTGTTAGACTTTTGAAAGATGGAGTGGCCGGAGTTACAAACTTGGCGAAAGATATGGAGACAGTAGCACTGGGTGTCTCGAATAAAAAGTACTGAATTACAAAGTATTTGTGGACTTCTGTATTTGTGGTGCGCGTGAAACCGCCCACGTAAATAATACTTCATGGTGCCGCTCGACATAATATTACAGAGCATTTACAATCAAGACAATATATGTTACAACTCGTTACAACTCTAGGGGTCCCGCAATTTCCTCCTGTTTGAGCTAGGTCTACTATAACATCTAATACCAACCTACATCACCCGCCTCGCCTTTAAACACAATGACAAACCACGTACCTCAATATCGCCTTTGCTTACGAGAAAAGAATGACCACATGATGCACAACACTCACAGAACACAACACTCGTTCCCGAATGCTTCACACAGTTCGCACGACAGTCTGTACGTTGGAGCGCTCCTTCCTTGGATATGTTCACCAGTAGATACCCATGCAGAAGACCTCTTGAACAACTTTCAAACAATTATTTAAAGAGGGTTTGACCATGAAGATGACATTTCCGTTTTGGTTGCTTTTAGCAGTCACCCCAGTCCGGCGCATGCGTTTTCTGGCTTAGACTTTATGCCTTCCAGAGGGAGTACGAGAGGTCATGGGGCGTGGGGTATGGTGGGTTTCTACCTCTGGCAGTCGAGGACTCAAAGTGTTGTTGTTGTTGTTGGTTTGGGAGGGAAAGTGCTTCCACCTCGCGGTGATTTCGCACTGAAGGGGAGGGGAGATGGGTGAGGGGAAAGGGAAGGGGTCTGCGGTTTGGTGTCCTGGACTGGTGGTGGCTATGTATGGTCCCCCTGGCTGGCCTCTCTCCTGGCGTACTGATGATGGCTTGAGTAGCTGGAGTGGTGGAGTTTTCGCTGGTCAGACCTACCGCTGCTACATCCCTACATTCTTTTTATCTCTGTTAGCTCAATGGTGACGTAGAACCCTACCCTCGAGCCATCTCCGTGGACTGGGGAATTTTAGCCTTTTTTCAAAAATTCATATAAAAATCCCCCAAAACACTAAAAATGTTAATTAAACTTAGTTTTAAACAATAATACATAAAAAACTCATTTCTTATTGTGTTTCTTGGCCCTTTTTCAATAATTTGTAAAAATCCTTTGAAGGAAACACAACTGACTTTGAAGAAATCAAGAAGTCCTCACAATTCCTTATACACACTGTTCGTAACGTGATCACTCGTTTTTCTCTTGGTAATCACTCTCTTGGGTCTTTCAGGCACAAATACTCTTGTCTTCATCCAATTTATCACAGTAAATTTGCAAAACAATGTCATTTTTGTCTTTAGCGTGTAGTTTGAAGAGTAAATCTAGCATTTCTCAAGTGACCGACCACACGTGTATACTGGCTTCTAACTGCCGAAAACCAGTCGTATTGACAGTTTAAACACAGTAAAAGGGAAGTAACTCGTGAAGAAATGATCCAGCTTTCGATTGCAAGAGTTCTTTCCCTTAACGGATTAGCAGATAAAGTTTTATAATTAATAATAACGCGCGTGCAAGGTGTACCTGCCAAACGGCTGTCATCTCTAACGGTAGCATGACAGGCTGGAGTTCCATCAGTCGGCATTGGGATGTGTTATATTAGTTTACTTTGATGTAGTCTGTTTTAATTTTAAGTGTTTTACTGGTATCCTCTGTCCTATAGCTTATTTGCTGTTTTTAGCTGGTTAATTCCCACTTTGATTTTTGATTTTTTTGTTGTTGTTTAGATATATCTGACATCTGGGTGGGCGTTAACTACCTGCATTGTCAGTTCCATTATGTGTTGTCTTATGTTTTTTGGAGGGCTAAGAGAAGATTTTAGGTTTACTACTAGATTAAGATTTTGCATAGCATTTCTTAGCTCTTCTCTTTCCTGACTGTTTAGGCTACATTCTAGCAGGACATGTGGTGTACGAAGTCTGTCTCCACAACTACAGGTTACTGGGTCTTTACGGTTAAGGTGGTATTCTCCATTTAGTCTCATTCTGGCTATCCTACTTTGGTTGGATCTGTTGGAATGGAACAGTACTAGTTCGTTACCTGGTAGTTCTTCTAATTCTCTCCTGGTGCCTTTGGCTTCCTTTTTATACTTTTCTCAAAGTTTGAGCGTGGGTCGGTTATATACCCAGGAATCCCAACCTGCGTCACTGGTATATCGGTGTACTGGCGGTCCCTTCATCACCACTTCCTCCTCCTCCACCACCACCACCACCACCACCACCACCACCACCACCACCACCACCACCACCACCACCACCACCACCACCACCACCACCAACAACAACAACAACAACAACAACAACAACGAACGACAACAACAACATTGCAAAATATCGTTATATAATACACTAAGTAATAAATCTACACTGGCTTCTCAATGACATGACTACGTTCTCTCCAGAACAAAACATCCATCTTTGGTTTCTCTGGAAAATGTTTCGGAGAAAACTTCTCCTTCTTTCTTCTTGTTTCATAATTCATGGCTCGTATATCGAATGTAGTTTGCCAAGTGTGTCGAAACTCACCCGATTGTGTCGTGCCATTGTGGTGATCGACATTTTTCTTCTAAGTGCAGGAGGACCAGAGAGTAGGTCTTTGTTTGTCCTTTATTCGATAAAATCCGTAATTCGACCAGTTGACAACAACTGCAGGCTGCTCATGCTGGCTAACCAGAAAGCACCCTTTCAGGGTGTCGCCATCTGAGTGAAGCAGGTCGATCAATTGCGCGAATGGCAAGCACTGCGTTCTATCCGCCTCATATTGAGATTTTGTTACTGTGGTTAGTAGGCTGAAAATGTCATTTCTGCCATTACTTGCAGGTGCCTCAGGCTTTGTCTGTTTAAATGCTTGGATCATAGGAAATGACGACAGGTTCTTTTCCTAGAACATGAAGACTGAGCTATACGCATCTTTTCGTACTAATCTAGGTTGGCTTGCATGAAAGTTGTTGTCCCCACCATTAGCCCTTTGTATTTTATGTACACTTTTAGGTATGACCAGGAGATAAGAATACTCATGCAAGTCAGCCCTAGAACGCACGCTGTCGATATACCCAACTGTAAGATACGTTTCTCTCGGGATACTGGCTTATGGCCGGTTGAGACGCTTCAAAGTTTTCGTTGTTTCAGAGCAAAGAAAGCTTTGATTGAAGGCGTCAGCGTTTAGACGTGGCAAAACACAATCGCCTTGACCCCGTGGATAAGGTCATTAAAACCTTTTGCACTGACGTTCCTGATAGGGGCTGGCAGGGTTTCAAGCTTTCAAGGTTTCGAAAAAAGCCATTCTATCCGCCCAAGACCTTGAACAGGACTGGTTCCGTGTTGATAAGCATTCCTTTTAGAATGCTTTAATAAGCATCAGAAATTAACCAAGCACTAAATAGCACACAGAAAAAAGCTAGCGCACATAAACCCCTAATTCGCAAAAATGCTACAGATATTTGCGGGAAAACGCAAAATTTGAATTTGGAAGTGTGCCTCGTGAGTTGATCTACAGCAAAATTTACTGTAAATTTATCCCTAAGGAAAAGTGACGACAGCAGTCGATATAAACCTCGGTCACGAGTGTTGGCTTCTGAAAGGATCGACTACCTGCGCTGTTGCACTCGAAACCTACCAAGGGAAAAGACCCAGTGACGTGTCCCGCTGTTGAATAGTGCCGCTCTAAATATAAAGCAGTGCAGATTTTGTCAGGTTTTTGTTTATTACAAACAGAAATCAGCAACTATTAGAGTCTACTTAATTTGTTCCAAATAAGAACGAAGAACGAAGACTCGATCACAGAACGCGCAGGACTGCGGGAGTACATCTCTATCAATCTAACACGCCTAAATAGGTTACCCCCACCTACATATATCGACTTCCATTCGACTAACTTTGCACCATATGGCAGGTAGCTGTGACAGATCTGAACTAGGTAGAATAACGACTACCATTAACTCTGCTGCTTGCCAGAAGTTTTCCTGGAGTCTCAGGGTGTGCGTGTTTTCCTCTTGTCACAACAGAAATTTCATTCTAGCGTCTTATTCAACATTTACATTGATTTAAAAATTTAAATCAGTGTCTGTCATCTGACGAGTGAGTACTTATACCAAATGTAAATGTGTTTCCTCAAAAGCAAAGCAGTTGTTTCTACTGTTGTTCATTGGTAACTCCTCTGTGTGTGTCATCAGTGCAGATACTCGTATTACACTGTACGTTTGGAGTGTAAAACTACTTTTCAACCCGTCACGATACCTCTATTTATCTGATTCGAGATCGCCTTCACGGAATACACTACAGGATTAGATATGAATGAAGTTCGATGTTGTAAAGAACTCTGGCGCCCCCTGCCTTGCCCGGTTTTTTTCTCCACCCCCACCCCCACCTGGTGCGAGGTAAGTAAACATACGTGTATAAACGTGCACCAGGGCGAGTCCGGACTGTCGGTATGCTGACATGCAGAGACATGTCCTGTCGATGCAGTGTAGACCGATAATATTAGCCCGGTTGCTTTCCAGTACTGTAGTCGTCTTGCTGCTTGCGCACTCAGGGCGTTTTGTCTTCCTCAACGCAGCAACGAGGAAAACGCTTTTGGCGACTTCTGCGTGTGCAAATGTGCAGGTATCTGGAGAGTGTAAAATTACTTCTGACCAGATCAAAGTTTGTGAATAGGGCAGATGATACCTAGTTCCGGAGGGAGGAACATTATTTCTGACTTGATTAAAGTTTGAAGTTGTGTTTTTTCGTCGACCACCTGGAAGCCTGTTCTTCAAGTGCCTGAAGCCACATTCACCTTCCCTTTTGTCATGTTGTGTTAAGAAGTTTTGTCAAGTTTTCAACCACAACACCTTCATTATCTGATTCGAAAACGCACTGACGGAATGCGAAGGGAGGTGAGACGGTATCCACCTGCAGAGCTGCGGACTAGCGTGTGGATGCTGCTGGTTCGAATCCACGAGTGGTTGAGGATTATTTTCTGGAATTAAACAATATGCAGTCTTCATTTTGCCATCTCCCCGCACATTAAATTGCCTGTCGACACTGGCCATCTTACTGCAGCTATCGGTCTGGTGGTTTTTTCAGTGTAATAGGACCCCATCCCCCATAGCGCGAAATCACCCAGAGCTAGAAGTACTGTCCCTTAAACATTACCTGTCCACCTAACTTGAAACAATGTTAGAGTACAGGGTTAGGCGTCACAAAATTTTGACACTGTGCGGCAAAGGTTCTATCAGCTTACCTGCCGAGTAAAAGGTAAGTGACGTTTTCTTTCCGTGTACACGTACAACTCCTGTTGTAGCTGAGCATCCAATTAGGAAATACTAACCCGGACATTTTTGGTTTGGGGGAGGGGGTGTTCTGAATGTTGTTACTTGTATTATAATATCCACCAACTAGCGCTTTCTCTACCACCTCCCAGCCCCTCCACACT
>SMGT01015009.1:0-13331 GCA_004794575.1 Lanistes nyassanus | reverse complement strand
CCCCCCCCCCCTTGCCTCCTTCCTCAGTCTTTTTCTTTACGAAATTGTTTCCTCCTGACGCTGTTGTCCGCTTTAACCAGCTGTAGCGTTTTTGAGTAGCACTAAAGTTGTTGTTTTCAATTTACTAGTTTTGAGGATTTTAACAATTCTTTTTATCTTTCTAGCGGTGAGAAGCCCCTGCCTTCATGATTCAGACGACCACAAAGTAAGTGCAAGCCAAGGGAAGTAAATAGATTCGCCTGCTTAAATCGCAGTTCCTTCTCTTTGTCCAGTAGGCGAGCGTGCCTCCGACATTTTGATTTCCTACGGAACTTACCTGTAACATTTTTCACCTACATATAGTAATTGGAAACCAAAACAAAGCAATCACAAATCCAAGAAGACACAAACTAGATTTAACTTTATCCCGTAATGAAACAACTTATTTAAATTACTAAATTTATTTTCGTAAACTATACCGCAAAAGGCGGGAAAAATGGTGAACCCAGTCGTTGTCTTTTTTACTTGGTCTGTTTTCGCGCTTACAGGTTAGACAAATGGTTTTAGTTTTATTATGAATGCATGCAGAGTTACAAATCACAATTTTGTCGTGAAATCTGTTCGAATTTAGAGAGAAATTTTAATAAGTGGGGACTGCACGTGTATAACGTCCTATGCAGAGTATGAGCGCCATTTGGTGATGCGTTTGTAACAGAATGGAAAGTTTAGTGTACATTTTCCTAAATTTGATAAAGGCAGGGGGGAAAGGGTTTGTGGCTGTTGTTGTTTGTTTATCCGTTAGTCTCGATTGATTCACATCCCAAGTGGGTGTACACGGTCGCCGAATTCTTTTATAACCTATTAATTTGCAAGTTTTTATACAGAGAGAATGAAAACATTACGATCACTTTTGTCTATGTTGAATGATACGCTAACATTACTTTAAAAGAAAAACCCAAGTGGTGTTTACTGCAGATCAGTAGCAGATGCCTTGAAGTCAGCATTAGATTGTTAAATGTTGTTCCTAAAGAGTCGAGCCTTTAGGTAAAAAATAAGCTTTGTTAAGTGTCATAGGCGTTGTTGTTGTTGTTGTTGTTGATGATGTTGTTACTGTTGATGTTGATAGGGTTCTGCAATTGTGCTGTTCTGTACTGGCGGTGGCTAGGTGATGTCTGCAAGCTTCCTGAACTTACTTCTGGAACTATGTTGGTAGTGGTGGTTCCCTTCGCCTCATATAGGGACAATTCCCTGTGTGTGGACTCTACTACCGCCTTATTCCAAAATTCTTTTTAACAATTCCTTTATTTTTACTTTTAATGTTTCTTCTCTCGTTTTAGGTATCTGGATTTTACTTTAAATGTCATAGTCTTCAAAACTGGTTTCATTGTAGTTTATTGGATGTGAGTTAAGTAGTTTACACCCCCCTTTTGACGTTTGTATTAGTTAGATACAGCTATCATCTGGGTGGCCATTTGCTACCTGCATGTGAGTTCCATTATATTTTGCCATATATTTGTGTATGAGTCATGGAGGATTTTAGATTAAGGGAAATTTGTAGTTGTGCATTGCTTTCATTTTAAGGATTTCTCTCTCCTGGCTGTTTAGGTTGCACTCTGGCAGGACTGAGTCAATCCCCACAACTAAAGCTCACAGGGTCTTTGTGAATCAGATGCTATTCATCGTTGTATCTCATCCTTGCTATAATGTTATAAACTCACTCAGCAACAAAATTATATGGCAGCCGGCCTTTAAATAGGAGGCCCATAAAAGAAATACACGTTCTGGAGCATGGATTTAAACCCACAAACCCTCATGTTCACTGCATTGGTGTCAAACAATAACCTTTGCACCACCTGACCACACCTGAAAGAAAGACACACTAGATACAGAAAGAGATGGGAGAAGTCGTCTTCTCATTTTAATCACAATTGAGTAAGTATGGTGGGGAACATGATCTTGCCCATTACAGTTCATTGTAAATGTCCATTAACCTCTTGAGTACCCATTCTGAGATACCTGTAGAATAGCTCCAAAATATATAACAGTTTCTTCTTTATATGCAGTTTGCAACTATGCAGCATGAACCTGAGAATCCACAGTATTGTAAATACATAATACTGATGAATGCAGTGGGTAAAACTAGGGACCCACTTGGATGTATTGTCCAATTGTACAACATTTTTTACTTCCAGTGTTTCTGCTCATGTAAGCATGCATTTGGAATGATGTGTGGCAGATCTATTTATTTTAAGACACTGAAAAGGTAGTTAGCCTCACGAGATGGCTGACAATCAGTTAACTGAGTGAATCTCCAATTTCGCCAGTGGGGTCCTCGCGGCTTGTTCTTGGCCCAGGTGGGTTGAGGAGGGGTGGGCATGGCATTAGCGACACCATCTGGTGAAACAACGTTTGGTACAGAAAGGGAAAACAAACAGTTGGTACTGTAAGAGCAGCAGACCAGACAGATGGGGTTATGAAGTATGGAGACCACTATTAACTTAAAGATAGATTAAGCTCTGAGACAAAATGTCACCAAAGACTGAAGGAAAGAAGAACAGATCAGTACAGACAGAATATTGAATGGCAAGGAAGTTTAAATGTCTCAGGATAAAGAGGCAAAAGTCAACATGTACAGGAACTTGCAGAGGAGCCAGCTGCAGCAGAACAAGACAGAAACTGTGTAACAGATCACAAACAGATGAAGGGATGCAACAGGCAGAATCAAGAAATTCCACTGAAAGCTGAGGATGTATCTGCATCAGCGAGAAACAAAAAAGTTGAAAACAGATAAACAACACATCCTGAAGGCAGACAGAAAGAAGGTTCCACACACCTTGTTCTAGATCCTACAGAAGATCTGGAACAAAGAGGAGATTCCACCCTACTGGAAGATTATAATATCATCAAACTACCGAAGATGGAAGACAATTTTAACTCCAACTTCTTGAAAGGGGTATAAGCTTCCTTTCACTTACAAGCCAGTTTTTTTTTTTACAATACTCTAGCGGACCTTATTACAACGGGGGTGAACTTCGAGAAGAATTCGCCAAGAATGGAAAACAAATGGTCCCTGAAGACTGTGCTGCCCGCTCTTTTGGAGATAATCTTGTAGTGGTCTGTCTAGGTGGTGGATTTTAGCCACAGCAAAAAGGGTTGGAACAGCATTTTATTTGAGGTGATTTGACTGATTTCTGAAGTTTGGGTGATGTGTTAAATTGGTTCACTTCAAAGGATTGTTGCAAATGAAGTAGCCATCAGGATGAAGCTGCTCAATATTTTTTCAGAAGATCTTGACGCCAAGTGTTTTGACTGAATTGGAAATTTTCACTTGTGAATATTCGGGCTTATTCAGAAACCATTTTACACAAGTGTCCTTTTGCGATAAGTGTAAAGATTGTGCATTTGTATGTGCATAATGTGTATTTTTATGTGAATGCCTGGAAATTCACACTTTAGGGTGTATCTTATCAGATGTAAAAAGCACTTATGGCCAAACGTTTCCACAGATATTGAAAACAGTGCATATATCCTAAAAATATTTAAATAACTGTTAAATACATTTAGACGGTCATATAACATGTGATTTTCAAAACATTTGATAGGCTTCTCCCCCACAAAAATGGCACTGTATTAGACCGTATTGTCAGTGTGCGTGCACACTTAAAATACAGTCTAATACAGTGCTCATATCTGGGAAATGCATCAATACGTCCATAGAAACGTCATTCCATAAGACAACAAACAACCTACAAGTAAACCAGTCTGCTAGCTAAGCTATGCTAGGTGAGGAGCAACACGAAACTAAGGGAGGTAGCCTTCATTCTATCACTTGTTCAAGAATGATAACCCTTTGCTGTCATTTCTTAGTATAAAGGGTCTTTGTTCACACACTGTCGATTCTTCCTTTAGGGGCCTGGTTAGCTCATCTAGCAGAGCTACGGACTAGCAGATGGAAGGCTGCTGATTCGAATCCTGGTGTGGCAAAGGATTATTTCCTGGAGTTAAACATTGTGCAAACTCCATTCGGCCATTTCCGCGCACATTAAACTGCCTGTCCGCACTGACCATCTTACTGCAGCCATCAGTCTGGTGGTCCTTTCAGTGCATAGCTTAGTAATAGGACCCCATCCCCCCCATAGTGCGAAATCACCGCGAGGTGGAAGCATTGTCCCTCTAAATAACCACCACCACCACTGTCGATTCTGAACTATACTTTTTGACATCAGGACACTGTTCTACCTCTAACAGATTGCTTACAAACTGCCAAAATCTCCTGTACTCTGGATTTCGTAAACTTTTTAGTTTAATTGTCAGACCCCGAAATAGCAAAGATCACAATTATTTTACGACATTCAACATTTATTTTTTTGTCAGTTTTTCTTTTCTGCAACTTGCGCTTCCGGTCTGTCGCCGCTGCTTTTCATGTGCATCGCCATGTTTTTCCTTTTACTGTGCTTTTATTTCGAGCCAGGTTAGTTATTTTACGTGTCATTTAACATAAAAAAGTATTCAAAATGTATATCACGAGCTCTGTATTGTATTTATGTTACGAGGACACAAATTTATGCTGTTGCACAATTAGAATGGCTGCGTTGCTCTATTCTAGAAATTGAAGCTTACGTCGTGTAGAGAACGGTTGTGAGATATCTTCAGCGCTGTGATATTCTCGTGGTAGAGGATATATTATTACATTGACAGTATCCAATAATCCTTTAATGCCTGTCAATAATTAAGATCCACGTGGCCCGTTATCAGTTTCGGATTTAGCCATAACAGCATACATTTTTCCTTTTTCTTTTGACTGTCAATTGTCTGTGCAGCGAATGGACCATCGGGATTTTAAAATTTGTGGTTTCTCAGTAAGATCAGTGGCTGATGCCTCAGTTGCAGACAGTGGCTTAATTACGGTATCTACCAAGCACCACATCTTAAAACCAACATGAATCAACTCTCCTCTAATAAACTCCTTGGTGCGTTGACGTCCAAAGTATGGAATGATGTATTTATCAACACAGAAGTTTCTTTGCATTGGAAAGAGTAACAGACATTGCTCATTACTTCTAGTGCTTCCGCCCATGTAAGCATGCAGTTAGAATGGTGTGCGTGTGGCAGATCTAATTATTTTAAAACACTGAAAAGGTAATTAGTCTTATGAGATGGGTGAGAATCCGTGAATTGGGTGGTACACTCCAACTTCGCCAGTGGGGTTCTTGCAGCTTGTTGCTTGTCCCAAGCAGGATAAAGGAGGAGGGGTGGGCATGGCACTAGCAGTTTCATCCTGTGAAACAACTTTTGCTACAGAAGGGGAAAAAGAAACAGATGGTATTGTATGAGCACCAGACCAGACAAACTGGCTTATGAAGTATGGAGACCAGTATTAAAGAAAGGAGACAGATTAAGCTCTGAGTAAAAATGTCACCAAAGGCTGAAGGAAAGAAGAACAGAACAGTACAGACAGAATATTGAAAGGCAAGGAAGTTTAAATGTCTCAGGAAAAAGAGGCAAGATTCAACATGTACAGGAGCTTGCAGAGGAGCCAGGTGCAGCAGAACAGGACAGAAACTGTGTAACAGATCACAAACAGATGAAGGGATGCAACATGTAAGATCAAGACATCCCACTGAAAGTTGATGTACCTGCATGAGCGAGGAACAAAAAAGTTGAAGACAGATAAACAACACTTCGAAGACTTCCTAAACCACCGACTGGACTGACTACATACAACGAAAGTTTTTCAGACCAGCCATCTCTGAAAGATCTTGAACTTCTCTGGCCGAACTTTTCACTCCCCGTGTAGAGCTGAAACGCAGAATATGAGCTCCCACCTTCACTGAAACTATATTTTGACATGCCTCTGTGGATGGATCACATGCGTTTACAGAATTCCCTCAGGCTCACTGCCTGGAAAAACTCTCAGATGGACAACCCAGAGAACATGAAGATGCGGCATAGCAAAGACCTGGCACAGAAAAGTGGAAAGATGTACTTTAACAAATAAATCTAAGTCATTATCCTTATAATGAAATTCCTAGCTGACAAACTTTATCACAATAGTTATTGTGTATACACTTTTTACAATAACATTTTAAATAAAATAAAAGCATATCTACTTAACTATGTAAGTGATTGTTTGATTTCAAGCAGCCCACCTCTCATTTTTTACTCGTTCATCATTTTTTATTTGACCCATGGGTCTACATTAAAGTGGAATGCGTTTTTATTATTGTCATTTAAATGGTTATGCCCTAGTAATAACTAATCTTGGTTGTTTTCGCCACTTGACGTGATGTGGGGAACTGGATGAGTGCTGAGGAGGGACGTGCTGGGGAAGCCCTTGACATCTCAACGCAAAACCCAAATTTTTGCCCGCATATCTGCAAACAACCATATCTGTGGTTTAATTTCCAGTGCATATAACACCTGATGGTAAAGCGAGTGTTTTCAAGCCGTGTGGCCAAGACTGTGACCCATCAGCTGTAAAACATTGAGGTGGCACATCAAGCTAGCATTCTGAGGTCATGGGAATAGCCCCACATGTCTAAGCTTTTCACAGACCTGAACTCAAGGACGTGGTCAACTCTCTCGATGTCTGGATGCTGTAACGGAGAGGCTGATTCCCTGTGTGGAATTTCTTAGCAGCGAGATCTGCGTGTCCACCAGCCAGAGTTCCACGTCCTTCACCTGCCCTTCGAGCTGCATGATCATCTGGTTTTGACGAACTTCTCAGTCGGTGACATTCAGTCCTTCGTCGTCAACGTCTTTAACCTACCATTCCTCACAATTTAAACGTTAAACGTTTGGACCCTTACAGCAATTCATTGCAGGAGTATTTATATCTAATCTTTAGGCCTACTTATGATGAGTAAGCTGTGTCATGGACCAGGGTTGGCTTGCATGAACATTTTTATCACTTGTTCATACGTAAAGGTGCATGTAAAACACACAGGGTGAATGGGCCTTGCGACCATTTATCACCGAAAGGGCAGCTACGAACACTCATGCAAGCATGCCTTGTGCATTAGTGAGATTATTTCATTATTTTATCACTTTGTCTCTTGACAAGGTCTTGGTACTCTGAACATTCAGACTTCTTGGAGTATCTTCAGATGGTCATCGTAGTAACCAGTAAACGTTATAGTTTATTAATTAAGTGAATCAATTAATCATATTGATGCAGGAATTGATAAAAGTGCATGTGTACGTGAACAGAAGAGACTTGAGTAATTGACTTTGGAAAGGTAATTTGACCAGTGGCTTTGGAGTGGTGTTGATAACAAATGGCTTAAGATAACGTAATGGGATGGATTTAATGATCTTTTCCAAACTTGTTACAGCTGTCTTAAGTGTTAAACAGTTGTTGCAGTTCGAAGACTGTTGCGCGAGCTTTGGGCTGGTGGCTTGCAAACATGGGGGTGGGGTAAATCTGGGGAGTAGAAAAGTGAAAATGAAGTTCATTTATTGTTAGTTATTGTGCGCAGTAAGCATCCGGCGAATCATTTTTAAAGGTGAAGGCAGGACTTAATTTTCATTAAACTATATGAGGTGTCCTGTCTGATTTTACATGTTGATGTTTATTGTTTCATCCCCGTGGTGGTGTAAGTAATGGATGACATGGGAAAAGAAAGGATTGACCCACAAAGGTACATGTTTGTGGCTGCAGTGGATGCATGCATGTGTGGCTGCGATATAGCGCCTAGCGACTATCGTACCTGTTTTATTAGTATACTCAGTACAGAAATTCTTTTCACATATTATATTTTTCTTCTATTTTCGTTTATTTCAGTGTTGGCCTCTGACATCTATTATAGTTGCCCAGGAGTCTTGCCTGAGGACGCGGAGAGTGCATTCGAATGCTGGCAAGAAAAGACAGGGGCGGAAAATGACAAATGCATTAGCCCGTCAAATGCTACTTTAAATTTGATCTCCGAGTCTGGGAACCTCCCTGTCGTTTGCGATAATAAAACATTCCCGGGGGTCGGTAGTTGCTTCTGCGAGGACACACCGAACAAAACATTGTGCACAGTAAGACTGATGGGCAACAGGACTATACTAGCTGGTAGAGTTCCAGTGTGCAGCTTCTGTCTTGGAAAAACTGAAACCACCAGTCCATGCGGAAATCTAACATTTTGTGAGTGAAAAAAGTTACAATATTATCTACAACCACGCCTTATATATGGGTCCCATTCTTTTTAATCCTGACCGCCTCGCTGGTCTCGAGGTTAAGGCGTCCTCTTCCGATGTCGAATCATGCCTAAGACTTAAAAATTGTCAGTCTAGTAGCTGCCCTGCCTGAACTCTGTCACCATAGAGAACAGCACTAGGACTGGTTGGCCCGGTGTCAGTATAATGTGACTGAGTGGGACTGAGACCCGTGTTGCGCCATCAGTCAAACGTGTGGCAGCACGTAAACTTTGTCTAAGCAACACCGTCCTGATATGCACACAGTTTAACGTTTAAATTACTTCTCACCAAACGGATTAGGTACAGAGCATATTGCAAGGGCTTTGTTACGCTATAAAGCTAGTTATCTGCTGGTGACCTGAATCTGGTGAAAAGCGCGACCAAGAGTTGTAGAGTGTAACCCACATTTAAGTCGCCGACAGCAGCTTACTGTAAGCTGAGGCGCTAGAAGGGTTGACTAAGCAGAAGGAAATGATTACCTGCGTTTGGTGCCTGGGGCCTTCCCTCCTAGCGCCTCAGCTTCCGGTAAGCGGCTGAGATAAACCAGTTTTAGACGGGGTCCCGGAGGGTTCAGCGGACATAGTTGCGAAACAGAGGATGGAAAATAGCCGCTTTAAATCCAGAAGCAGCTAAGGACTATAACATCTTCACCTAAACATTGTGCAGAGTAGTTCTGGGCCTTAAAACTTTAAGATGGTGCGATTGTATCTAAAAAATGGTCTTTCATATGTGTGTTTGAGGGGGTGGGATGGTGTGGTATGGGGGTTGGGAGGGTGGGGAGGTGGGTAGGGATTTATATTTTGGAACTGGGATAGGGTACAATGATTATTTTTGTTTATTTATTTTTTATTTATTATTATTTTTTTTTACAGATGATGGTCCCACTCTCCCACCAGGTCAGAGTATCGCAACACCTAGAGGCCTCCCTGAACCTCTGGCTGTTCTTCTTGCGTTCATTGTGTAAGTCGGCTATTTGTTCTATTTTTAATAGTTATAAAGTTGTTGCTGTTGTTTTTCCGAGAGATTTTATGTTTGAGCTTTTTGTTTCTTATTTATGCCAGAATAAATATATATGTACTTAAACTGTGGCTTATTACTTATTTCTTAACACCTCCAGCGTTAGGTTCACAACGTGAAAAAAAAATCGAATGAGAATTTTCTCTGCTGATTCATATTCTTGGGTTCCTTTTCACAGATCTCAAGTCCTGATGTGAGAAGCTGCTTCCTAGTCATGAGATCAAACATATCTTCCGACATTCCCGAGGCCCATTTACACGATTCAAAGTTGCTACTGTATGTGAAACGCCTTGAAAGGTTTTTAACTAAGCCTTGAGCCGGCTAGTAAACAGTCTTAATTAATCAAAGTTTTGGTCATACAGAATGGCTTTCTATTTTCGAAGCCTTGAAACCCTGTCAACCAACCAGAAACCTCGAATGAAGTAATCTCCCTTTGCCTCGCTACCACGAAAATCGGGGCAAAAGGTCAGATGATCTCAGCCAGGGACTCAAGGTTTCTTTGCTTTGAAAGCCTGTAAAATTTTGAAGCGTGTAAATCGTCCCTAACGTCTCTTCCTGGCAGATGAGATGGTCAGCGCTTGTACGTGCTTGTATGAGTATTTTTTCCCCTCAGAAAAGTATGGGAGGTTTGGTATAGTTGTAACACTTTTAATATTTTTCGCTCTGTCCATTCTCACTGGTTAATTTAAAAGGTTTTAATAATACTGCTTAAACAAGCTTCATTTTCTTTACTGATCCACATTACCTTCAGACCAATAAACGTCGGTAAGCTATACAGGAAAAACAACAGCTCTCTGAGTGTTAAAATTTACCCCAGTAACAAGTGCAGTAAGTTGTAACAAGGAAGGATATACTTAACGAATCGCAGTCATCTTGCATTATAAAACATACAAGACAATAAATTCATTTCCGATCCTCAAAACCGCCAAGTGCTTACATGTGATCAGTGGCATCGGATGTAGTGCTGTCAGTCAGCTAGATATAGTAATAAGATTAGTTTCAGTTTAGCGTTGTACTAGCTACAAATTTACTAGTATTTATAACTATTTGTAGAAATTGGCTACACCTAACCCGTTACTGGTATCTTCTTGAGGTGGTTATAGTCAGAACATCTGCTGGATATAGATGTAACAGGCTGTCACAATTAAATTTTTCCCTCTTCCTGTGCAATACAAGTTGATTCCAATCCAACAGTAAATGCAAATAGAGGATCCTACTTTGAATTCAGTGACTGCGACCAGGAGTTCTTCAATGGTTTAAGACCTAAGATTGTTTAATTCAGAAGCGAAAAAAATTACCTTCTTACCTGAAAATTGGGTTTTTGTCTCTCTTTCGGCAGTGTCGTTTCTAATTTAATGCAGGGTCTTTTTGAATGGAATTTTACTCTGTTACAACTATACCCATGTTACAACTATATCCATATTGTAACTAATCCCATGTTACAGCTATACCCAGCCTACCCTATAAGACACTGTCATTAGGGTTGTGTGCACTGTTTCTAGTCTTTATCGTTCAATGGACCACTCCAGAATGCCAGGTCAGTACGAGTGAAACTGCATGACAATAATTTTGAAGCGAACATTTTAGTCGTAGTGTTACTGATAGATGTAGGCATGGCAAAGTGCAAGCATGTCATTTAAAATCCGGACATGTGACAACTTTTTAAGATGCATGCATAACAGAAATAGGCTATCAGAGTGATATATCAAAAAGAAATGTTAAACAAGCAACTGTTCTGTACATTCGTATAAACACGATGTGAGACAATTTGTTTAGACGCTTGGCTTTTGATACTACAGCGTGTCTAACCAAAATGCAGGACTAAAAGATCAAAGACTGTACTGTTATGGTATGATATCAGTCGGAATGTGATTATAAATAATTCCTCAACTAAAACCTAAATATTTAATACGAGAGAGAGAGAGAGAGACAGAGAGAGAGAGATTTCTTAACAGGCTTTTTGTACTTGTACATAAAAAAATAGGACACCCCCATCTCATTATCTATTATAGCATTTTCAGAAGAGTTTATAAATAATAGCATACACATTTTAGTTAAAAAAGATTATGTGTATATTTTCCTTTTGTGTGCCTGGTGTGTGTGTGTTTGTGTTTGTGTGTGTGCGCGCGCGTGCGTGAGAAATTACACTGACATGCTGAATCATGATAAATATACAGAGAACAACTCTTTGTAAGAGAATTATGTACCCCTTCTGCAGCGATCCATAGAACTAAATTCCAAAATGCAGTTGACACTTTTAAGAGTGTTGTATTTTTTACGATTATACATTATGGGATCGTTTCTGCCATCAAACTACCTCAAATGTGGCAAGATCACTTCTTAACAGCATGTGAAACTTCGATCCCTTTTCAGTATTCCTTACTATTGTACTCACTCAGAAGTTTACCAGCAAACATTCATCTCATCGGATGTAGCTCACTGGGAACATTGTAATGCGAATGGATATCATCATGAGAATGCTGTTGTATGTCACAGGAAAAACTCAGGGTGTTGTCAAATCATGAACGCTTTGTCCATGGAAATATGTCAACGATCTGATCATGACGTGTGTGTGTTCCCTCTTTTAAGTGTCAACTGCTGTATAATTTATCTTTGAAAAAATATGAATGTCCAGCTGAGCTGGTTAAGTGTTGAAACTGCATGTGGATAAAGTGCTGTGGAAGTTGCATGATTGGAATATAAGGGAGAGAAAAAAGTATGATTTTGATTGAAGCAGCATGAACGTGAGTCAAAATTGTAAATTTTAAATAAAAATGCAAGCGCTGTTGCGAAAACGTTTAAAGATTTCGTGTAATCGTTTCTCGTCCCACCGTTCTTGTCATTTACTATCCTTCTCTTTCATGGGAACCACCTTCCCAATACGATATATTCGTGTGTTTGTGGGTGGGTGGGCGTCGGTGTGTGTGGGTGTGTGTGTTGTGTGGGTGTTGTGCGTGTGTGGTGTGTGGTGTTTGGGTGGGTGTGAGGGTGTGTGTGATGTGTGTGTGTGTGTGTGTGTGCGTTGTGTATGTGTGCGGTGTGTGTAGTGTGTTTTGTGCGATGTAACAATATGCGTGCTAGGCAGTAGGTAGTAGGTAGGTTAGTTAGGGGCATATAGAGTACAGCCTAGAAACAAACATTCCATCCAAGACAGATCTGAGCCTGAACTTAACACTTAGCAGGCCAGACATAACTGAGAGGTCAGACACATCATTTTAAGTCGCGCAGCACTGAATAACTATATACAAAAGGACCATAACTCCAAACCATGCATCGTCCACTAGGGTCACCAACACAGCCACACGTGTAGACTGGAAAAGGTCAGGCACCGACATTTAACACTAGTACATAAACTTTACTGGAGGAAGGGGAGATAAGTTTACTTTTACTTGGATACTGGGAGAGGTACTTGGACCGAGAGATATAGACGGATGAAGTTGACCGTCTACAAGCTATGGAGAGTTATTAAGTTGTAAACCGGCCCGCCACTTGGACTGTCACTGGGTGTGAATAAAACTTTGATGGACCAAAAGATAAGACTGATGAAGTGTTGGACGAAACAGTGGTGAACGTTTCTAGTAGGCGAATGGGCATCACGCTACCTCACCCAAACGCACGGAAAGCGGTAGCTGGCATTATCGATGACTTTAACCTAATTGACATTTGGCGAGAGATGCATCCCGATATCAAAGGGTTTACGTGGAGAAAGCGAAATCCTTTACAGCAGGCCAGACTTGACTTTTTTCTTCTATCAGAAGATTTACTAGACATGGTTACCTCAGCGAAGATTGAATCATCCTATAGATCCGATCATTCCCCCATAATGATATGCCTTGAAGTAGGTCGAAAACAAATAAAAAATAGAACATTTTGGAAATTTAACAAATCTCTGTTGAAAGATGAAGCGTATATAAAGCTAGTAAAACAAGTTATTACTGAAACAAAAAGACAATACGCAGCTACCCCTTATTGTTTAGAAGAACTTGAAGAAATTCCTGCTTTCGACCTCCAGTTGCAAATAAGTGACCAATTATTTTTTGAAACATTACTGCTGCAAATACGAGGAGCTAGCATTGCATATGCATCAAATAAGAAGAAAAACAAGATGAACAAGAAAGAGACCTTAAAGCCCAAATAAAACAACTTGAGAAAAA
>SMGT01015008.1:60278-80414 GCA_004794575.1 Lanistes nyassanus | reverse complement strand
GGGGGGGAAGGCGTGCAAACGCAAACAGATGTACACAAATGTACTTGCGTTCAGATAGACGCAAACACACACGCATTCGCGCACATGTACACATACAGAGTTTCACCCACAGGCACACGCATTCACATCCATAATCACATAAGTACAAAGGTCCCTCCATGTACATAGACTACCAACACGGTTACTACTAATTATGACACAAACGGGAACAGGCAGTTAGACATTCAACCAGAAAGACGGGGAGGGAACAGAACACTAAAGAAAAAAATACGGGTAAACAATCAAAATAAAACCTCACCGGCTGTGTCCAAGGCCAGACTGTTTGGCCAACCGAGAACCGTAGATCCAGAGACCAAGGTCTGGCGTTCCGTACCATCATAGTTGGCCTTTTCTATTTTAGGAATGGCGCCCCAGTCGCTCCAGTACATCATTCTGTTAAAAAAATACTTTTTGCGATTCAGAAATGGAAAGGTGTATTTTCTGTATTCGTAATACGCTTGGCTTTAAGTACACAGATCTCATGAATTGATTTGGCAATTACTTATCGCACACTAACTGGTTGTCTTGCCCAATAAGACTGAGTTTAATTCTATAGTGGATGTGCACGTGCGCAGACAGACAGTCAGGCGGACGGACGGACGGACGGACAGGTGGAAGGACGGACGAACCGATAAAAGGGTAGGCAGACCAACAAAAGCGCTAAAACGTATAAAAGCTTTCCGCAAAATACTGTGTTATAGGTTAAACTCAATATGCCGATCACCATTGAAGACCAGTGTTTTGTTAGCAACTTCACAATTAAAAAATAACAAGACATTCCTAATTTACAAAATGACGTCTTTCAAAACTAAGCGCAGTGAAACCATTTGTGTAATACCACAGGTATTAGTAACAGATGGACAGCAGCTGGTAGCAGATTCAATTTGAGTGAAGATGGACAGGGAAAGCATCCGTGTATTTGTTTCTGTTGGTGCATGCGTGTTATTTGCATGTGTGTAGCTCATGTTTTTCCTACTTTATTGAAGAAAAAAAATTTGATTAATGGAGGTGTTCATTAGGGAAAGTTTAATGACTAAGCCCAAGGTAAGACCTTTAGGAATCTTGAGACCGACCTGGAAATGCCAGAACTATCACTGGGCCTGAAACATTACGTGAACTCAAAATCTGTAGGGCAGCTTTAGTTTACTAAATATATTTGAGCGCCTTCTACTGGCTCAGGAAGAGGGGGGGGGGTAAGGACATGCCCATTGCACAGTTTGTACTTAGAATAGGACTTTTCACAAGATGTTGTGTTGGGGGGAGGAGTTATCTGACACGTAGATATGTTAATATATCGTAAATGAAGAGTTCTATAGCGCGGCATCTCGACAAAGTGGACAATCCACGCTTTACAATAAGCAGCACAATTTTGACTGACAGTTACCAAAGACCAGTCAACAAATAAAAACGCATTTTGTCCTTCTTCTCGTTCGATATAAAACCATCATTCTGAATCTATCTCAAACTACTTCAGTTCTAATCCCAGAGCGAATCACTGTTTACATCCAAGGTAAACAGTTTCGTACGTTTGGCTATTGAACATTATTTTCTGTCTTACTAGACACAACAACCCACAAGGCAAAATGTAACAAGAACGTTTGTGATACTCTCTGTATTTTCTGAAAAGGATGCAAAGAAAAAATAAGCTCTGGTAATCTTAAAAAAGACAGCGGTTTTTATTATTTTGAAAAGTTGGGTTATCCTCAAATACGTTTTTATGTGTTGTACTTTGAAATCACAAGCCACATTGGTGAAATGACGCTTTACAAATGACGGAGATCGCACATCACAAATTAGAAATGCGTGTCTGCGTTTGTAAAGTTTTGAAAATGCTGTTATGGCAAGTTTCATATTGTTATGATATACTTTTAATTTCATCATCGTCAGCCATGGCGGACTACGCATTTAAAGCCGCGATGTTCACCTGTTTTCTGCTATTGCTGCAATCGCAAATTTCTGAAGGGGTAATAATTTGTTTCGTTTACTGTTTTAGATTTCAATTTAGGAAGTGTGGGATGTGTGTCGGTGGTGCATAAACGGCGGGTTGCATAAGGTGTTGACGGGAGGGTGTGTGTGTGTGTGTGTGTGCTTGGGGGGGGGGGGGTCGGTGTGTGCAATGTTGCTGAGTGGCTGTGTTCAAAACCAGCCTTTCTTCAAACAACAACAAAAAAAAACAACAAACAACAACAAACAAACGGGCAGCGCTGGATCCCCTTGCTAGTTTCTGTACAATGGCTGGGCAGTACAAGAATTGATTCGACTTTGCGTATAATACGTAGGAGGCTGTGGGTGTTTGTTGCTTAACGTCCCGCAGCAAACTATGTTCGTATCAGGACGGTGTTGTTTAGACAAAGCTTACGAACTGCCGCACGGGGAACTGCCGTCGAATCATTGGATACACGATTTACTTTCAGGGAACGGGAAAAAACAAAATTTTTCTTTATCTGTCTGTGTTGTCCTGGGAAAGGGATGATAACCCGTAACTGTTGACAATGTCTGTGTCTTGTCTGTATCGTCTCACAAAGCTTGGCTCAGTTCCTTTTTGCGAAGACTGCATCACTCAGTCAACAGTTTCAACTATTCATATTTCCTTGTATTGGAAGTTAAATACGTCCCCATGAGCAAAGCTTCGAAAATAGCGCTAACTCTATTCACGAAAAACTGTTTCTATGTTCAGATCTGTGCTAAACTTTCATAAACACAAACCCATTTGTGCATAAACCATTAAAATATGTATATTCGACACTTAGATAAACGAGAAACTTTCTCAAACATGAATATTTTCCATAAACTTCGTTTTTGTAAGTAGTCTGCTTTTAAAACTACTTAGATTTAATAGTTTGAAAATATACAAGTGTTTGTCTGCGAAACATTTCGTTTTGTTTATTCCTTACTTTCCTTTTTTGTCCTTAGTGCATGTGTTCTTCTTTGGATAACATTGAAATGAAGTGTATATTTCTTGATTTTCGTGTTTGTTAGAAAATGTTTCCTTTTTTCCTTCACATGTGCGTACGATTGACTGTGCGTGCGTGGGTGCATGCGGGCCTGCATTTCTATACAAACTTGTTTCAGTGCATAAAACGGGGTGGAATGTGCCACGCTGACAGTACTTGCTGCCCGGGAGTAGTCTGCAAGGGCCCCAAAGATCCGTGGCATCCTCCGCACACGATCTGCCTTCCAAACTGAAATGTCCCTCAGGCTCCTGCCTTCTTCGAATTGGAGACTAATTGACGGTTCTCTATTCCTGAGCTCAAAGAAAAATATTGTAAGGTCCTACGAGGCCAACGTTCATTGTCAATAAACTACAAAAGCAATAAAAATCTCTTTTATTCCCCCGATATTCCGACTATATTGTTGATTATGTCTGTCTCTGCGCCTGTCTTTCTGTTTGTACGTCCGTCCGTCCGTCCGTCCATTTTTAATAATACAGGTGGGAGATGGAGGCACGCACGATCTCTTGCAATAGAATTATAAAAAAAGTACTTATTTCCAAAAGGATCGTATTTCGCAATATTAAATTAACAATAGAAAATACAATAACATTTCTAATTTTCAAAACGACATATTTCAAAACGCAGCAAAACGAATCCATTTTTGTACTATCTCAGATATTAGAAAGTAAGAGGTGAACAGCAGCTGGTAGCAGAAGATTTATAGACTTTGAGTCAAGATGGAGGGAGTAAAGTCATGCATGTACTTGTTTCTGTTTGAGCTTTCGTGTTGTTTGCGAGTCTTCAATACATGTACCTCTAATTTATTGAAGAAAGTATTTAAATTAATAGAGGTGTTCATTATAAAAGTTAAGGGTTAGCCCAAGGTTTGACCTTTAGAAGTCTTCAGACCAACCTCCGAAAGCCCGAGCTATCACTGCGCCAGCAAGAACATGTGACCTCAAGGTCTGTAGGACAGTAATTTTCTGAATATATTTTAGCTGCTTCTGCTGGCTAACGAAGGGGGTTAAGGATATGCTTTGTGCACAGTCCCTGCGTTGAATAAGACTTTTAGCATAAAAACCCCCAAACCCTCTGCTTAGTCACGCTGGTAAAACGTTTGATGGATGGGGGTATCTGGCACGTAGACATTTTGACTGACAGTTACCAAAGACCAATCAAAAACGAAACTATACTCTGCGCTTCTTCTCGTTTCATATAAACCCGACATTATGTGAACCACCGACCTCCCGCCTCGGAAGCGGTTAACCACTAGACCACCGAAGCGGTCCCTTATCCTTCGTGGGCAGTGTGTTTTAAAACTGCTATATACAATACGGAAAGCCTTAAGCCTAGAAAATATCTTGAAGGAGTATAACAGGATATGTGGCTACTCCGTTCACGGTGTGTTGTATTTTCACCCCAGTTAGCTACTTTGTTGTGAGGAATTAGCTTGTTCGTATAGGCAAGACAGCCTGAAAAACCCAATTATTATTATTATTATTATTATTATTACTACTACACAACAGCGTCCCCTGGATAGTTTCTATATAATGGTTGGGCAGTCGACCTTGCGTATCATACCTAGGATATTTATGAACAAGGGGTAGGCTCGGTGTTTGTCCTGTCGCATATCAGGCCGGTGTTGCTTAGACAAAGGTTATATGCTGTCGCAACACAGGCTTCAGTCCCACCCAGTCACATTATACTAACAATGCGCCAACCAGTCCTAGTACTGTTCCCTATAGTGCAAGGCATCTGGCAGGACAGTAAAAGATCGCCAATTTTTAATTTTTAAATATGACTCGGCCGGCATGCGAACCACTGACCTCCAGCCTAGAAAGCGGACGCCTTAGCCTCTAGACAACCACAAGTGATCGCGGGAGCTGTTGCTACTTTAGTTTGCTGACAGTGAAATAAAGCGTCTCGAGTTTAATATTGTCGTTTCAGAATACTTGATCTGAGTAGGCTTATATAGAGATGTCCTTGTTCTGCTTAAAGCCATGGTCTGAAGCTGTTCTCAGTTGTTAAAAATCGCTTTGCACAGGGGCTAAAATGTTATCGGATATGCGATCTACTTTCAGGGAATGGGAATAACCAAAAGGGTTTTTTTATCTGTCCGTGTCGTTGTGGGGAAGGAGTGCCCCGTAACTGTTGACGTTGTCTGTGTCTGCGTCTGTATCGTCTCACAAAGCTTGGCTCAGTTCCTTTTTGTTAACGATGACAGCATTACTGTGACAACCGTTTTAAATATTTATATTTCTTTATATGGAAAGTTTCCTGAAGGGGAGAGAGAGAGAGAGGAAAGTTGCGAAGCGAACCCGCTTCATCACAGTATGATAAAATAAGTCTCAAACCTGTAGTCAGACGGACGGACGGACGGGTGCAAGAACGGACGAACTGATAGAAGGGTACGCAGACCAACAGATGCGCTAAAATGTATAAGCGAAAAAAGGTTTCCACAAAATAATGTATTATAGATTAAACTCAATATGCCGACCAACATTGAAGACCAGTGTTTTGTTAGCAATTTCACAATTTTAGATCATTTTTACATTGAGTTCGTTCCGCAGCTTTTACCCGTTGTGTTTGTCCAACTCGATGTCTCTGGGAGAATCAAGGCCGGAGTCGATAACAGGCCGGTAGACGTTACTGTACATCGTTATCATGCCAATGAATTTGTTGCCTGCGGCTGTGTAGAAAATTAGTCTTGACATCATCATCATCATCATCATCATCATCATCATCATCATCATCATCATCATCATCATCATCATCATCATCATCATCATCATCATCATCATCATCATCATCCAAAAAAACCATAGTCCTGGTATAGAGCTGTTATATTTATTTGCCACACACAACGGTGCTTGTTAAGCGAAGCAAGGCAAACTACTCTTTATAAGAACGTGAATTTTGGTGTCCACTTGGTAAGGGCCTCATTATATTTATTATTTCATTTTTGTGAAGGCCTAGGCACAGTGTCGAAATATGAGGACACTGTCAATCTGCATATTTTTTATTTCCATCTTTGGAATAACACAGAAGGGAGATGGAGCCACTGCTTTAACGAATGCACGATGTCTTGCTGCGGGATAATAGTAAAAAAGAGAACTCATAATCACAAGAATCGTATTTCGCAATATTAAAAAATGAAAAATAACAAGACATTCCTAATTTAAGAAATGAGGTCTTTCAAAGCTAAATGCAATGAAACCATTTTTGTAATACCACACATATTGGTAAGTAACAGATGGACAGCTGCTGGAAGCGGATTCAATTTGAGAGAAAATGGAGAGGGGAAAGCAAGGGTGAATTTGCTTCTGTTGGTGCATTCGTGTTATTTGCATGTGTGTAGCTCATGGTTTTCCTACTTTATCGAAGAAACTACTTTGATTAATGGAGGTTATCATTAGGAAAGTTTAATGATTAAGCCCAAGGTTTGAACTTTTAAAGACTTGAGACTGACCTGAGAATGCCCGAGCTACCGCTGGGCCTGCAACATTACCTGATGTCAAAATCTGTAGGACAGCTTTAATTTACTAAATATATTTGAGCACCTTCTGCTGGCTTAGAAAGGGAGGGGGTTAAGGACTTGCCCAGTGCACAGTTTGTACGTAGAATACGACTTTTCACAATTTGCTGTGCTGGGGGGGAGGAGTTATCTGACACGTAGATATGTTAATATATAGTAAATGAAGAGTTCTTTAGCGCGGCATCACGACAAAGTGGACAATCCGCGCTTTACATCAAGCAATACAGTTTTGACTGACAGTTACCAAAGACCAATGAACAATTAAAATGGATTTTATCCTTCTTCTCGTTTGATATAAAACGAACATTCTGGATCAATCTGAAACAACCTCAGTTGTAATCCCAGAGCAAGTCACTGTTTACATCCAGAGTCGACAAGGTAAATAGTTTTGGATGTTTGGCTATTGAACATTATTTTCTGTCTTACTAGACGCAACAACACACAAGGCAAAATGTAACAGGAACGTTTGTGATACTCTCTGAACTTTCTAAAAAAAGATGTAAAGAAAAAAAGCGGTTGTGATTATTTTGTAAAGTTAGGTTATTCTGAAATACGTTTTTACGTGTTGTACGTAGCGCATCCTCTCTGAACTTTCTGAAAAAATGATGCAAAGAAAAAAAGCGGTTTGGATTATTTTGTAAAAATAGGTTATTTTAAAATACGTGTGTATGTGTTGTACGTAGCGTATCCGAAATTAGAAATGACTATATGGCGTTTGTAAAATTTTGGAAATGTTGTTATGGTAAGTTGTATATTGTTATGATAGGTTTTTTTTATTTCCTCATCGTCAGCCATGATGGACCACGTATTTAAAGCCGTGATGTTGACCTGCTTGCTGCTTTTGCTGCAATCGCCAATTACTGAAGGGGTAAATTTTCTGTTTACTGTTTAGTTGCTATTTTAGGATGGTGGGTGTGGGTGGTGGGTTAAGAAGGGGGGTGCTTGGGGTGGGTAGGGTGTGTGCAGCTAAGGGTGTGTCCCTTAGTGGCTGACGGTTAAAAACCAGTCCCAAGCACTTACATTACTGACACAGGGCCAACCAGTCCTAATGCTGTTCCCTATAGTGTCAGGAGTCAGTCAGAGCAGCTACCACATTGCCAGTTTTAAGTCTTAGGTATGATTATGCTGGGATGCGGACCGCCTCCCCATCTAGACTACGGAAGCGGTCTAATTATGAACAATCGATCGCAAAAGCTATTGCTATTTTAAACTGAAGACAATGAAATAAAGCTTGACAATATCGTCTTGGAATTCTTGATTTGAGTAGGATTAGATGGAGATATTGTTGTTGCTTTTAACAACCTTGGTGTCTTGCTTTTCTCAGTTGTTAAAAATCCCCTTCCATAGGGGCTAAAATGTTATGTAATCCACGATTCTCTTTCAGTGAAAGGGAAAAACAATCGCGTTTATATGTCTGTGTCGTCCTGGGGAATGGGTAATGCTTTTTAACTGTTGACGTTGTCTGTGTCTTGCTGTATCGCCTCAAAAAGCTAGGCTCAGCCTCTTTTTGTTAACGAAGACAGCAGTACTCAGACAACAGTTTAAAATGTTTCTATTTCCTTATATGGAAAATTAATACATCCCCACGAGAAAAGTCTCCAAAATAGCGGAAACTCTCTTTACGAAAAACTGAAAGTTGGTATGTTCAGATCTGTGCTAAACTTTCTAAAACACGAACCGATCTGTACATAAACCATTAAAATATGTATATTTGACACTTACATAATCGATAAACTTTCCCAAACATGAATTCTGTCCATGAACTTTGTTTTTATAAAAAAAGTGTGAATTTAAAACTAATTAGTTTAATAATTAAAAAAATTACTACAAATATTTTGTTCATAATTTCGTTTATCTCGTTTTCTTTTGCCGTTAGAGGGATCTGATAAATTTTACTTGACATACTTNTCTTGTTTGGAGATTACATGAAGTGTATATTTCTTGTGTTTCATGTTTGTTAGAAACTATTTCCTTTCTTTCTTCACATGTGTGTTGGGATTGTGCGTGCGTGCGTTGGTGTGTTGGGGCTTGGGTGGGGGCGGGCGGGTGTGTCTGCATTCCTATACAAATATGTTTCAGTGCAGCGAACTGGGTAAAATATGCAGCATTACCAAGGAGTGCTGCGCGGACACCGTCTGCAAGGGCACGAAGGGCGATCTGCACAATCATTGCCTTTAAAACTGAAAGTTCCTTTGGTCTGCTCAACGCTTCACTACTGGCATGCTGACTTTTTTTTTAATTGGAGGCTAACTTACGGTTCTCTAATCCTGAGCTCAAAGAGCCCCGAGGCCAATGATCATTATCAATAAACAACAACAACAACAAATCCCTCTTATTCCCTGAAGTTATACTTTTTTCTTGAGTCTCAACAGTCAGTCAGTCAGTGAGTCAGCGAGTCAGTCAGTCAGTGAGTCAGTCAGTGAGTCAGTCAGTGAGTCAGTCAGTGAGTCAGTCAGTGAGTGAGTCAGTCAGTCTTACCGCCAGGTAAGACTACCAATGTTTTGGTAGAAATGGAAGACACTGATTAGCGCATACACAATATCTTGCTGTAGTAGACAATAGTAACAAAAAATTAGTAACAGTCAATACAAACCTTATTTCGCACAATAATATTTAACAATGAAATAAAACATGAACAGGACACTCCATTTAAATAGTCTCGATTAAGATGACAAAAACATTCCTGCACCTTCTGCGGATGAAAGGGAACCCGCTTGCCGAATTTGGTGTCAATCGGTTCAGGCGTGCGGATGTGTATAAGAAATACACAAGCAAACGAACGCATTTTTTATCCCTTTATATTTTAGAAGTATCGCATTTCAACGCTAGGTATGAATCATACATCTTGTAAAAGAAAATTAAGGCACTGTAGATTGATATTTCAGATAGTGTGGAAATGCTCGCTAACGTTTGCGTCTGCACGGAGTGAGTGAGTGAGTGAGTGAGTGAGTGAGTGAGTGAGTGAGTGAGTGAGTGAGCGAGTGAGCGAGCGAGCGAGTGAGTGAGTGAGTGAGTGAGTGAGTGAGTGAGTGAGTGAGTGAGTGAGTGAGTGAGTGAGTGAGTGAGTTCCGTCCGTCCGTCCATCAGTCAGTCCGTCAGTCAGTGAAGTTAAGATAGATTGAAGAATTAGGAGAGGCGATAGACGAGAGGGGTAAGAGATAAGGGGAGGGGAAAAGAAGGAAGTGCGGACACGAGAGGGCGAGAGAAAGAGAGAATTTACTACATAATAAGAAATAAAAATGTATGATAAAATAATTCTCAAACCTAGAGAAAATCATTACGGCAGCCATCCTCTCCAACCTCGAGTTGAAACGTAAGAAAGGTCAAGGTTATGCGATGGCCCTCCGTTATGTTGATGATGTAAACACAGTCTTGATTTTCATAGTACTGGTTGGGGTAAGATGGGGATGATATAGAGCGGGTTTCCGACGAATACAGTCCTCCGCAAGCTAATTAAATATTACTGAATGAGTTATTTGAAATTTTACACTTTCTAAAATGAGGCTATAGAAAAAACTAAGATAAAGTAATTATCCTGCACTCTCGACACGTGATGGTGACATGCAAGTGTGAACAGCATGCATGCAAGTTCTGTGGCCATGAGTTTGTTATCAAGACGTGAGCTGAAAAAGAAGAATTAAAACGTTCGAAGTACACTGAGGGAAGGACACGTCGTACTTAAGAGAAAATCTCCTTTTCAATTCGATGTAAAGATTTTGTGAGCATTCACACGTGCATGCACAGCACATTCCAATATAAAATATTCATATAAAATAGCGCAGAAACCCATTTTCGGCTACGTAAAATTAAAGAAACTGAGCCACATGTAAAAAATCTGAATGATTTCGATTAAAAAGATGAATGTGACATTTCAAATTCACTATCCGACGTCTCCTCAAATAGAGGACGATCAAACCACACTTTGTAATAACTCAGATATTGGTAATTAAGAGGTCGACAGCAGCTGGGGGTCATAAGTTTTCTGTATTTTTTCTGATTATTAGCCAGCATACAGTCAAGAAAAACTTTCTGTGTTTCTGAGTTGGTATACGTGCAGCCGTGCACTGTATAAACGTCTACTTTATACACGAAAGGTTAAAAAAAACAAAGGCGTTGAGGTCGTGCAGTAAGCGTACAGAGTATGCGAGCGTATGTTTTTGATGTTAAGAATTTTGGCAAAACTATGTTTGCAACAAAGCGTAGTGTGCAAAAATAGCATATACGGGTTATGGATTGTGTGTGTGTGTGTGTGTGTGTGTGTGTGTGTGTTATGATACACATATGTGTCACATGCAGGCATCTAAAACGTCATTTATATATTACAAGTACAACTCTTCCTCTCTCAGTCCTTCTGCCTGTCAGTGTTTCTGTCTGTCTGTTTGTTCCTTTTTTTCTTATTTTCATCTTTGGGATAATACAGAAGAGAGCTGGAGCCACTGCCTTAACGCACGCACGATGTCTTGCTGCGGGATAATTGTAAACAAAGAGCACTGATAATCACAAGAACCTTATTTCGCAATATTAAAAAGACAGCGAAACAAGATATTCCTAATTGACAAAATGACTTTTTTGAAAGCTAAGCGCATTGAAACCATTTTTGTAATACTACAGATATTACTCAGTAACAGATAGTAGCTGGGAACAAAAGATTAAACTTTAAGTGAAGATGAAGAGGGGAACGCATCCGTGTATTTGCTTCTGTTTCTGCGTTCGTGTTATTGGCGAGTGTGTAACTAATGTATTCCTACTTTATCGAAGAAAATACTTTAATTAATAGAGGTGTTCATTAGGAAACTTTAATGACTTAGAGCAAGGTGAGACGTTTAGGAGTATTGAGACCGACCTCTGAATGCCCGAGCTATCGCCGGGCCTGCAACATCACGTGATCTCAAAGTCTGTAGGACAGTTTTATTTTACTAAATATATTTGAGCGCCTTCTGCTGGCTCAGGAAGAGGGGGGGGGGTTAAGGATATGCCAGTGCACAGTTTGTACATAGAATAGGACTTTTGACAAGTTGTTGTGTTTGGGGAGGAGTTATCTGACACGTAGATATGTTAATATATCGTAAATGAAGAGTTCTTTAGCGCGGCGTCACGACAAGGTGGACAATCCGCATTTTACAATAAGCAACACAATTTTGACTGACAGCTACCAAAGACCAATTAAAAACGAAAACTTATTTTTTCCTTTTCGTTTGATATAAAACCAGCATTCTGAATCTATCTTAAACTACTCTAGTTCTAATCCCAGAGAAATCACAGCTTACGTCCAGAGTCGACAAGGTAAAGAATTTCCCACGTTTGGCCATAGAACATCACTTTCTGTCTCGCTAGACACAACAACACACAAACCAAAATGTGACAACAACACGAAAGTTTTTGATACTCTCTCTACTTCCTAAAAAAGGAAATGAAAATATTAGTTGTGGTGGTTTGAAAAAAAGACAACGGTTTGGGTTATTTGTAAAGTTAGGTTATTCTAAAGTACGTTTTTATATGTTGTACGCAGCATATCAAAATTAGTGTCTGCCGTTTGCAAAGTTTTGAAAAAGCTGTTATGGTCAGTTTTATATTGTTTTGGTATGTTTATAATTTCACGTCGTCAGCCATGATGGACCACGTTTTTAAAGTCGTGATGTTGACCTGCTTTCTGCTTTTGCTGCAATCGCCAATTACTGAAGGGGTAATAATTTGTTTTGTTTACTGTTTAATTTTCAAATTAGGCGGGTGAAGGGTGTGTGTGGGTGGTGGGTGATGCCCGGGTTGCGTGAGGTGTTGAGAAGGAGGGTGCTTGGGTCGGGTGGGTGTGTGCAATATTGCTGAGTGGCTGACTGTTCAAAACCAACCTTTATTTAAACAAAACAACAAAAACAAATAACGATAAACAACGGGCAGCGCCGGAACCCCTTGCTAGTTTCTGTACAATGGGTGGGCAGTACAAGAATTGAGTGACTTTGCGTATAATACGTAGAAGGGGGGGGGGTGCTGCTTAACGTCCCGCAGAAAAATAGGTTCGTACCGGGACGGTGTTGCTGAGACAAAGTTAACGTGCTGCCAAACGGGGAACTGCTGTCTCAACACAGGATTCAGTTCCACCCAGTCACATTATACTGACACTGGGCCAATCAGTCCTAGTACTGTTCCCTTTGACGCCATGGCAGGTTATCTGCCAGTTTTAAGTCTTAGGATAGACTATCCTGGGATGCGAACCACCGGCCCCCGCCGTGGAACAGAACCCAGTAACCACTAGACCTCTGAGGCTGTCTGAGCATAAAGAATAGATCGCAAAATCTGTCGCCCACAATGAAATAAAAAGTATCGATTCTAATAGTGTTATCTTGGACTATTTGTTCTGATTAGGCTTATATGGAGATATCCTTGTTCCTTTTAACAATCTTGGTGTCTTTCTGTTCTCAGTTGTTAAAAATCCCCTTCCATATGGGTAAAATATTATGTAATCCACGATTCACTTTCAGTGAAAGGGAAAAGCAATCGTGTTTATGTGTCTGTGTCGTCTTGGGGAAGGAGTGATGCCCCGTAACTGTTGACGTTGTGTCTGTATCGTCTTCCTAACCTTGGCTCAGCTCCGACGATGACTGCATTACTCAGACAACAGTTTCAATTGTTCATATTTCCTTATATGGAAAGTGAATGCGTCCCCACGAGAAAAGTTTCGAAAATAGCGGTAAATCTATTCACGAAGGACTGAGAGTTCATATGTTAAACTTATCTTTGCTAAACTTTGCGAACCCATCTGTGTATAAACCATTAGAATATGTATATTCGACACTTAGATAATCGATAAACTTTCTCAAATATAACAATCCTTTCCATAAACTTTGTTTTTAAAACTAAATAGTTTGAAAATATTAATACAAATATTTTTCTGCGAAAAAATGCGTTTATTCCTTGTCTTGCTTTTCTTTTGTCGTTAGAACGCTCTGATAAATTTTAATCTCACTTTCTTTAAAAAATAAATTGCATGTTTTCTACTTTGGACATCATTTAAATGAAGTGTGTATTTCTTGGTTTCATATTTGTTAGAAACTGTTTCCGTTCTCTCTTCACTTGTGTGTGGGATTCTGCGTGCGTGTGTGCTGACGGGCGTGCATGTGTGCCTGTGTGCTGGCGGGCGTGAGTGTGTGCGTGTGTGCTGGCGGGCGTGAGTGTGTGCGTGTGTGCTGGCGGGCGTGCCTGCATTAATGTACATTTTTTTTCTTCACATGTAGGTGCGATTGACTGTGCGTGCGTGCGTGCGTGCGTGCGTGCGTGCGTGCGTGCGTGCGTGCGTGCGTGCGTGCGTGCGTGCGTGCGTGTGTGTGTGTGTGTGCATTCCTATACAAATTTCAGTGCAGCGGACAGGGTGTTTCGTGCGACGATAACCGTCACTGCTGCTCGGGAATCGTATGCAAGGTCATTACAACAGATGCACCAAGTGTTCCGAACAAGATGTGCCTTCCAAAGTGAAATTTCTTTCAGTCTCATCAATGTTTTTACTACTGTCCTTCTGCCTTTCTGCCTTTGTTTTTAAATTGGAGATTAAATCATGGTTCTCTAATCCTAAGTCCCAATAAAAAAATTTGTAAGGTCCACCTAGGCCAATGTTCTGGTATGCTGCTTTTTTTTAAAATTGAAGGTTAAATGATGGTTCTCTAAATCTGAGCACAAAGAAAATAAATTTAAGTTCGCCCGAGGCCAATGTTAATTATGAATAAACAGAAAAATCCCTTTTATTCCCCGATGTTCAGACTATATTGTTGAGTTCAGCAGTCTGTCTGTATGTCTGTATGTCTGTCTGTCTGTCTGGCTGGCTGGCTGGCTGTCTGTCTGTCTGGCTGTCTGACTGTCTGACTGTCTGACTGTCTGTCTGTCTTACCGGTTTTGGCAGAAATGCAAGACATTAGAACCAAGATGCATTGATTAGCGCATACACTATAGCAGACAACAGTGACAATAAATAACAGTCAATAGAAGCCTTATTTCGGCAAATAACAAAAAAACAATCAAATAAAACATGAACTAGACATCCATTTAAATAGACTCGATTTAAATGACAAAAAAATTCCTTGTTTACAAAAGGTCGCCTTTAAAATTTTAAATCATGATGAAAGCATTTTTGTAATACTACAAATGCTGGTAAGTGACAGGTGGACAGCATGTGGGACTCGACCTTTTGTAAGGTTTTTACTGAAGATGGTGGAAAGAAATGCATGCTTGTATTTGTCACTGTTCGTGGGCTCTTGCTATGTGCGAGCGCGCAATACATGAATACATACACGCCTATTTTATTAAAGATATGGAAAACATTCTAATAAAACAAGTAAACGAGTGATTCATAATGCTAAGACCTTTAGAAATATTATATACTGACCTTGAATGACTCAACGGTCTCTATGGAAGCATTTTCCAGGAAATTGTCTATCGAATTCCCTTGAGTTGTAAAAGGTGTTAAACACGTGCATAATAGGGAGTTTGTACATTAAACACATGCTCAGAATGTACTTTATAAGTAGTACATGACTTGTAGCATCACAATTTGACAATAATGCTTAGACACGCTGATATGGTAATCTGGGGTGGGGGTATGTGACCCACTGACGTTTAGACTGACGCTCAACAACAACAAAAGTAGTTTGTCCTTTTGTTTTGAACAAAACCAACAGCCTTTGAAACTCTAAAATCCTAAAATCCTTTCGCGTGACCATTTTCATAGTAGCGCGAATCTGCGAAAACACACTAGATATTGTCGAGAACATGACGTACTTTCTAAAAACTGAGTAAAACAACTTTTGGGAGGACTGTTTAGAGTATTTGTACAGTTATTTGGAAAGTATTTCCGTGACACGGAAGTCCATTAAAAAAAGACCGAACGTTTCTTTGGGTTTTTGGTATGTATTGCTACCTCTAGATTTAAGCTTGAATGTTTCTTCGCTAGTCGTGAGCTAAAAGAACCGAAAAATTTAAAGTGCCCTAAAGAAAAGGACACGTTCTAACTACGCCAAAAACCTTTTCCCATCCTGTGTAGAGATTGTAATGTGAGCATGAACACATGCATGCACAGCATATTCCAATATAAAATACTGGTAGACAAGTCACTGAAACCCCATTTTCGCCATGGAAAACCGCCCCAAAAGCAAACAATCTACACCATTTCAATTTAAAAGATGACACTGACATTTCAAATTTACTATGCGGCGTCTTTCAATCTCGTCTTTCAATGAAACAAAACTTTTTTAATAAAAGAGGTATTGGTAATTAATAGATCGACAGCAGCTGGGAGATAAATTTATGTGGTTTTATAGATTATTAAGCGAACATTCAGTGTGAAAAGGCTTTGCCTGCAACTTATGCGTTCCTGATTCCGTATACGCGAAAGCGTGAAATGCATAAACGTTTACTTTAAACACGAAAGGTAAAAAAATAATAAAAGTGTCGAGGTCGTGAAGCAAGCGTACAGATTATCCGATATTTTTGATATTTAAATTAGTTGACAAAATTGTAAAAATACGTTGACAACAAAGCTTAGTTTTCAATAAATAGTATATAGCGGTTTGGGAATTTTGTGCATGTTATCAGAGTACTCATGCTAAGTACACATTTTGAAGGTATGTACACTATAGGAAAGAAACGCTGAAAAGGATTTTATTCGGGTAGAAGGTAGGGGAAAGACAGGGAATGTGGCACGTTTTAGCTTTAACTGAAGTAATGCGAAAAGAAACACGTTACTGCGGCTTGGGGTAAATAAGCTAACACCAAAGAGAACTTGGCCAAGCGAGACTAGGACAGACAGGAAGTCGTTTTTCGGGGTATGACCCCCTTTCATGACGATACAAACAGATAACAAAGAACAAGGTGACTTAGCTAAGTTGTTAAAGGTTAGCTTTTGATTTGACTAACAGCAAAGAGCGATGAAAACCAAATCTGCTCTTTCCATCGCTCGTTTTTGCATAAGACCAACAGTCTGCGTCCATTTGAAGCCAGTCCATTTCTAAACCCACAGCAAAGAACAGCGTACATACAAAATCGACAAGATAAGGAATTTCCTGTACGTGGGTCATGTTTTTCGTCTTACTAGATAAATAAAACACAAGCGAAAATACGTCAACAATATCTCTCTACTTTCTAGAAAGGATGTAGAGAAAGGAACAGCGGAGCTAATTACAACGTATTCAGAACGTCATTTATCTACCAGCAATACAACTCTATATCTCTCTGTCCGTCCGTCCGTCCGTCATTTGTCTGTCTGTTTGTTTTCTTATTTCCGATTGTAGGAACAAATACAGGAGGGAGTTCGCAGCAATAGGATAATACTTAAAAAGTACCAATAAGATCTTATTTCGCTATGTAAAATTAACGATCGAAAATAACATGGCATTCGTAATTTTTAAAACTAAGCAAAATGAAACCATCTGTGTAATAGCACAGATATTAGTAACGGGTGGACAGCAGGTGGGGAAAAAAAGAATAATAAACTTTGAGTCCGATGGAGGGATGCATGCATGTATTTATTTCTGTTTGTGCATTCGTGTTCTTTGCGAGTGTACAATGCATGCAACCTACTTTATTCTAGACAATATTTTGATTAATCGAAATGTTCATTATAACAGTTTAAAGAATAAGCCCCAAGGTTTGACCTTTAGAAGTCTCGAGAACGACATCAGAATGACCGAGCTATCGCTGCGCCTGCAGCAACACGTGATCTCAATTTTTGTTGAACAGCTTTAATTTTCTGAATATATATCTGTATATATTTCGTGGCTTCTGCTGGCTAAGCAAGCGGGATAAGGCTAAGTACACAGTCCCTACGTAGGATAGGACTTGCAGCATAAAAAAACTGCTTAGACACGCAGGTAAAAAGTTTGCTGTATGGGGTTATGTGACAAGTAGTCATTTTGCCTGACACTAACCAAAGACCAATCAAAAACGAAAATGCATTCTGCCCCTGTTGTCGTTTCATATAAAACCAACAACCTGGCTGCATTTCAAACTAGTTCATTTCTGATCCCAGAGTAAATCACCGCTTTCATCCAGAGTCGGCAAGGTAAAGAATTTCCCACGTTTGGTAATTGAGCATTATTTTCTGTCTTACTAGACACAACAACAAACAAGCCAAAATGTGACAACAAAAAGTAATTTTCTGATTCTCTCTAGACTTTCTGAAAAGAACGCAAAGAAAAGATAAGCTGTTGTGATCTGAAAAAAGACAGTGGTTTGGAATATTTTTTTTTAAAGTAAGGCTATTCGTAAATAGGTTTTTATGTGTTACGCGTTGAAATAACAAACTACATGGCCGAAATGACGCTTTGAGCGGAGATAGCATATCACACATAGAAATGCGTGTTTGCCTTTTGTAAAAATGTGAACATGCTGTTATGGTAAGTTTTATATTGTTTTTCTATGTTTATATTTTCATGTCTTCAGCTATGATGGACCACGTATTTAAAACCACGATGCTTATCTGCTTGCTGTTTTTGGTGCAGTCGCCAATTACTGAAGGGGTAATAATTCAAATTTTTGTTTAATATTTTAATTTTCAGTTTAGGCTAATTCTGTATAATGGCAGAACTAAAACTAAGTTTGCTTTGCAATATTTAGCATGTGATTCTTATGTTAATTTTTCACATGAGATCTGAAAAGCTGTTATTTTTATTAGCACTCAAATTAAACCTTTTTATGTAAAATATTGTTGTCTTCAGAATACTTATTCGAGTAGGCTGATCACCATGTAAAAGCGCAGAACAACTGGAACCAATCAAATGACGAGCTCTATTTAGGATGTGTAACAAGCGGAGGTAATCAAATGGCGAGCTATATTTCGAAGGTCTTTCCAGGGGCGGGGTGAAGCGAGAGGGGGATGTTCCGGGAGGAGGGGGCATTTAGGGGAAGGGGTGGGTTTAGGGCGGGGGCGAGGAGTAGGGGATAGGTGGGGGTTGGGGGAGGGGTGGGGTGGGGTATAGGCAGTAAAGATCTTCCAGGAAACTGCAAGGTTTTCAGTGGTGACCCTACGAGATTAGCATATTTTACGTGATACTGTATTTTGATTGGCTCCAGGTATTCTGCGCGTTTTCATGCTCGATATGGAGATCTGTTGTTCTCCGTTGCTCTGTTAAAAGCTTTGGCCTCTTGCTGTTCTCAACCGTTAAAAATCTGCTTTTATAGGCTGCTAAAATGTGATGGGAATGACGATTGAATTAGTTAACAAAGGCTCCATATTCTCATTAGAAAATGGTTTCAAATTGTCATATTTACTTTTATGGAAAGTGACTGCGTCCCGAAAATAAAGGTTTGAACGCGTTCTCCTTAAAAAGTTTGCATTCGAAAGAACAGCTTAGACAAAAAGCCTATTCACAAAAACTTAAAGTTCCTATGTTAAGATCTTCACTAACATTTCTAAATCACGAACACGAACTTATTTGTGCATAAACTTTCAAAAATGTATAATTGACACTTAGATCTATGCGAAACTTCCTATAACGTGAATCTTTGTAAATAGTTGGTATTGTAAATAGTTTGCATATAAAACAGATAATAGTTTGAAAATTTTAAAATATAGTTTTTGACTTTCATATTTGTTAGAAACTGTTTTCTGTTATCTTATTCTTCACCCATTCCTATTTCTGCGTGTGCGATTGACTGGGCGAGCGCGCGTGTGTGTGTGCGTGTGCGCATACCTGCGTTGTTTCACCAATTTGTTTCAGTGCAAGGCTTGGGGAGATAAGTGCTACAATGACTCTGATTGCTGTGTGCGAAGAGTCTGCAAGGGCTCGGCAAAATTTGCAGGTCAACCTCCGTACAAAATCTGCATTCCCAGCTAGCGTCGGAAACAGTGTCCATTCCACACTCACAAATCTGAAATTCCCTTCGTACTCCTAGCTGCTTCACTAATGTCATGCTCGCTTCTCTAGATTGAAGATTAAATGACGGTTCTCTAATCCTGAGCTTCTGTTCACACAACAAAAACCCCTTTTATGCCCCCGATGTTAAGACTATATTGTTAGGTCTCAGCAGCTTGCCTACCTTTCTGCCTGTCTCTGTCGGTCTGCCTGCCTGCCCCTCTGTCTCTCTTTTGCCTGCCTGCCTGCCTGCATGTCTATCTGTCTGTCTGTCTGTCTGTCTGTCTGTCTGTCTGTCTGTCTGTCTGTCTGTCTGTCTGTCTGTCTGTCTGTCTGTCTGTCTGTCTGCCTGTCAGGTTTTGGCAAAAATGGAAGACACGAGAAGCAAGATGCATTCATTAGCGCATACACGTTATCTTGCTGTAGCAGACAACAGTGACAATAAATAACAGTCAATAGAAACCTTATTTCGGGAAATAACATTAAACAATCAAATAAAACATGAACAGGACATTCCATTTAAATAGTCTCGATTGAGATGACAAAAAATTCCTTGTTAACAAACCGTCGCCTTTAAAATTTTAAATCATGATGAAAGCATTTTTGTAACACTACAAATCCGGGTAAGTGACAGGTGGACAGCATGTGGGACTCGACCTTTTGTACGGTTTTTACTGAAGATGGTGGAAAGAAATGCATGCTTGTATTTGTCACTGTTCGTGGGCTCTTGCTATGTGCGAGCGCGCAATACATGCAATACATACACACCTATTTTATTAACCCAATCGCGACGTGT
>SMGT01015008.1:43735-55796 GCA_004794575.1 Lanistes nyassanus | reverse complement strand
TGGGCTGGGCTGGGCTGGGCTGGGCTGGGCTGGGCTGGGCTGGGCTGGGCTCGGGCTGCGCTGGGCTGGGCTGGGCTGGGCTGGGCTGGGCTGGGCTGGGCTGGGCTGGGCTGGGCTGGGCTGGGCTCGGGCTGCGCTGGGCTGGGCTGCGCTGGGCTGGACAAGGGAAATCCTCCTACGCAAAGGGTTCCCATTCGTCGGCGACTTGGCGAAAGAAGAGAACGAACTGTTAGCTTAGTCTGAAGACAACACCCACACATGCTTTAAGGAAATGGGTTGATCGAAAGTTTTTTTTCAATATGTCGTCTACCGCAAAAATGACATCGAAGAGACATCCAGAATGTCCAGCAAAAAGCTGATCAAGGCAGCCAGTAAGCAGGCCTTGGATTTTAACAAGGAGGCGAACTTGCAAAACATTCGGGTGGGCGATAAGGTACTCGTCCTCCTCTAAAACAAAAACAATAAATTGCAGATGTCATGGAAGGCTCCACACGCCGTCATTGACAAAGTAAACGAATAGGACTATATTTTCCACAGCATTTTATGCCTTCACCTCTTCCGTCAAAGGCCCTATTCTGACACTACCATCAATACACTTGTCTGTCTACTAGATTGCCAAGTCATTTGGCAGAAAGCAGTAGCTTCACCTCTGGTAATACAACAACAACAAAAACAACAACAATAGATTTTTGTTCCATCAGGCACTTCGATCAAAGTTGTATGTTATGACAAAAAAATCAAGCGTCTGTCTTTCTTAAGACTATGAGATAACAAAATATTACTGGACTTGCTGTTTTCTGTCGTCATGACACAGGAAGAATAACGCAATAAGTCTTTAAAAAAATCACGTTCACCTAGTTGACAAACGTTCCTGATCTCCGCACACAACAGCTACAAGTATAACGGGGAGTTATGACCGGACTTGCTTTCCTTCTCATGTTGGATCTCACAATGGATGTTAACAAAATGCTGGCAAATCAACGCAAGTCGGAGTTCCTCTTTTGCCAGGTGCATCTAAAAATAGATCATCACAGATAGGCAGATCACATTAATTAGGTCTACTAATTTTAACCCTTGTATTGAGATATGTTTCATATTTTACACAAAAATATGCCTTTCAACAATACTTTTTATTGCTGTTTTTTCGTTTGACACTAGAAACTTTGAAATCCTGTAGTTTGGTATGAGTTATAGGCATGAACAAACAACTGCGCTTTCATTTAAGACATTTCTACATTTTATGTTGCAATTGTTACCTTCAATGCTGCATTGACATAGACCACACGCCAAAGAGAAACGTTTGGAGTCGCCATCATTTAAGTATTTGCGTGACACAGAATGATCCCTTGGTCAATTCAAGCATGTTCAAAAATTTGGGGGGTGGGTGGGTTATTTTAATTAATCTATTGCTACTATCAAGTTTTGCTACTAGGCTTCAAAGTTTGTTCTCTGGCCGTGAGCAAAAAAAAAAATTAAAAATTCAGATCATTAGCCAACATATAGTCAGGAAACATTTTCTGTGTTTCTGAGTGGTATACGTGCAGCCGTTCACTGCACAAACGTCTACTTTATACACAAAAGGTTAAAAAATGCGGTGAGGTCGTGAAGTAAGCGTACAGAGTATGAGAGCGTGTTTTCTTCATGTTAAGAAGAGTTTCGGCAAAAACCAGCATGTAGCCGTTAGAAACTTTTTTGTCATTGTTATGAGACGGAGTACATGTAAACTCATGCTAAGTACACAGTTTGTACGTTAAACAGTAAGTACAACATACAAAGTGTCCGCCTCGGATTACATGCGTTGGATTTCCTTTTCACAGCCTTTAACCTTACTGAATGGTTACACACTGACCTCATCAATTCTCGACTTGCGCGTCGACACCACTGGCCAGCCTTATCCAGGTTCACACGCGCGCGCACACACACACACACACATCGCCAAATTTCGCAATGTTTATAGGACAGGAAACGCAGAAAGAAGAAAAAGTCTTGCTATAGGATAACTGTAAAAAAATACTAACGACCAATAGAATCTTATTTCGCCATATAAATTTAACAATCGAAAATAACACGACATTCCTAATTTACAAAACGTCTTCTTCCAAAACTAAGCAAAATGAAAACCGTTTGCTGTAACGTAGATATGTTTGACTGGCAGTTACCAAAGACCAATGAAAAACTAACTCGTATTTTGCCGTTTTGTTCGTTTAATATAAAACCAACATTCTGGATCTATCTAAATCTATTCCAGTTCTAATACCAGGGCAAATCACCGCTTACAACCGAGACTCGGCAAGGCAAAGAAGTGGGTACGTCTGGGCACTGCTCATTATTTTCTGTTTCATCAGCCACAATAGCACACAAGCCAAAATATAACAAGAAGGTTTGTGATACGCTCTGTACGTTCTGAAGAGGATGAAAAGAAAAGTGAAGTTGTGGTGGTCTGAAGACAGGCAGCGGTTTTGATTCTTTTGTAAAGTTAGGCTATACCTTAATCCATTTTATGTGTTGTCAGATGAAAGCAGAAACCACATTGCTCAAATGACGCCTTGAGCGGAGATAGCGAATCATAAATTAGATAAATATGTCTGTCGTTTGTAAACTTTTTAAAAGCTGTTATATTAAGTTAATATTGTGATATGTTTATAATTCGATCATTGTCAGGCATGATGGACAACACATTTAAAGTCGCGATGTTCATCTGCTTGCTGTTTTTGGTGCAGTCGCCAATTACTGAAGGGGTAAAAATTTAATTTTTCTGTACTCTTTTCGGTTAAGTGATAGAGGGTGGGTGAGAGAGAGTGTGTGAGAGGGGGAGGGGTGAAGGGTGGAGTGCCTGAGGTGTTTAAAGGGCGGGGTGGTTGCGAGCATTGTTGTTCAGGGAATTGAAGGTGGTGGGGTGTTATTTTTTTTAAAAACAGCCTTTATTTCAAAAAAAACAAAATAAATCGTGACGCAGCATTCGTAGCTCGAACCGTCCCCGTGGCCGCAGCTTTTTAGCCTTTTTTCAAAAATTCATTAAAAATCCCCCAAAACAATAGAAAAATGATTTAAACATATTATCAAACTACAATAAATAAAGAAAAACCATTTCTTACCGTGTGTCTTGGACCTTGTTCCATAATTTGTAAAATCCTTTGATGGAAACACAACTGAAGTTGAAGAAATCAAAAAGTCCTCGCCATTCCTTCTACACATTCTGTACGATACTGCTTACAACACGTGCTGGCACGTTTTTCTCTTCGTAAGCACTTTCTTGGGTCTTTCAGGCACAAATACTCTTGTCTTCATCCACTTTATTACAGCAAATTTGCGAAACAATGTCATTTTGCTCTTCAGCGTGTAATTTGAAGAGTAAATCTAGCATTTCTCAAGTGAAAGAGCACATGTACTGACACTCGGTTCAAATTATTGCCAGAAACCGATCTCGTCAGTTTAAACACAGAAAAGGGAAGCAACTCGTAGAAAAATGATTCAGCTTTCGATTGCAAGAGTTCTTTCCCTTAAACAATTAGCGGAAATGTTTTGAAAAATCATAATTCACGCTGATACTGTATCTCTACTGTGTCTTCACCGCATGCCAATGCCACTGGTGATCTATTTCGAGCGTGTTAGCATTGAGAAATCACACACACACACACACACACACACGGGTCTCCTAAATAGTTTCTATATAATAGGTGGGAAGTACAAGAATTCGGCTTTGCGTATCATACATAGGATAAATATGAAAAAGGGGTGGGGTGGGTGTTGTTTAACGTCCATTCGCAAACTATGTGCATATCAGGACGGTGTTGCTTAGACACAGTTTTTGTGCTGCCACAGTGGGACTACTATCCCACCCAGTCACATTATACTGACACCGGGCCAACCAGTCCTAGTACTGTTCCCTATGGTGCTAGAGTTCTGGTAGTGCAGCGACTAGACTGCAAGTCTTAGGAATGACTCAGCCGGGATGCGAACCAACGACCTTGAGCTTACGAAGGTTACGCATTAGCTTTCAGACCACCGAGGGGGGTCTAATTATGAAAAAAGAGATCGCAAAAGCTGTTGCTATTTTGATTTGAAGACAAATAAAGTTTATCGATTTTCTTTTATTTTTAAACACCTGATCTGAGTAGGCTCATATCCTTCGTCACTAGCTGTTAAAAATCCTCTTCCATAAAGTGCTAAAATGTTATGTAATTCACGACTGTCTTTATCTCTTCTGTCTATGTCGTCCTGGGGAGGGGGTGACGTGTTTTGTGTCTGCGTCTGTATCGTCTCACAAAGCTTGGCTCACTTCTTTTTTGTTAACGAAGACTGCATTACTCAGTTTTAAATACTGATATTTCTTCACATGGAAAGTGACTGCGTCTGGACGAGAAAAAATTCAACGTGTCCTCAGCACAGTGTTTGTATTCAAAAGAAAAGGCTTGAAAATAGTGTCAGCTACATTTACGAAAGACTGAAAGTGCCTATGTTGAGATCTTCACTATACTTTCTCAAACACGAACCCAGCTGTGAATTAACCATTAAAATACATAAATTTAGCACTCAGATCGTCAATACACTTTCTAAAGCAATAATCCTTTCCCTAAACCTTGTTTTATAGTAAATAGTTTGCAACAGCTAAGTTTTAATAGTTTGAAAAGATTAAAACACATATTTATCCGAGAGACATTTTGTTTTGCTTATGACTGCTGTTGTTCTTCTTTGTCCGTAGAGCGTTATGGTGATTTTAACCTCAAATACGTTCTTTTAATTGAAGCGTTTTGTTCTTTATTTTTGGGTATTTTAGAAAGTGTTTTTTATTCTACACGTATTTCTTCGTTTGCGATTGACTGTGTGTGTGTGTGTTGGTGTGCGCGTGTGTGCGTGTCTGTATTCCTATACCAATTTGTTTCAGTGTAAACTATACAAAGAACCGTGTACTGGTAGGGGTCAATGCTGCTTGCAGAGAGATTGCAACAACCTAAACGAAGGTCTAAGGCGTCCTCCCCAAATGGTCTGCTATCCGTAATCCTCATCCGCATTCGGTCTCCTCAATGCTTCACTACTGTGTCATGCTGCCTTTTCTTAATTCGAGATTACATAACAGTTCTGTTATCCTTATCTCAAAGAAAAACATTGTAAGCTTCCTTGAGGGCTATGTTTATTATCAATAAACAACTCCCCCCTCCAAAAAAATCACTTTTATTCCCCCGACGTTGAGACTATATTGTTAGGTCTCAACAGTCTGTCTGTCTGTCTGTCTGTCTGTCTGTCTGTCTGTCTGTCTGTCTGTCTGTCTGTCTGTCTGTCTGTCTGTCTGTCTGTCTGTCTGTCTGTCTGTCTGTCTGCCTGCCTGCCTGCCTGCCTGTCTGTCAGCAGAAATCGAGTCACATGCACAATGCAACAAGGAACCTGAGCAAAGCGACCAGTAAACAGACCTTGCAATTTAACCAGAAGGCCAAAGTGCAGAAATTTCAGGAGTGTGACAAAGTACTCGTCCTCCACCAAAACAAAAACAATCAATAACAATAAATATTTAAAGGGTCCACATCGTCCCCGTGGCAATGGTCGAGGAAGATGACCAATCCATAGAAGACATCCCAGATGCCACCAGATTCCCACCTAGTTTTTATTTTCAGGAAGACCAGAATAGCATGGTGCATACTCAGACACATGGAGTTGTATTGTGTGAATGCTGTGGGACGAAAATGGTGAGAACGAGGTTAAGGCGAGTGAACGAGAACCCGGATATGGTTGGGGATGTATGTGGTGGCCCGTGGTGTCGACGCGCAAGTCGAGAAGTGATGAGGTCAGTGTGTAACAGTCTGTAAGGCTGATGGCTGTGAAAAGGAAATCCAACGCATGTAGTCTGAGTCTGATACTGTTGTTTGTTGTACATGTTGTGTAACGTACAAACTGTGTACTTAGCATGAGTTTACAGCTACTACGTCACGTTACAAGCACAATAGTCTCCAACCCCTATATTCTATTTCTTTGGAAATTACGCTTTGTTGTTAATGTATGTTTGCCAAAACTCTTCTTAACATCAAGAAAATACGCTCGCGTAATCTGTATGCTTACTTCACGGCCTCAATGTATTTACTTTTTTAAATTTCGTGTTTAAAGTTCACTAATAAACAACAAATAGGGACCGAAGGCTTAAATTGAAACGTTCAACATAAACGTATGCAGACGCATGGACCAAGGGAGCTTACTGTACCCAAACACGTAGCAAAGAGAGGGTCGAAAGAAAGGGACCTGACAGATCTTTTTTGAGGACTGCCAGGTCCCTTCCTTTCGACCCTCTCTTTGACCTTTCTTTATATTGACGCTAGTCTTCACACAGCTTACCCTCTGTAAACAACGTGTGCATACAGAGGATCCCTAGTAAATGTAATCACCCCGCTCACTAAGCGAGTACTGACAACTAGGATCTAAGACAAACACAACATAGGACAAATACATGGAATCCTCAAGGTGCAAATTATAACTAATAAACAACAAATTACCACCGAGCGCTTAAATTATCAAATTATCACTCCAACAGGAAGTACTTGAAACGTTCAACATAACCGTATGCAGAGTATACGTTTATGTAGTTCACGGCTGCCCGTATACGAACTCAGGAACACAGAAAGGTTTTCCTGACTGTATGCTTGCTGCTAATCAAAAAAAAAAAAAAACCACACACACACAGAGAGAAATCTAATGACCCCAGCTGCTTTTAACCTCTTAATTACCAATATCTGAGTTATTAAAATTGTGGTTTCATCATGCGCGATTTTAAAAGATGTCGCATAGTAAATTTGAAATGTAAGGGTCACCTTTTAAATCGAAGTCATTTAGATTGCTTACATGTGACTCGCTTTCTTTAATTTTGCATGGCAGAAATATGAATTATGTGAATTTCTAATACCAAGTATTTTATACTGGAATGTGTTGTGCATGCATATGTGAATGCCCGCAACACAATCTTTACATCAGAGGGAAAGAGGTTTTTCGCTTATTTAGAACCCTTCAAGTCACTTTAAACATTTTTTTAGCTCACGGCTAAAGAACAAATATTCAAGCTCAAATTAAGACGCAGTAGTAAAACTTGATAAAAGCAATGCAATAAGAAAAACCCAGAAACGTTCGGTTTTTCTTGAATTGAACATTCTGTGTCACACACATTCTTGAATGGCGAAGGTTTGAAAGTTTTCTCATGGCCCACACACGCTACAATCGCAAAGCATCGCACCTTGACCGCACTCACCGTACACACGCACGTACGCACTCATGCACGTAGACGTGCTCAGGCTGCTTATTCGCACACAACACGAACACCAGAAAATAGAACACGTCTATCCTTCGTTCATCTTGATTCAAAAGTTTATCGAATCCTTGAAAACGTCTGCTTTCAGCTTGCGTCGACCTGTTACTTGTCGCTGTCAGCGCTGTTAGATGAATTGGTTCTTTGAACTGCCTCAGTGACGCATTGACACAATATACAGGTGCCTTGTACACAGACCACATGTGACACTTGAAAACGTTATGGTAGTAATTCCAACTTCAGTTTTATGTTTTTAACTGAGCGCACTAATATTTATAGCAGCGCGGGCGGGAGAAGTATTTTGCAGTTGAAAACAGTCGGAGATCAGGAGGTTTCACGATGCCATGCATGCGCTCAGGAAACTTTTTCAAAGACATGCAGAACTTGGAGTTTTGTGAGGACTTCAGGCATTTCAACCCACACATTGTGTGTTATGGTAAATTATCTACTCACGACTGCACGGAGGACACTAAAATAAGCTGTCACACACACATGTCTGTCTGTCTGTCTGTCTGTCTGTCTGTCTGTCTGTCTGTCTGTCTGTCTGTCTGTCTGTCTGTCTGTCTGTCTGTCTGTCTGTCTGTCTTGGTAGAAATGCAAGACAACGCACACATCTTGCTATATAAGACAATAAAAGAATTAGTCAAACAACCAATGGAAACCCTACTATTAAAAAATCAAATAAAACCGGAACAGGACATTCCATTTAAATAGTCTCGATTAAGATGTCAAAAACATTCCTTTCAACCTTAAACATGATGAAACAATCTCTTGTAATCACATAAATATTAGTAAGTGACAGGTGGACAGCACGTGGGACCTGACGTTTAATGTAGTTTTAACTGAAGATAATGGAAAGAAATGCATGCATGCTTTTGTCATTGTAGGAGCGTTCGTGTTACGTGCGAGCATGGAATACATGCAATTCATGCACACCTTTTAATTTAAAAATAAATTATGAAAAACATTCTAATAAAGCACTTAGGTGAAACGAGGGGTTCATAAATTTCTGACCCTGAAAAATTTTAGACTGACCTTAGAATGGCTTATGAAAGCAACATCATTTCCTGAATATATTTTAGCGGTTTTGTCCTGTCTCGGAAATGTTAAACACGTGCTTAGTACAGTTAATACGTTAAACACTTGCTCAAATCGCACGTAGTAAGTAGTACAGGATTTAACATCAAAAGTAAACAATGATGTTTACACACGTCGGTGATGCTAGCTGGGGTGGGGGTAACTGGCTGGGTGACCCTTTGACTGACACTCAACAAAGACCAAAGCAAATTGTGTTTATCCTTTTTCTGGTTTTGTACCAAACCATCACTACAGTTCTAATTCTAAAATAAAACTGCAACTTATACAATAGCTATTTTTAAAGCAGCGTTTATCTTACTGCAAAACACAATAGAGTTTTCCTAGCGCGTGACGTACTTAAAAAAAAGCTGGAAAAACAGGCGGTTTGAGGACTGTTTAGAGTATTTGTATAGATATTTGAACCTATTTTTAGTGTGGGAATCACAATGAACATAGCTTAAATTCAGCCGTCTCTGGTCACAGCCTCTCACAAATAAGAAATACGTGTCTGTGGTTTATAAAATGTTTGTTGGTTGCTGTAAGACTCTCATCTAACCAGGTTAGAAGACTGAGAAGAATATAAAAAAAACGTAATAAGGGTGTGGCCTCCTACGTGAGAAACACCTGAATCGTTTTGGTAAGGTTTTTGCTACCGCTGTATATGTTGAAATTGTCACCATCTGCCACAGTGATAATAAACCAACTGTTTTTTTGCACTCAACGTTTTAAATTCAAGGTTCTTCTTATGTTGACATTATTCTTTGTAAGCTCAAAATGGACTTACCGACAAGACACTGCAAACCCTTGGTATTGCACCTCGAACCCTTTGAGATGCATTAAAACTAGTTTGTGTTTACGAGCCCATTCGAACAAATCAGCCCATACTCGGGCACACATCCACGCATGCTTACACACACACACACACACACACACACACACACACACACACACACACCAACACACCACAAGCGCACAGAAACACACACACACACACACACACACACAAATATCGCCAAATACCGCGAAGTTTATAGGCCAGGTGAAGCAGAAAGAAGAAAGAGTCTTGGTATAGGATAATAGTAAAAAAAAATACTAATGACCAATAGAACCTTATTTCGGCATATTAAATTAACAATGGAAAATAACATGAATTCCTAATTTACTTTCTTTCTTAACTAAGCAAAATGAAATCGTCTGTTGTAACAGCACAGATATTAGTCAGCAACAGAGGGGAAACAGGATATTTATAAACTCGGAGTCAAGATGGAAAGAGGAAAGCCATGCATGTATTTGGGGTTTTTTTTCGTGTTTTCGTGTTTTTGCGAGTCTTCAACACATGTACGCCTACTGGAGAAAATATTTAGATTAACCGAGGTGCTCGTTATAAGAGCTTGGAGAATAAGCCTAACATTTGACCTTTGCAAGTCTTGAGACTGCCCTCAGAATGTCCGAGCTATCGCTGCGCTTCCAGCAACACGCGACCTCAAAGTCTGTAGGACAGCTTTAATTACCTGAATATACTGTCGGGGTTTCTGCTGGCTAAGGAAGGGGTTTAGAGATATGTTTAGTTCACAATTCCGAGGTAGGATAGGACTGTTATACGCGCTAACAAAACTTTTGATAGGTGGGAGGTATCCGACACGTAGACATGTTTCATTGGCATTTACCAAAGACCAATGAAAAACGAAAATGTATTCTGCCTTTCTTTTCGTTTCATATAAAACCAGCATTCGGGATCATTTTGAAACTACTCCAGTTCTAATCCCAATGTAAAATCACCGTTTACATCCGGATTCGACACGGTAAAGAATTTTGCACGTTTGGTCATTGCGCATTATTTTCTCTGTCATCATCCACAACAACACACAAGGCAAAATGTACGTTTCTGATACTCCCTGTACCTTCTGAAAAGGATGCAAAGAAAAGATAAGCTGTGGTGGTATAAGGAAAGACAGCGTTTGGATTATTCTGTACAGTTATGGTATTTGCAAATACATTTGTGAGTGTTGTCAGATGAAATTATTAACCACATGGCTAAAATGTAGCGTTGATCGAAGATAGAAATTCACAACTTAGAAAAAAATGTCTGCCCTTTGTAACCTTTCTAAAATGCTGTTATATTAAGTTTATATTGTTGTGATATGTTTATAATTTGATCATTGTCAGTCATGATGGACCACGCATGTAAAGCCGCGATGCTCATCTGCTTGCTGTTTTTGGTGCAGCCGCCAGTTACTGAAGGGGTAATCATTTGAGTTTTCTTTATTGTTTTTTTTCAATTTAGGCGGTGGACGGTGGGTGAAAGTATGTGTGTGCGTGCGTGTGAGGGGAGGGGGTATGTGGAGTGCACGAGGTGGTGAGAGGGCGGGGGCGGGGTGGGCTCCAGGAATGTTGTTGAAGTGTTGAAGTGAGGGGGGGTTGTGTTATTTGTTCAAATCCAGCCTTTATTCAAACAAAACAAAAGAAACTAAACAGGCACACACAGGACAGGGCAGGTACTAGACTGCAAGTCTTAGATATGACTTGACCGGGATGCGAACCACAGACCTTCAGCCGCGGAAGCTGACGCCTTAACCTCTAGACCACCGAGAGGGTCTAATTATGAACAAGAGATCGCGGAAACTGTTGCTTTCTTAATTTGACGATATTGAAATAAAGCTCATCGAGTTATTTATTTATTTTTAGGCTGATATGGATATATCATTGTTTTGTTTAAAGCCTTGGTCTCTAGTTGTTCTCATTTGTTCAAAATCCTCCTTCCATAGTGTACTAAAATTGTATGTAATCCACGATTCGCTTTCAGTGAAAGGGAAAATCAAAGTTTGTCTTTATCTGTCTGTGTTGTCCTTGGGAAAGAGTGATGCCCAGTAACTGTTGACATTGTCTGTGTCTTTATCGTCTCACAAAGCTTGGCTCAGTTCCTTTTTATTACTCAACAGTTTTAAATATTTATATTTCTTTATATGGAAACTGAATGCGTCTCGACGAGAAAAGTTTCAACACGGCCTCAGTACAGTGTTTGCATTCAAAATAGTGCTAAGTATATTTACGAAAGAGTGCAAGAGTGAAAGTTTATATGTTGAAATCTTCATTAAACTTTCTCAAAGACTAACCTTTCTGTGCGTGAACCGTTAAAATATGTGAATTTGATAGTCAGATCTCCCATAAATTTTCCAAAACATAAATCCTTTCCATAAACCTTGTTTTTGTAAATAGCTTTCATTTAAAACAGCTTACTTTTAATAGTTTGAAAAGATTAAAACATACGTTTATCCGAAAGACATGTTTTCTTTATTCCTGCTGTTGTATTTCTTTGTCCTTAGAGAGTTGTAATTTTAACCTCACATACTTTCTTTTAACTCAATTGTGACGGAGAATCCTACCTAGAGTAGGTCCCGGGGGGGCCGGGGCATTTTTAGCCTTTTTTCAAAAATTCATAAAAAAATCCCCCAAAACAATAAAAACATTATTTAAAATTGCTAACTAACTACAACAAATAAAGAAAACTCATTTCTTACCGTGTTTCTTGGACCTTGTTCCATTATTTTGTAAATCCTTTGATGGAAACACAACTGATTTTGAAGAAATCAAAAAGTCCTCGCCATTCAGTCTCAGTGTCTGTTCGGTACTCTTCAGTACACGTGCTCGCTCGTTTTTCTCTTTGTAATCACTTTCTTGGGTCTTTCAGGCACAAATACTCTT
>SMGT01015008.1:17145-42135 GCA_004794575.1 Lanistes nyassanus | reverse complement strand
TAGATTTGATAAAATATTCTCAACATCATCGATCTCCTCAATATCCTTATCAGAAATCTCAAATGACTTATCTTCTGAGTAAAAACTATCAACATTGAGCTCAGAACTGCTCATATTTACAAGATATTCGACTTTGAAAGCACTGCCCAAAACAAGATGGTCGCGAGCTTAGTATAGCCTCACTTTATGGTGGTTTGAAAACACAAAAGTAGCATTTTTTACATTTAAGTGACAAACTTCAAAACTTTAATCATATCTAATGATAACTTAGCAAGAAAAAACAGTTTTTACTGAGAAAGCTTAATGTGATATAAATAGAAACAAGGTCACTATGGCGCCGATGTTATAACATCGATAGTCAAGGGAGCGAACTGTTAAGAGTTTAAGGGAAGGACATGTTCTAACTAAGCAACAAACAGCCCCCTACTTTTCCATATGATGTAAAGATTGTTTTGTGAGAATACAAACATGCATACACACCACATTCCAATATAAAACACTGGTATTAGAAAAACAACAGAATTCCTATTTCTGTCATATAAAATTGAAGAAACTGAGTCAAATGTAAACAATCTGATGATTTAGATTAAAAAGATGACACTGACATTTTAAATTTACTATGCGACGTCTTTTGAAATCGGGCATGATGAAACCACAATTTTAATAAATCAGATATTGGTAATTAATAGGTCAACAGCAGCTGGGGTTCATAAGATTTTCATGCATACACACCACATTCCAATATAAAACACTGGTATTAGAAAAATAACAAAATTCCTAGAGTCACATGTAAACAATCTGAATGATGTCGATAACACCGATATTCCAGATTTACAGTGCGACGTCCTTCAAAATCGAGCACGATAAAACCATACAATTTAATAACACAATATGTTGGATAATTAATAGGTTGACACCAGCTGGGCATAATTATTTTATCTCTCTCTCTCTCTCTGCGTGTGTCTTATATTATTAGCCAGCATATAGTCAGGAAACGTTTGCATGCAATTTCTGTGTTCCCAAGTTCGTATACGTGCAACCGTACAAATGCATAAACGTCTACTAAATACATAAAAGGTTAAAAAATTAAACCCTTGAGTTCGTGAAGAAAGCGTACAGATTATGCGAGGGGTTTTTTGATGTTGAAAAGTGTTTCGACAAAAACACGTTGCAAGAAATAGCATGTAGCAGTCAGGGACTGTTTGTGCGTGTTGCATGACGAAGTACCTTTGAACTCATGCCAACTACACAGTTTGTACGCTAGACAGTATGTACACCGTACGAAAGGAACGATGAAAACAGTTTTCTCTGGATGAGGTGAGGGGAAAGACATGGCTTCTGACGCGTTTACGCTTTGACTGAAGAAAAGGGAAAAGAAACAGGTGACTGCTGCTTGGGGTAAATGAGGAAACAACAAAGAGAACCTGGCCAGGCGAGACTTAGAAGTCAACGTTTTAGGGCCATGGTCCCTTTTTCAGGGCCACACATTGAGATAACAAATAACAAATAAAATGGTGACTAAGCTAAGTTTTTAAAGCTTAGCTGTTGCTTTTTAAAGAGCAATGTATTATTTCCATCCCCTGTTTTTGTAAAAAGTCAACAGTCCGCGTCCAGTTAAAACCACTCCATTTGTAATAGCACAGCAAAGCACATCTTACTTCAAAGAACCAACTTGACAGACCAGCGAAAATAATTTGCAAAATTTGCAATATCTCTACTCGAAAGAATGTTACAATACGACCAGCTTCGCTAATTAGCAGATATTTGAAACGTCATTTATCTACAAACAATGCAACTATACGTCTGTCTGTCTCTGCCTGCCCGCCTGCCCGTCTGTCCTGTTTTTTTTTAATTTCCAGTTTTTGGAATAATAGAGGGAGCTGGAGGCAAGTGGTACGCACGCCCGATATCTTGCTAAAGGATAATAGTTAAATAGTAAGCAAAAAATACTTACTAATAACCAATAGAACATTATTTCGCCATATAAAATTAACGATTAAATATAGCATCTTTCAAAACTACGCAAAGTGGAACCATCTGTTGTAATAGAACAGGTATTAGCAAGTAACAAGCGGACAGCAACTGGCATCTTACTGGTAGATATTTTGACTGACAGCTAGCAAAGACCAATGAAAAACGAAAATACATTCTGCCCTTCTTTTCGTTTCATATAAAACCATCCCTCTGGATCTATCTGAAACTACCCCAGTTCTAATCCCAGACCCAATCACCGCTTACACCCTGAGTCGACAAGGTAAAGAATTTTGCACGTCCGGCCTTTGCACATTGTTTTTTGCCTTACTAGACACAACAACAAACACGCCAAAATGTAACAACAAAAGGAAAGTTTGTGATATTCTCTGTATTTTCTGAAACGAATGGAAAGAAAAGATAAACTATGCTGATCTGAAAAAAGACATGAGTTTGGATTATATTTTAAAGTTAGGCTATTCGTAAATACTTTCTTATGTGTGGTCAGATGAAATCACAAACCACATTACTCAAATGACGCTTTGAGCGGAGACAGCATATCACAAATTAGAAATGGATGTCGGGCGTTTGAAAGGTTTTAAAAATGTTATGGTAAATTTTATATTGTTTTGCTTTTTTGTAATTTCACATGGTCAGGTATGATGCACCATGGGCTATGCCTTTAAAACCGCGATGTTCATCTGCTTGCTTCTTTTGGTCCACTCGCCAATTACTGAAGGGGTAATAATTTTTAATTTTTGTTTACTGTTTCAATTTTCAGTTTAGGCTATTTCTTTGTAAAAGGTGGGCAGTACTAGAAATGAATATGCTTCGCAATACTCAGAATAAGATACTTAGGTTATCAACAACAGATCTGAAAAGCTGTTGCTATTTTGTTTTCAGACAATGAAATAAAGCTTTTCCGATTGAAATGTCGTCTTCCGAATAGTTAATCTGAGTAGGCTCATATAGAGATTTTGTTTTTCTGTTGAAAGCCTTGGTCTGTAGCTGTTCTGAACTGTTAAACATCCCCTTGCATAGGCTACTCCAAATTTTATTAGATCGACGATTCACTTAGTTCACGGAGTTTGCATTAATAAGAACGTGGTTTTAAATATTCATATTTCCTTATATGGACAGTGACTGCGTACCCATGATAAATGTCCTTCGTAAAGAGTCTGCATTCAGAAGAATGGCTCGAAAATATCGCTTACTCTTTTCACAAACACTGAAAGTTCCTATCGTAGGCTCTTCGATAAACACGAATCCATCTGTGCATAAACTATTAAAATATCTATATTTGACACTCAGATCTTCGATAAACTTTTTAAAAGACGAACCAATCTTTGCATAAACCATTAAAACGTGTATATTTGACACTCGGATCTTCGATAAACTTTATAAACCATGAATCTCTTTCCATAAACTTTGCTTTTGTAAATAGTTTGCTGTCGCGGACCAGTATGGCGTGACAGCTGTTAAGCGTACTGCGTGCGAGTAAAGTTAGTTCACGTGCCGTGGGTGAGCAAGTTCACAACAAGTCGTATAGTGGAAGCAGTGGCCACTTCTCCAGTAACGTTAGCAAAAAGGCTGGGGAGTGAGTAGGGTGGGGTGGGGAGATGAGAAAAGAATAAGAGCCGAGAAGGACAGGAGGAGAGGATAGTTTTGTCTGGGTCTGTGTGACGCTACCGGTCAGAAACGGTCCGGGGGACAAATCTTTTCTACGTTAGCTACGTGTGATGTCGTATGAAGACTCCACGCTGCGTGCGGGGACCAGCGACAGGAACCTCCCAACGTCTGTGAAGCTCCTCGCCCGCCGTCTTTTTCTTACGGTTTTTCCGAGACAAAAGGTAGAACAGGTCACTCAATTTTTTCTACAACTCTTTTTCTTGCCACAGATAGAAAGCCGACGAGATGTTACGTAACTAATTAGTATGTAGGGGTTTATTTTGCACCGTTTAGGCCGCCCCGTGCTGTTCCGAGCCGTGCGTTGTGCTGTGAGAATCTTGAAACCGGTGAAACCCGAAGCCTACGCCAGTGTGGCGTCACTTGGAAACGTACTGGTAGCGGGAAGTGCTTTGTGAGGTAAACGGTATCGAGAACAGTGACAGGTTAAAACCCACTGACCCCGTGAGGCAGCGTGATACGTGCAGAGACGTGACGAAAGGTCACGTGGTGAACTCCTTGAACTGACATGTTTACATTGATAGTTAAGAAAATAGGTGAATTGTGAACATTGAACTGATATGTTTACATAATTAAGATAGTAAAGGAAGGTAGGTGAAGTGGTGAGCTGTCATTGAATTGATATATGGTATTGACTTTTCTACTTCAGTTGTACAATTTGCTTATGTGCTGATCTGCTTTTGTAAGGAAATAATTAGTTTTGAACTGCGCTCTAGTCTCTGTGTTGTTTTAAATCAGTGGTAGCCGCAGTTAGGTTAGTTGTGCAGACAGCTCTAGTTAGTGTTGGGAGCTTTTTTATGACAAAAATAAAGAGAAGATTCCACGAGTGGTAATGATTAAAGAGTAGGGTAGATAATAAAAGGAGGGTCCTTTTAACTACTAGCTAGTCTGTGTGTCTGTGCGAGTGGTCAGAAAGAACACGTGCACCCAGTTCGGCTGGGGAGTGTGAGGATGTGTTGGGGGTATTTAAACTACTAAATTTTAATAGATTGAAAACAGTAAGTCTTTAATTGCCAAAAAATTCGTTCTGTTTATTCCTGCTCCTTATTCTTTTGTCCTTGAAGTGTTCTGGTAATTTTAACTTCATGAACTTTGTTTAGAAATAAATGTCAGTGTAAGTAATCAAAAGCTGTCCCTGTAAACACTTAGAAATCTTTTAAATGAAGCTTAAGGTTTTTTACTTTCGCATTTGTTGGAAACTGTTAGCTTTTATTTTCAATGTGTTACCTTTTATTTTCCATGTGTTTCTGCATGTGCGATTGACTCTGTGTGTTCGTGCGTGCGTGATTGCGTTTGTGAATGCGTTCGTGGGTGCGTGCATACGAATTTGTTTCAGTGCAAGGGTAAGGAACAAACGTGTAAACATGACTGCTGCTTCGGTAATCGATGCTTGGGCACTAGAAAAAGTGCATCAGGATCTCCGGAACGCTTTTGCGTTGAAACGTTGTAGCCTCGAAAATGGTGTCCACTCCGTTCTCGAAAGTCTTAGAAATTCCCTTGTTCTCCTAAATGCTTAACTTACTGTCATGCTGCCTTCTGTTGACTGTAGAATAAATGACGGGTTTCTACCCCTGAAATCAAAGATTAAAGTGTAAGGTCTCCCGTGGGCACTGACCATTATGAATAAACAAAGGTAACAAAAGCTCCATTTTATTTCCCCGATGTTGAGACTATATTCTTAGATCTCAAGTGCCTGTGAGTGAATGAAGAAGCTGGTGAGCTAGTGACTGACGGACTTTAGGCAACATCTCCTGCACAAAACAATCTCATTGTCGGGGAGAGGAAACTTTTATAGTTTTCTTTTTAACCTGATCTCTACTCTGAATAATGATACAATGGAATAAAACTGTTATTTTGATATGTATTTCCGTCCGTCAGTCTATTGTTACCAAAGAATACTTTTCTAGATTCGAACTATTTTTGAACAGTTGTCAGACAAAAATATGCGTGAATGTCTTTAATGTGTCAAAGATCAACTTTTATATATCAGGTATTAGCTGCAAAATCAACTTTTCACATCCTATGGAAATGCCCAGAGATGCGTTTCATGGATTATTGTATCTCTTGTTCATACTTAATTACACACATAAAATACATAGCGCTAACGCCATTTACGGCCGCTGTCGGGACTGGAACACTCGTAAAAACAAAACCACAGACAAGTAACACCTTTATTATTCTCAGTCCTTATTTTCCCCATCATAGAAAGCTTACCCTAAGTGTAAGGATTTTCAGTGTGTACGTATTTCTGTATCAACAACCTCCTTTATTGACTTTCAAGCCATGTTTAGAGTGGGTGTCGGTCTGTTTCCTAGAGCCAAAACAGGCGAAGCGCAGATAAGGAAATCACATCGTTTCTACAGACATTGATCATTCTAATTATATGTAATATTTATATGATTCATATAAGCTAGTCAAACACCAGTCGTTGCTGCAAGACCCAGTTGAAATTTCCGAAGTGCGGGCATCAATCAATGAATTCCTTTCTATTTCGCCAGATTCACTCTATTTAACAAAAGTGGATGTAAAACCAGAATAGCAATAATGGGATTAATTGGACATTACCATCTCTTTCACAAATACCTGGTGAGTTGTAGCTGCGGGGATAAACTCAGCTCTCCACGTTCTGCTAAGTGTAGCCTAAAGCGCCATGAAAAGGGAAGATCTTTAGAATCGCAAACCTCCCCGAATTAAAAAAAAACTCAATGAATCCTTTAAAAAATGACAATCTATAACTAACCTCGCCATGCAGGTAACAACAGAGGAAAAATTGACCAAGCGAGACTTAGACAAGAAGTCGATTTTCGGAGCAATGGTCCTTCTTCAGGATGACAGATAAAATATCAGATAAAATATAAAATATAAGAACAAATAAAGTGGTCACTGTCACGTTTTGGGGTCTTTGGTGGGTCGAAGGAAACCCAGGTATTGTCCAAGGTGTGAAAACCTCGACGACCACCTGGGGACAACGGGGCGCGTAGTAGCCTTAGATACGGCCGATACCTAGCCGATGAAGTCGTCAGCGGGGGAGGGGGGTATAGGTGACAATAGTCAGCAATTTATATGAGTGAAAGGCAATAAACTAGCAAATTGAAGCAGATCGTAATTTGTTTGTTTGTTTCCCTTAAATTGTCTGAGATTTTGCACTGTTATTACCTGATAAATTATTTCTAATCACAAGCGCTAGAAATGAATTTCAGCATTACCTCATACGCAGAAATTACAGTTTTCGATGCTGCGTGATTCCAGAATTTGTGTGACAGAATGTTTCGTAAGTCCATTCGAGAAAAACCGAAAGTTTCCTTAGTTTTTTATGTATTGCTTCTATCAAGTTTTATTACTGCGTCTTAATTTGAGCTTAAATATTTGTTCTCTAGCCGTGAGCTAAAACGTATTAAAATGTTTAAACTGCTTTTAAGGGAAGGACATGTTCTAAATAAGCAACACACAACCCCCCCCCCCACTTTTCCATATGATGTAAAGATGGGCATAATTTTTTTCTCTCTCTATCTCTGTGTGTGTGGGTGAGCGTGCGTGGATGTGTGCCCGAGTATGAGCTGATTTGTTCGGATGGGCTCGTAAACACAAATTAGTTTTAATGCATCTCAAAGGGTTCGAGGTGCAATACCAAGGGGTTGCAGTGTCTTTTCGGTAAGTCCATTTTGTGCTTACAAAGAATAATGTCAACATAAAAAGAAAATTACATTTCAAAAGTTGAATGAAAAAACACTTGGTCTATTATCGCTGTGGCAGATGGTGAGCATTTCAACATATACAGCGGTAGCAAAAACCTTACCAAAACGATTCAGGTGTTTCTCACGTAGGAGGCCACACGCTTAGTATGTTTTTTTCATATTCTTATCAGTCTTCTAACCTGGTTAGATGAGAGTCTTACAGCAGCCAACAAACATTTTATAAGTCACAGACGCGTATTTCTTATTTGTAAGAAGCTGTGGCTACGGACGGCTGCTTTAAACTATGTTAATTGTGATTACCAAACTAAAAATAGGTTCAAATATCTATACAAATACTCTAAACAGTCCTCAAACCGCCTGTTTTCCATCTTTTTTTTTAAAAGTACGTCACGCGCTAGGAAAACTCTATTGTGTTTTGCAGTAAGCTCAACGCTGCTGTAAAAATAGCTACTGTGTAAGTTGGAGTTTTATTTTAGGATTAGAACTGTAGTGATGGTTTTGTACAAAACCAGAAAAAGGATAAACACAATTTGCTTTGGTCTTTGTTGAGTGTCAGTCAAAAGGTCACCCAGCCAGTTACCCCCACCCCAGCTAGCATCACCGACGTGTGTAGACATCATTGTTTACTTTTGATGTTAAGTCCAATACTACGTACTACATGCGATTTGAGCATGTGTTTAACGTATTAACTCTGTACTCAGCACGGTGCTTAACCCTTTTCCAAGACAGGACAAAACCGCTAAAATATATTCAGGAAATGATGTTGCTTTCATAAGCCATTCTAAGGTCAGTCAAAAAGTTTTAAAGGTCAAAAATTTATGAACCCCTCGTTTCACCTAAGTGCTTTATTAGAATGTTTTCACAATTTATTTTTATATTAAAAGGTGTGCATGAATTGCATGTATTGCACGCTCGCACGTAACACGAACACTCCTACAACGCCAAAGCATGCATGCATTTCTTTCCATTATCTTCAGTTCAAACCACATTAAACGTTGGGTCCCACGTGCTGTCCACCTGTCACTTACTAATATTTATGTGATTACAAGAGATGGTTTCATCATGTTTAAGGTTGAAAGGAATGTTTTTGTCATCTTAGTCGAGACTATTTAAATGAAATGTTCTGTTCAGGTTTTATTTGATTTTTTAATATTAGGGTTTCCATTGGTTGTTTTGACTACTTCTTTTATTGTCTTATATAGCAAGATGTGTGCGTTGTCTTGCATTTCTACCAAGACAGACAGACAGACAGACAGACAGACAGACAGACAGACAGACAGACAGACAGACAGACAGACAGACAGACAGACAGACAGACAGACAGACAGACAGACAGACATGTGTGTGTGTGTGTGTGACAGCTTATTTTAGTGTCCTCCGTGCAGTCGTCAGTAGATAATTTACCATAACACACGATTTGTGGGTTGAAATGCCTGAAGTCCTCACAAAACTCCAAGTTCTGCATGTCATTGGAAAAGTTTCCTGAGCATATGCATGGCCTCGTGAAACCTCCTGATCTCGGACTGTTCTCAACTGCAAAATATTTCACCTGCCCAGGCTGCTATAAATATTAGTGCGCTCAGTTAAAAACATAAAACTGAAGCTGGAAATACTACCACAGCGATTTCAAGTGTCGCATGTGGTCTGTATACAAGGCACCTGTATTTTGTGTCAATGCGTCACTGAGGCAGTTCAAAGAACCAATTCATCTAACAGCGCTGACATCGACAAGTAACGGGTCGACGCAAGCTGAAAGCAGACGTTTTCAAAGATTCAATAAACTTTTGAATCAAGATGAACGAAGGATAGACGTGTTCTATTTTCTGGTGTTCGTGTTGTGTTTTCGATGCTTCGTCATTCCAGAATTTGTGTGACACAGAATGTTTCGTAAGTCCATTCCAGAAAAACCGAAAGTTTCCTTGGTTTTTTTTGTATTGCTTCTATCAAGTTTTGCTACGGCGTCTTAATTTGAGCTTGAATATTTGTTCTCTAGCCGTGAGCTAAAGACGTATTAATTAAAATTTTTAAACTGTCTTTAAGGGAAGGACATGTTCTAAATAAGCAACACCCCCCACACACACTTTTCCATATGATGTAAAGATTGTTGTCTGAGAGTACAAACATGCATACACACCACATTCCAATGTCAAACAATGGTATTAGAAAAATAACAAAATTCCTATATCTGTCATGTAAAATTAAAGAAACCGAGTCACATGTAAACAATCTGAATGATTTCGATTAAAAAGATGACACTGACCATTGAAATTTTCTATGCGACGTCTTTTAAAATCGGGCATGATGAAACCACAATTTTGAGAATTCAGATGTTGATGATTAAGATGTCAACAGCAGCTGGGGGTCATAAGATTTTCATGCATACACACCACATTCCAATATAAAACACTGGTATTAGAAAAATAACAAAATTCCTAGAGTCACATGTAAACAATCTGAATGATTTCGATGATACCGACAATCCAGATTTACAGTGCGACGTCCTTCAGAATCGAGCACGATAAAAACATACATTATAATCGCACATTAATCCCTTGAGGTCGCGAAGAAAGCGTACAGATTAGGCGAGCATTATTTCTTGATGTTGAGAAGAGTTTCGGCAAAAACACGTTGACAACAAAGCTTAGTTCGCATAGTTTGTGCGTGTTGCATGACGAAGTACCTTTGAACTCATGCCAGCTACACAGTTTGTACGTTAGCCAGTATATACATGGTTCGAAAGGAACGATGAAAACAGTTTTCTCTCTGGATGAGGTGAGGGGAAAGACATGGCTTCTGACATGTTTACGCTTTGAAGAAAAGCGAAAAGAAACAGGTGACTGCGGATTGTGGTAAATGAGGAAACAACAAAGAGAACCTGGCCAAGCGAGACTTAGACAGGAAGTCAACGTTTTAGGGCCATGTTCCCTTTTTCAGGGCCACACAAAGAGATAACAAATAAATAAAATGTTGACAAAGCTAAGTTGTTACAGCTTAGCTGTTGCTTTGATTGACAGCAAAGATCGATGTATTCTTTCTATCCCTTGTTTTTGTATAAAGCCAAGAGGCTGCGTCCAGTTAAAACCACTCCAGTTGTAATAGCACAGCAAAGCACATCTTACTTCGAAGAACCAACAAGGTCTGGAATTTCACAGCTCAAGGTCATTTGTTCATGTACTTTTTCGTATTACTTAACAGACAAAACCAGCGAAAATGTCAACAAAAAATTTGCAATATCTATCGACTAGAAAGGATGTCTAAAACAAAAAACTAAAACTAAAATACAATAAAAATAAAATTAACGATCGAAAATAGCATCTTTGAAAACTACGCAAAATGGAACCATCTGTTGGAATAGGACAGGTAAGTAACAAGCGGACAGCAGCTGGTATCTGACACGTAGATATTTTGACTGACAGCTAGCAAAGACCAATGAAAAACGAAAATGTATTCTGCCCTTTTTTTCGTTTCCTATAAAACCATCGTTCTGGATCTATCTGGAACTACTCCAGCTCTAATCCAAGACCCAATCACTGCTTACACCCAGAGTAGACAAGGTAAAGAATTTTGCACGTTTGGCCATTGCACATTGGTGTTTTTGTGCCTCACTAGACACAACAACACACAAGCCCAAATGTGACAACAAAAAGAAAGATTCTGATACTCTCTGTATTTTCTAAAAAGAATGGAAAGAAAAGATAAGCTGTGGTGATATGAAAAAAGACATCAGTTTGGATTGTTTTATAAAGTTAGGCTATTCATAAATATGTGTTCATGTGTTGTCAGATGAAATCACAAACCACGTTACTCAAATGACGCTTTGAGCGGAGACAGCATATCACAAATTAGAAATGGGTGTCTGGCGTTTGAAAACATTGTAAAATATTAAGGTAAGTTTTATATTGTTGTGCTTTTTTGTAATTTCACGTGGTCAGGTATGATGGACCATGGGCTATGCATTTAAAGCCGCGATGTTCATCTGCTTGCTTCTTTTGGTCCAGTCGCCAATTACTGAAGGGGTAATAATTTTTTTAAAATTTTTCTTTACTGTTTCAATTTTCAGTTTAGGCTCATCCTTTATAAAAGGTGGGCAGTACTAGAAATGAATATGCTTCGCAATACTCAGAATAAGATACTTAGGTTAATTATCAACAAGAGATCTGAAAAGCTGTTGCTATTTTGTTTTCAGACAATGAAATAAAGCTTTTCCGATTGAAATATTATCTTCAGAATAGTTAATCTGAGTTAATGGAGATTTTGTTGTTAAAAGCCTTGGTCTGTAGCTGAACTGTTAAACATCCCCTTGCATAGGCTACTCCAAATTTTATGAGATCGACGATTCACTTAGTTCACGGAGTTTGCATTAATAAGAACGTGGTTTTAAATATTCATATTTCTATGTATGGACAGTGACTGCAGCCCCACTAGAAATGTTTAAACTCGTCCTTCGTAAAGAGTTTGCATTCCAAAGAATGGCTCGAAAATAGCGCTTACTCTGTTCACAAACACTGAAAGTTCCTTTCTATGGCTCTTCGCTAAACTTTATAAAACACGAGCCAATCTGTGTATAAACCATTAAAATATGTATATTCGACACTACTATCTTCGATAAACTTTATAAAACACGAATCCATCTGTGCATAAACTATTAAAATATATATTTGACACTGAGATGTTCGAAAAACTTTTTGACAGACGAACAAATCTTTGCATAAACCATTAAAGCGTGCAAATTCGACACTTAGATCTTTAAATGTAAAACAAGGGAACTGTACCAAGCTAGAAAGGGACAAAGACGAAGACAATCTACATGTTTCGGGGCATTACCCCTTCATCAGGAGGACACAAAAACGACGAAAAAACGAAAAGGAAAAAGACTTATCTGCAGTAGAAGTGGCGTGTAGGCTGCATAGCAGGAGAATGACCAGGGGACAGTGAGTAAGAAAGGTTAAAAAGAGGGGCAGCCAATCGCAATGTGGGTAGAAAAGGGTAGAGAAGGGTGGGGGTGGAGAGTGGGCGGGGGAGAGAGAAAGAGAGAGAAAACACAGCGCGGGTAAGGGGGCGTCGGTGAGAGAGAGAGTGGGTAGGAGGTGAGACAAGAAGTTAGAGAGAGACGGAGGGGTGAGAGGGTTAAGGGAAGGGAGGGGGAGGGTCAGTGAGTCCAGTGGGTGCCATGGTACCGAAATGGGTAATGAAGTAGGATTCCATATTCTTGCGGTCAGTGGAGTCGCCCTTCATTCTCCAGATACCACAGACCCTTTTGTTGTTGGCTGTGTGTGGGGGTGTGCTGAAGTGACGTGCAACTGGTGTGTTTCTGCAGTGTTTAGTGTCAGCTCGATGTTCTGTGAAGCGGGTGTTGAGGGTGCGTTCTGTCTCCCTGATGTAGAATACAGTGGGACAGAGGGTGCATGTGATAGCGTGGACGATGTTGCTGTTGGTGCAGGTGAAGTTGCGTTTGATGACAAAGGTGGTATTGGGTGTGTGGAGTGTTGTGGCAGTGTTAAGGTAGGGGCAAGGGTGCCAACGGGGGACATTGCACGGGGTGGAGCCGCATGAAGGGGGGAGGGAGGTAGTCGGTTTTTGCTTGGAGTGTACTAGAAGGTCTCGCAGGTTCTTATCCCGCCGAGATGCTAGGAGGGGGAGTTTTTTGAAGAGGTGGGGTTCAGATTTGGACAACAGGTGCCAGTTGGAAAGGAGGATCCTACGTACTGGGAGGTTGTGGGGGTGGTGGGTCAGTACAGCGATCGGCCTTGGTTCTGTGTGTCTGGGGTGGTGGGAGGTTTGTACTGTAAGCACGCGTGGTGTGGCGGCAACTTTCTGTCTAGCAGTGTGTAGAAGATTGGAGGGATAGTTGCGGGCGAGGAAAAAGTCTACCATTCTGTCGGATTGTTCATGGAAGTCAGTGTCGTCGGAGCATAATCTACGGAGTCTCAGAAACTGCGAGTAGGGTATGCTATGCAGAGTGGAGGGTGGGTGAGATGAGTGGAAGTCAAGGTAGGAGTGTGAGTCCGTAGGTTTGTAATGGATGGTGCTTGCAAGGTGGCCGTTCTGCAATGTTATGTTGATGTCGAGGAATGTGACAGAGGTGCATGAAATGGTGTAGGTGTATTGAATGGAGGGGTGGAAGTGTTGTATGTACTGGATGTACTGCAATAACTGAGACTCAGGGAGGGAAGTGGCGCCTAGACCGTCGTCGATGTAGCGTCTGTACAATTCTGGGGTGGGGCCCGTGTAGCTGTTGCGGATGTTATGTTCCAGCCAACCCATGAAGAGACAAGCATATGTTCAGATCTTTGCTAAACTTTATAAAACACGAACCCATCTGTGCATGAACCATTCAAATATGTATATTTGACACACGATAAACTTTATAAACCATAAACTTTGTTTTTGTAAATAGTTTGCTGTCGCGGACCAGTATGGCGTAACAGCTGTTAAGTGTGCTGCGCGTTAGTACAGGAATGTTAGTTCACGTGCAGCAGGTGCGCAAGTTCAGAACATGTCGTATAGTGGAAGCAGTGAACACTTCTCCGGTAACGTTAGCGAAAAGGCTAGGGAGTGAGTAGGGTGATGAGAAAAGAATGCAAGCCGAGAAGGACAGGAGGAGAAAATAGTTGTGTCTCGGTCAGAAACGGTCCGGGGGACAAGTCTTTTCTACGTTAACTACGTGCGGGAACCAGCGACAGGAACCTGCGAAACGTGTGTGAAACTCCTCGTCCGCCGTCTTTTTCTTAAGGTTTATCCGTTTTGCCGAGACAAAAGGTAGAACAGGTCACTCAGTTTTTTTTTTACAACTCCTTTTCTTGCCACAGATAGAAAGCCGACGAGATGCTACATAACTACTTAGTATGTAGGGGTTTATTTTGTACCGTTTAGGCCGCCCCGTGATGTTCCGAGCCGTGCTCTGTACTATGAAAATCTTGTAACCGGGGAAACCTGAAGCCTGCGCCAGTGAGGCGTCGCTCGGAAACGTCCTGGTAGCGGGAAGTGCTTTGTGAGGTAAACAGTGACAGTGACAGGTTTAAACCCACTGACCCCGTGAAGCCACGTGGTGCCTGCAGAGACGTGACGAAAGGTCACGTGGTGAACTGTCTTGAACTGACATATTTACATTGAAAGATAGTTGAAAATAGGTGAAGTTGTGAACTTTGAACTGATATTCTTACATCGAATGATAGTTAAGAAGATAGGTGAAGTGGTGAGCTGCCTTTGAACTGATGTTTACATTGAAAGATAGTTAAGGAAGTTAGGTTGTGGTGAACTGTCTTTGAAATGATATATGGTATTGACTTTTCTACTTCAGATGTAAAATTTGCTTTTGTGCTGATCTGCTTTTGTAAGGAAATAATTAGTTTTGGACTGCGCTGGAACGTCTCGTAAAGGTGTGTCTCTGTGTTGTTTGAAATCAGTGATAACAGTGGAGTTAGGTTGGTTGTGCAGACAACTCTAGTTAGTGTTGAGAGCTTTGTTATGATAAGGATAATGAGAAGATTCCACGAGTGGTAACGATGTAAGAGTATTGTAGATAATAAAAGGAGGGTCCTTTTAACTACTAGCTGGTCTGTGTGTCTGTGTGAGTGGTCAGAAAGAACACGTGCACCCCTGTTCGGCTGGGGAGTGTGAGGCTGTGTTGGGGGTATTTAAACTACTAAATGTTAATAGTTTGAAAATATTAAGTCTTTAATTTGCGAAACAATTCTTTCTGTTTATTCCTGCTCCTTATTCTTTTGTCCTAAGAGCGTTCTGGTAATTTTAAATTCACAGACTTTGTTTGTTTACAAATAAATTGCAGTGGAAGTAATGAAAAGCTGTCCCTGTAAACCTTTAGAAATCTTTTAAATGAAGCGTAAGGTTTTTTACTTTCGCATTTGTTGGAAACTGTTAGCTTTTATTTTCAACGTGTTTCTGCATGTGCGATTGACTCTGTGTGTTCGTGCGTTCGTGCTTGCGTTTGTGAATGCGTTCGTGGGTGCGTGCATACAAATTTGTTTCAGTGCAAGAGTCAGGGAGAAGCGTGTAACAAAGACTGCTGCTTCGGTGGTTTTTGCGCGATTACGAAAATAAACGAATCAGGACCTCATGAACGCGTTTGCATTCCATCGTAAAACAAGTGCATCAGGATCTCCGGAACGCGTTTGCGTTCAAACGTTGTAGCCTCGAAAATGGTGTCCACTCCGTTCTCGAAAGTCTTAAAAAGTCCTTTGTTCTCCTAAATGCTTAACTTACTGTCATGCTGCCTTCTTTTGATTGTAGAATAAATGACGGTTGGCCTACCATGAAATCAAAGATTAAAGTGTAAGGTTCCCCCGTGGGCAGTGACCATTATCAATAAACAAAGGCAACACAAAGTCCATTTTATTCCCCAGATGTTGAGACTATATGCTTAGGTCTCAAGTGCCTGTGAGTGAATGAAGAAGCTGGTGAGCTAGTGAGTGACGGACTTTAGGCAACATCTCCTGCACGACATTTACGACCGCTGTTGGGACAGGAACACTCGTGAAAACAAAACCACAGACAAGTAACACCTTTATTATTCTCAGTCCTTATTTTCTCCATCATAGAAAGTTTATCCTAAGTGTAAGGATTTTCAGTGTGTACGTATTTCTGTATCAACAGCCTCCTTAATTGACTTTCAAGCCATGTTTAGAGTGGGTGTCAGTCTGTCTGTTTCCTAGAGCCAAAACAGACGAAGCGCAGATAAGGAAATCACATCGTTTCTACAGACATTGATCATTCTAATTATATGTAATATTTATATGATTCATATAAGCTAGTCAAAACCCAGTCGTTGCTGCAAGATCCAGTTGAAATTTCCGAAGTGTCGAGTTGTGGGCATCAATCAATGAATTCCATTCTATTTCGCCAGATACACTCTACTTAACAAAAGTGGATGTAAAACCAGAATAGCAATAATGGGATTAATTGGTAATTACCATCTCTTTCACAAATACCTGGTGAGTTGTAGCTGCGGGGATAAGCTCAGTTCTCCACGTTCTGCTAAAGTGTAGCCTAAAGAGCCATGAAAAGGGAAGATCTTTAGAATGCCATGCACAACTGCAAACTTCCCCGAATTAAAAAAAACCCTCAGTGAATCCTCAAAAAATATGACAATATATAGTGGACCTTACCATGCTTGTAGTACATAGCTGAACGGTAACAACAGAGGAAAAATTGACCAAGCGAGACTTAGACAAGAAGTTGATTTTCGGAGCAATGACCCTTCTTCAGGATGACAGATAAAATATCAGATCAAATATAAAATATAAGAACAAATAAAGTGGTCACTGTCACGTTTTGGGGTCTTTGGTGGGTCAAAGGAAACCCAGGTATTGTCCAAGGTGTGAAAACCTCGACGACCACCTGGGTACATCGAGGCTCGTAGTCGCCTTAGATACGGCCGATACCTAGCTGATGAAGTCGTCAGACTCTTCTGATTCTTTCTCTCTCCCTTATGGTTAGCATCCACATAACCCTCCTAACAAACAAACACAGAGCAACCCTTCTCAACTTTGGAGGCAATGTGCAAAGCAGAAGGTAAAAGTCTAAAAGAGGAGATGGTTGAAGACGAGGCAAGAAAGATGTGCCCTATGTTACACCACTTACAAAGAAAAAAAGAACGCACCTCGCTATCTGACACGAGCTGCGAAGCGCTGGGCATATCGCAACACGCATTTTTGTCATCTGATACAGACAGCGGCCGACACTCGGATCAGTGGCGCGTGCGTGCGTGCGTGTAGTGTGAGTGTGCACTACAGAACTTGATTGCCTGAACTTATTGTTAGCAGCCAACATGAACTGACACAGTGAATAGAGAGATTACAATTACAAATTGTAAGCGACCTTAGTGGTTTAGCAAGGTGAAAACTAAAGGTTAGTCTTTCCCGAAAGTGACAGACACACACTTTATTCCGGTACTGGGCTTCTGTCTTTGTTTACCAGGTGAGACTGTGCCTTGTGTGGTACTGATGTTGTTTGCTTCTGTATGTTAGGTTGTCTGGAATTGTAAATAAACAATTGTTTGAAGTAAATCTTTGGAAAGAAGTGCTTGGTGGTTAATGTTGAAACATCGCCATGGAAATGAATGACTGCTGATCCGCAGGGACCTGGAAAATGAATCTGTTGCACTGCATTTTTGTAGTGATTATTATGTAGTGTAACGTTGTTTGCAAATCTGCATTATGAACCCAATTTTTAACGATTTTAAACCTCGTGTGTTTTTTACGCTATCGTCACACCGCGTGGTGATATAACGATCTGTCCTTATCAGCTCTATTGTGTGCTTATCGTAACTGGCTTTGGTTTTTTAAATATAATTTTTGAAATGTGTCAGCAGGGTGGACTCACTTGTAAAACAGGGTTGGTTTCAGTTAGGCGTGATGTATGCCAGAGAGTGCGTGTGAACCAGTATAGCCAAGTAGTGCACATTGACCTTTGACCTTTGACCAGGCCAAAGGTTACAAGAACCGTAACAGCCAGTTAAAGAGTGCATGTGCACGAAGAGATCAGGTTGCAAATGTACCTTTGTCTCACAGAATTCTCGAACTATCTAACCACTTTAATTATAGCGCCCAGCTGAAATATTTTGTGGCTTTAGGCTTCAAGAAATTAGAAACACAAAGATGAATCAAGGTTTTAAACACCATTTCAACTTTAAAAAAGCGTAAGAGAAAACCATTTTCGTACTAAACCAAAATAACCTTTACTAAATTAATACCACAAAAAATTAACAGTTATTTGCTTGGTCACTAGGTTCATACACAACCAAACAAGTAAAAAAATTCAAAACTTTTCCCTCAGACTAATCGATGATCAACTTGTTCAACTCCTCTTCAAACGGAATCTCTTTCGATCTCACCACATCTAACTGGAACCTTTCACCTACATTTGGTCTCGTCCAAACCCCTTTCTAGCATATCTGCCGGGTCTTGCAAACTTTTAGACTTTTCGAGCCATCGTTGTCTCTTGGTTTTGAAGGTTGACAGATCACTGACAAAGTTTCTATCCAGTGATGACAGTTTTGCCTGCTTCTGCTTCTTGGTTCCGTCAGGTAGTCTTTACAGCTGGATCTTTCAGAGCTTACATACGTCTTTGGTGGCAACATTTTTAGAACCAGCAGCTTTACGTACAACCTGCAGTACTTTTCCTTTTGCTTTCAGCACCTGCTTTTTCAGGCTTAAGCCGCTTTCTGCATTTGCTTGCCCATATAAAAGCAGCTGCCGTCTGACCCAGAATAAATAAAAAGAACGCAACGAATTTACAATGGACGTAACAAGCTCAGTGTCGCGAGTGGAGGGAACAGCTATGCGCTCGGTATCGACTTTTCAGGTTGTCAGTCGTATTTATCACCCAAAAGAAACTGAGGATTAGCCTAATGATGTCAATCTGAGATATATGGAGGGTTAGACTTGTGCTGGCTTGTCGACAAAAACACCCTAGCCCTACTGTAGACCTGATTAGAAGAAAACATTTTTATTCGCCGGTACGTCTTAACAAGCGAAACAGGATGTTGACAGGGTGCGGATTTCAAAGGCGAAGAAATAAGGAAAGACTTCAATAGAACGCGTTTATAGAGGTCTGGCCCTAAGCTAACGCAGTCAGGTAAACATTGATAATAATATCCCTTTTAGGCTCAGTGTCCTCGACCCAGCCACCAAAACGTTAATAGATCAACACTTCAATAAGTGTCTCACTCCGAGCTAAAACGAAACTAGAAATTTAAATAGGTAACGAGAAAACGAAACCATAGTCGTTGTTATGATGCGATAACGAGTTGCCGGGTGTAAAAGTCTCACTGCTCCCAGATAATTTATGTAGCGGGGCTTGCTGGCGATATGAAGTTAAAAAATATATCAGAGCATCATCGGCTGCATGTTGTTCCTCTGTCGTTATTATCTACGCTAAGCGGGTGACGAGAAATCACAGGACGTGAAGGGGGTGACTGTGAAGGGGGTAACCGTGAAGGGGGTAACCGAGCTGGCAGAAATGGTTGCAGCGGATTGAACAGCAGAACCCCGGTCCAAGAACGGTTCATCAGTGACTGGATTTGTGTGCGGAACGAGTTCAAAGGTTAAAGGTTGTCACACAGTAAGGTGAAGGTGTGACGTCACAAGAAGTGCATGCCAAACCTTGGTGGCATTCTGTTCTGGCGAGGACACATGTGAAGTGATCGACAACCCGATGAGGTTTGCTGTTACAGAAGACGCGACAAAGAAACCTTTCATCCCTAGACGACGAAAACATCCCATTTCGCGGTACACACTGTTTTACGAAATGTAAACGTGCGTGTGACGGGTACTGCACTTTTCTGCAAGTAATTACTTTTGTAAGCAGCGTTCCTGAACGAGGTATGGCTTTTGCTTGTGTATAATTGATGATGGTAGGAGTTTCGCTTGATAGTTGATGTGTAGACCTAGCTTAAGCTAATTAGATTCACTACCAAAAACGTGCGCCTTAAAAGTTAACGATACACGACAAAATCTGTGCAGAATCCAAAATATTGGATAGTTTGTCGAATTGTTAATGTATCGTTGAGTTGAATACTCCTTTTTTCGAGCAAGAATGACATGTCAAGAAAGCTGGTCCTATCCCCAGTACAACAAATGGCGTTTTTTTCGTCATCCATACGCAAATAATGCCTCATCTTTCACTGTATAACTGAGGAATACGTCGTTTAAGTTTTTGTAGGGGGAGGGGGAGACTGCCAATAAGACTTAAAAATCGTCAATCTAGTAGCTGCTCTACCATACGCATGGCACTATAGGGAACAATAGTAGGAGTGTTTGTCCCGGTGTCACTATAATGTGAGCGGGTGGAACTGAAGCCTGTGTTGAAACAGCAGTCCAAGTTTTGCAGCACGTAACTTTTGTCTAAACAACACCTTCCTGCTATGCACATAGTTTGCAGAGGTACGTTAACCCTTTCCCCCTCCCTACACAAAAACATACGCACTCAAAGACGCCACACCGCTTATAAAAGTATCAGAGACAATGATTCCCAAATACTGAAAAATCTAAAGTCTTCTTGATCACAACTGTACGAACAAAATTCCAGTCATATCTTAAGATTAGCATAATGAACTGTTTTCTCAGTCTGAATAGTGACACAAATAGTAAAAAGGTACATACATGCCGTATTACCAAAAAAGGCACACACGTATTTTTCTCTTCTCTGTACATACTTGTATTACAAAATAAGATAACCAAACATATATCATTTATCTTGCACTGTGCAGTTGGCGGATTTTTATTGTTTCAGATATGCACCTTTGCCTTTGCCCATCAGCTAAATAACACATATCTGAACTGAATACTGTTGAAACGTTATTCACAGACTTACCTAAACAAGTTGCAGACAGCACACACTTTCTCTCCCTCTAAGTCTTTTTCTCAATAAATAATTATGACGAGTAAAACGAAAACCATTATTGGCTTACAAAATACAGAAAACTTAAATTTGTTTTGCTATAAAGTACATAAAAGGATGAGACGCTGTCTATAAATCATTGACAATCCAATGTATCATCATGTTTAGTCTGGAGACGAACCCCGCTCAGCGGACTCTGACGATATGTGTCGTCCTCGCTCCAGGCAGTGAGCGGCGCTCATCGGAAGACAGATTGCTTCACTGCTTCAGTGCTCAGGCAGCAGATGAAGTCTTGTACAGACTTTATCTTGTTGAGGTTAGAGTTCACCATCAGCCATGTCTGATCAACCTCCGTCGGATTTACAGCAGGTGAGACAAGCGCGCTGTCACCTTTGCCGAGCATGAAATTTAGACCTGCTGTCTCAGGCGTTTGTTGTCATTAAAGTTTCGCATTTGCGCACGTTAGTCATAGATGTTTACAATGAGGCCTAAACATTTGTAAACTGTGTGACCTTGGGTATTAAAGGCTGGTTTAAAAACTCAGTAATAACAGAACTAGTTTTTTTAATTGTAGGTAAAACAAAAATCAACTAGAAAAAAAAATTACATGAGTAATAGTAAATTCACATCAGTAATTTTAATTCCATAACCCTATAGGAAGCACTCTGCTGTTTTAGTGAAGCCAGTGGAAATGTAGACTACAACAGTATCGACAAGGGGTAGAAGTAATGGTATTAGTATAAAGTGTGTAGAATAGATCGCAAAATAACTGTCAGTACAACCCATAGTAAAATTCCTCTCTAGTCACAGTAATTGTGATCAATAATAACAAGCAGTGCTAACCCCCATAAGAAACAAAAGTAAGATCAACAGTGATATTTAGGAGAATTAAGAGTCAATGCGAACAGAAGAAAGGCTGGGTAAATTTGAGTAGAGAGCAGTATAATCGATACAAATTTCAGCAAAGTAGCATGGTATGTAGCACTGCATATTTCTTTTGTAGCGATTATCGAGATGTTTTAGCTACAGGAATTGCGCTACACCGGCTTTAAGCCGAGAATACTGAGTGACAAAAAACGGACAATGCCCCAAGAGGTTTTTCGGTCATGTGTCGATCATGCTTGAGCCACGTGACGACTGGAGGTTTATTGGCCAGTAGAAGTATCTCTCTTGTCTGTCACATTGTCTCTCATTGCTTTAGCGCTTTCCTTCCCAGGAAGACAAAAGCCCAGTGTGTAAAGCTTCTCTACAAGATGGTCAGACACGACTTTTCAGCGACAGTTCTAGATGGCTGGACGAAACCAGGGTTTGTCTCTCGGCTGTCAATGCAAAACACGACTACACGCTAGTCGTTTAAATATCCAAGGCTAAACACGTTGCGATTAGGGGCTTGAGAACGATTCTCAGCGATCTTTGGAGTCACGGGTCCGTGACTGATGCAGGGGGGAACAGCTCCTCCCAGTCCTTCCGTGGACAGGGATAACAACAGAAACTACGGCAAAGTACCTTATACTTTCCCCTGGTCCAGGTGACAAGATGCTGGGGTGATGTTGACTCAAAGTACTACAGGCGCTAATAAAGGACTTCGATCCAAGTTAGCAACAGCCCACTTTCAGATCCACCTTATCTCCGGGAGAGACAAAGGAGGAGAAGAAACCAGTCCGGAGATGAAATACAGGGCGCGATGGGAAAGTCCTTAAACCTTTTAACTGGTATCCGGGTCGCTCAATAACGCGCCATCTTGGAATGCGATGACAAACCTCCCGGTCTGACTAAATCTTGGTGTTGTGCACCTCACACGCGCAAAAACGTGACAGTAACCTTTCTGTCCCTCACAGTTTCTCTTCCTGGAAATTTTACAACAGCCTCATACATCAGAGGCTACTGGGAACTGGCCGAAGAAGAGACCGGTTACAATTTATCTCCGACAAACCTAGACATGCGAGCGAGCTTCTGCGCCCCCTGAATGTGACTGACTGGAAAATGGGTTGGAGATAGCGTCCCCAGACCATGGGAGAAATCTGCAGAATCGGATTGGTAGAAGAACCCTTTCCACCATAAAAGTTAAGAAAGAAGATAAGAGGCTGGTGGAATTTGACGAAAAATTAAAGCTGACCTTGTCCCCTGTAGGTGTCGTTTTGGGGGTCGGGATGGTAGTGTGTGTAAATTTCGATCGAGAAGGAGATACATTAAGCGATGTCAGGTTTAGTGCATTCACAATTGGCGGGACAGCAACATTCAGGTCATGTACGACTGCATTCACAAATAAATTTGGGGTTGTTGGTTGGAAGTGCCAGAGTGCAGAGGAGGTTTGAGTCTAGTACTGTTGTTGAAATTTAGTAAATGGAATGTAGCAGCAGTGTACCTGCCCCAATGGTGCATGAGTGACGTACTTTGTTATGCTGCCATGATCTTGTTAGGGAAACACAACGAAGCAGGGGGTGTTTTCATGGCATTTGTTCCTAGTCTTTAAATACACAACACATACTAGTTTTCACTTGGGATCCGTTCATTTTATCAGACGGTTATTGTATTTGCAGTTAATCTGAACATTTAATATTCAAGTACTTCATTTTGGTAGTAAAAACTTTGCATGTTCTATTTTGCTTTATTTCCTGTACTTATAATTCAATTGTCCATCCACATACTCATGATTTCTCCGACAGTCGGATATACCTGACAACTACGCAACACAAACCTTATGTGTACAGAAGTAACAGTCTGAACGTTAAAAATATGTGTAACAGTAGTTTTACGCAACTATAAGCCAATCAAGGACTCTTCATGTGCATGACACTTGACTCCAAAAAGGCCAGAGAGTCACAGGACATTTTTCAAGCACTTTTCTCTTAAAGTTAGTCCAGGAGGTTTTCAGTCTGTTACTACCAATGTGGTCGCAAAATGGGACACATTTCGGAACGATTGAAATAAATGCTGTTTGAAAACTACAAGTGCAGTAATCTGCTTTACTTATTTCGAAAGATCAGTTTCTGAACATCAAAATAATCACAGAATCGTAATGAAAAATTGTTAAACAGTCCTTAATGTTTGGTGTTACTGTACGCACTGTACGTACCCAATCGCTATCTCCCCCCATAACCCCCCCCCCCCCCATGGTCTCTACTCATCTTATAAAAACTGTAGAAAAAAATCAATAAAAACCTTATTCTAACGCAGGCTGAAAGAGAAATTTAAAAATTATAAAAATAATTCTTACCTTAAATCCATCTAGTGTGAATTCTCTGTAAAACGCTGCGTTGAAAAAGCTATCCACGTAAATGCAACAAAATGGCGCCCTGATCGTCTTGCAAACTACCAAACAAGATACCTAGATAACAGTTGTGTATTGCGAACTGTGTGGTCTAGGGGAAGGAACTCCATAGAAAAATGATTCCGCTATAAGAAACACCAGTTACGTCCCATTTTGACGTCCCGCTTTGACGATCGTAAAAACTCTTGGCAATACTGCATAAGATACGAAGCCACAGATGGCAATTTCGTTGGCAATACGGTTTACGACACGGGCCCGTTCCGAGAAAGAGAAGGTGATTTCTATCCTTGCTGCGAAAATTTAAAAAAGTAAAAATCTAATTAATAAACAACAAATGAGGACAGAGCGCTTAAATTATCGAAAGATAACTCCAACAAAGATACTGGCAGCTCTCACACATAGCCGTATGCAGACGCCTGTGCCCTAAAGGGAGCTTACCGTACCTAAACACGTAGCAAAGAGAGGGCCGAAAGAAAGGAACTTGGCAGATCCTCGAAAAGATGTTGTTGTTGTTGTTGTTGTTGTTGTTGTTGGTTTGGAAGGGAAAGTGCTTCCACCTCGCGGTGATTTCGCACTGAAGGGGAGGGGAGATGGGTGAGGGGAACGGGAAGGGCTCTGCGGTTTGGTGTCCTGGACTGGTGGTGGCTATGTATGGTCCCGCTGGCTGCATGGCCTCTCTCCTGGCGTACTGATGATGGCTTGAGCAGCTGGAGTGGTGGAGTTTTCGCTGGTCAGACCTACCGCTGCTACATCCCTACATTCTTTTTATCTCTACCGCTAAGGTAATATGTGTTATATTAGTTTACTTTGATGTAGTCTGTTTTACTGGTATCCTCTGTCCTATAGCTTATTTGCTGTTTTTAGCTGGTTAATTCCCACTTTGATTTTTTTTGTTTTTTTGTTTTTTTTTTGTTTAGATATATCTAACATCTGGGTGGGCGTTAACTACCTGTATTGTCAGTTCCATTATGTGTTGTCTTATGTTTTTTGGAGGGCTAAGAGAAGATT
>SMGT01015007.1:0-122542 GCA_004794575.1 Lanistes nyassanus | reverse complement strand
TTTTATTTGACACCGTGCACCTATTGAAGTGTATCCGCAACAATTGGATTACTGAAAAATGCCAGAGATTGACGCTGGACAAACAGTCTGTTGGATCATTCTCAGACGTGAAAAAGCTGTATGAAGCTGAGAAAAACAGTATTTTAAAGACTTCTCCTCTCAATCAAGCAGCAATCTGTCCTTCTAAACTTCAACTTCAGAATGTTCAGCATGTTCTCAGAGTATTCTGTGACAAAGTGGTGGCTGGACTAAAGTTACAAGAGAGCCATGAAACTGCTAGCTTCATTCAAAATGTGTTAGACTGGTGGAATATGGTCAATGTGTCTGCTAAGGGACAAGATGTGCGCATGAATGATCCGCATCGAAGTGCGCAAGACCAGCAATCGACTAATCTCACAAAGTTTCTTCATCAGTTTGAAGCTGCAGATTCAGGTCATGGTGGTAGTCGACAAGAGTGTGTCACTCATGATACCAAGAAGGCGTTGGTTCAAACAATGCGTGGACTTGTTTCTGTTTGTAATCACTTAGTGACAAAGGCAGGATTTGAGTATGTTTTATTACGAGAAATTCAAAGTGATAGGATTGAAGGTGAATTTTCAGTGTATCGACAGTCCACAGGGGCAAATGCCTTCATGACATCTAGTGATGTTCTTACAGCATGTAAGAAACGCTTAGCCAGACATGCTGCATCATATCTTGAGTCACTGGAATTTCCAGGCCGGAGAACAGTATGACTGAAAAAACTCTGAAATTTAGCGGGGTCCAGCAGCTGCCGTCAGGCCCCTGGGTCAAGTCCAGGGGCAATCCCTTTTACTAATACACAAAAATCTTATTCTACTGAAAACGAAAACAACCCACAAATACCATGCCATTAATACAGGTTTTGATTCTAAACCTTTGGCTTTGTGAACAATCAGTAACTTTGTTTCTCTGCAGAGTGGGTTTATTTTGTGTTTTCCAGCCATGGAGTAAATGATAAGTAGGTGTGTATACCTATTGTACTCAGCGCAAAATGGAAAGCGAAATGTCAGGAATGGTGGAGTTTTTTTTTTTAGTTTGACCGAACCCTATGTATGAGGAGCTTTTTTCTGAAATTCTAAATTATTCTTCTTTGGATTGGTGTATGCTTTTACAGGTTTTAACACTACTGGATGCTTTGGCTGCTACTACATGTACATGCCTCTTGGATCCCATGTGGTCCACAAGGGCTGTCAAAGTGCTGTTAGCAAAAATCAGTTTAATTCTTTGTTGCAAAGCAGGCAGCGTGCAATCCCCGGTTTGTCAACTTTTCTGAAGCACGCTGACACTCTCTGCTCCGAGCCGTCTACTGACACCATTTTCTCGGTCCATTCCCACTTCCACTTGTTAACAATCTCTTCTTCTCGGGAGGGATCACCACGATTGATTATCAGTGATTCACACGAAATTGTCGTCAAAGAAACCCGACAAAAACAAAAAGAGAATCGCTCCTTCGAACAGAGCGGTTTGAAAACGGTGGCAGTTTCACAACGGCATTCAGAATTGATCGCGCACGCAAAAGTTATGCCAGTCACACGTCTAGCCCAGTCATACCAGTACTGCGGGCGGCATTTAAACTGAACGCGTTACATGAGTGCTGCGGAAAACCACGGATCTGCCTTTGGATTAGTCGGAGACTCGGGTGCTGCGGAAAAACATGGATTGGTCTTTGGATTAGTCGGAGACTCGGATTTTTGTTTTTCTCTGAACAATTTTTTAAATCCGCTGAACGCCGATTGCAATTCTCTGAAATCAGCGGATTCTCTGAGAGTTCTCCAGCCTGAATTTCAAAAGGAGGAAAAGAAACACATCTGTTTTGGCCCTGTGAGCACTGTTGATGCTGCTTCTATAGAAAGTAGCATAGAAAATGTCACTCTGACCACCAATGAAGAGAGTAGTGCTGCCTATGTGGCTGGATGGCTGGAGCGTAAATGTGAACAACAGATCGAGTTTGATGATGAGGAGCCTTTAGTGACAAGTGAAGTCAAGGATTTTATAGAGGAAATATTTCGGGGGTCACTTAAGGTCCCTCATGAGTGTACGTATGATCTTGCAAGATATGGACTGAGTTTTGTCAAAAAAGCGAAGCACCGAGCATGTTGTCACCAGAGACTTGTTGTGATTTTGTCCACCATGCAGCAATTTTATGACATTGGCCCACCATGTGATAAACTACTTAAACATTTGGCAAATGTACTTTTAAGTGGACTTCACAATCTGGAAAAGGACCACCAAAAGAATGTAGTACTTCTTCAGACTTCAATCAAAAAAGCTCTTCTGTCAGATTAATTCATATCGGCTGTGTTGGTAAGGTATTTTTGTTTTATACAGTTAAAAGTAGACTATCATGAAATACTCTTTCCATATTATTATTTAGGCAATCACCTGTTACATGCTGGTGATAAGAGACAAGACACGAGTTGCCTCTCTTACCATGAAACAATTACAGAAGAGAGGTAACTCCTGTCTTACACTGGAAATTCCAAAGTTTACGTGTTAAATACCCATTTTGTTTTGAAATTTACTTTTATGACATTTAATACAACACATATGATCACATGTGTGATGACCTTTGTTTAAAAAAAGTCTCGGTTACGAAGAAAATGAATGGCCTTCGCTAGCAAAGTCAGAAATTCAGGTGTGCACGTCCTTGATTATAGTAGTCCTTGGTACAAGGGAATATTTCAGTAACAATGAGAAATGTCCATTGTCACGAACCTCGGTCAAACTACACAGGGAGTCAGATAAGCCGACCAACCGCAGCCGACCTTGTAGCGCCCAGTCTGACCTTAAGTCAACAAAGGCTCGACCGCCCGGGTTGTGAAAGTGACCCAAAGAAGGCACACGCGCGGGGTCCAATCGAGGCCAGGGTGACAAAGGACGTCGGCCAACCGGTGAGCCGAATATCCGTCCCGATCGGGTACTCGGAGGAAATTTTTGAGAGCTAAGACTCGGTGCGTACAACGTGGCCCGCGCTAAGATAACCGGGTAGGTTAAAAGGGTGCGTACGAGAGCGGACGGTCTGACTGAGGCGGACGGTGTGACTGAAACGAACGATACGCGACTACTCCATTCCATCTGTGAGAATCGACGCGTGCGCGTAAGAGATACACGCTCGGAGAGATCGTGCCTGGAATTCTACATTTTGGTTGTAGCTAGCCAGGGTGCCGAGAACTCGACGGTGAGAAGTTGCAGTAGAAGGAGTCATAGAAGATTACGTAATCGGCGGTATCACTCGTAGAAAAGTATACTCCTGTGTCCGAGTTACGATTGGTGTTCGACGGACTGAACCCAGTCTAGTGGTTAGCCCAGTGCCCGGTGTCTGTGTACACTGTAGAAGAGTGTCGGTGGACAGTGGTAGCTATTTCGTGGGGAGAGTGTGCGACGTGAGAAAGAGTCGTTCAACACCAAGGAACCAGCCCACTGCCACGACCGTGTTGAATACGTAGGATAACTACGAATCAAAGGCTGTCTGGAAAGCCGAGAGAGGTAACTTGTATGCCGGGTGTGCATCAAGTTTGTAGACCACAGCTGTTCGTAAGCTGTATCGTCGACAGGGAGAGGAAATCCCTGTATTCAGTAATTACACTGAAACTCTCAGCCATGAGGTTACGATAACTGCGGTGACACTACTTAGTGCGGGAGACACTAAGTCAGTGGGTGTATCAACGACACTGCAGAGGGAACAACCCCAAGTCTACATACCAAACCACCACCCGTACGAGGAGCAGCCAGTGACCAAGAGAACATTTGAATGAACAATTGAACTTTTGTGAAATACTGGAGCGCATACCACGGCAGGTGACGACCAACCAAGGCCACGGTATTGTACGATTAGCTATTACTTGTAAAGTGTGGGTGTGGGGTTTGTGTAGGAGGAAAGTGTGTGTTTGAGAGTGTGATCAGTAATTATAGAAGACTTATTACTAACACCATTATTCATTGCATTAGGTTGGTAGGAGAGAGGAAGTGAGCTGTGGCACAGCCCTATCGTGATAGAGGAAACAAAATTACCTTGTAAATAAACTACACTTTTATTCTCTTTCTCAGAAATCATCCTTGTTATCTTTAGTTGTGTAATAGAGTGGAGTTGGGGCTCGGGCCAGGGAAGGTTAGCGAGATAGTGATTTCTGAGGTCTCCACTCATAAGTAAGAAATAATTGTTCGCGGACGGGGGGGGGGGGGGAACGCCACCACGAGCCACTTGTGTGCGTGTGACAAGGTCACGCAGGCGGGGAGATCAACACGGAGGTCGGTTGACTCTCTCAAAAACCCCAGTTTGCAACATCCGCACTGTGGTAAATATTCCTGCAGAGCAGTAGAAACCCCCTATTGAATGTAGAAACCCCCTTAAAGAGGTCGAAATACAGGAAGAACGGCAGATACGCCCTTAAAAATGCTTTCAGAGTGGTTGAAATCCTACGCTATGGTGGAACACCTGCAAACATATTTCTCCAGGTATAGCAGGCGGTATATTTCAGGAAACGACTTAGACTTATCAGCCATTATACAGTGATGATTCAAAACCACTTTAACCACTGGAAAGAAGAAGGTGTTTGGGGAACACAGCAAAACACTGCAGGTCTTTACACAGTTATTGTAGCTGGGCGGTTGGGTACACGGATGAAGAGGTAGACGGATGAAGAAGTGTACTGAAGGAAGGAGACAGTAAATAGGAGGAGGTACAGGGCGAAAAATTATTAAGAACCACAAATCTTGCCAATAATATAGAATTCAAGGGGACGGAACGCTTTCTGCACTGGTTGGGTCGCAAGAGCTCTTAAATCCACACTCAATCAACAAAACTATTTAAGCCTGCATTAGTCTCAGTTTCGACACTGCGTATTTGATAGACCCTGGTGCCTTTGAGGAACATTGAACAAGGAAAAAGATAATGATTTGATACGGCGAATTACTTATACAAAGGCTTTTCTGTCTTTTCTAACCCTCATACGAAGGCTGCCAGAAGCTGTAGGATGGACATAAGTCAGCATGCAGAGAGATTCGTTTTTGTTCACGTCACAGCTGTACTTCTCCTTTCACAACGGAAGGTTATGGCGGAAAAAGAAAAGTGTAAGTTTATATTCATAATTTTTGTCTTAAAATTCCTAGATGGGAGCGTGACATTTTTCTTACTTGTTACTTTTCCGACACATGATTGTACCCTTGCCAGCATTAACTTGGATCTTTTAAACTGGTTCTACATTCGAAGTGCAAGAAACAGAAGCAGTCGCTAAACCACGAAACCAGTCTTGAGTCGGAAATTGGATGTTTTGAGTTTAATACAGTTTTGAAATCTATATTTTTTCCTGATCATTTGATATAAGAACCTTTGTCCTAGCACATTTATTACGAGAGATATGGCCTGTTGTAGGTCAGAATGCGGGTGGAAGCCCTTTTAAGGAAACGGGGTCCAAAGTTTCAGCATGTTTTACTTACCCAATTTCCTTAGCAACACACATGTTTAATTTTTACCTAATTATACTTACATTTGATGGAACACTTTGCATCTATCTTTACTGTCTTAGGAAGGCATTTGCGCTAAAACTTTAAAATCGACAAGATCTATCCCACCGACCTATTTCTGCTTGTAGCTACAAACTGGCATTTAAGACTGTTTTCGTGGTGCAGTGACACGTATTTGAACTAGAAACTATATTCATCAATCTTTTAGGCACTTCTGTTTGTCTTTCCATCTATCCGCCTACTTGTCTGTCACGAGAAAACTAAACAGCTTAAACGTTTCACTGGATGACAATATCCGCAGAAATACATAACGGGAATGGTTTTTCTTTGTCATCCGAGAACTGTTGTATGTTACATGTATTATTTATTTATATACATTATATAGATATACTGAGTATAAACATTTAGTCGTAATAATAATAAATCATTCTCCCAGGACAGGTCCTGTTTCATGCTGACACAACCTCACATTTACCGATTGTATCTTGTGCTAAGTTTAGCTCGTCGTATGAGAATTCACAATCTCACAAATGACCTTGGTAGGATAAATCGTAAGACATTAATTAGACTAATATCTTCATTGCAGGCGCTGTCTTGGAATTTTCCGGTTTGAAAGACAACATTATCTCGATCTCGGAGAACCTGCAGATTAACCTGACATTTTGGCTTGACGTGTCCGCCTGTGAAGAGCTAAACACAACCTACAAAGTAGAAGCGAAAACACTTACCATCGCGAATACCACTGAAGAGAATGGAAGGGTTAACCTCGCGAAAAACACGTGCAGGGTCACAATAGGAATACACATTGCATGTTCCAGCCCAGAAGGCTCTGCTGTGCTCTTCAGACAAGTGAACCGATCACATACGGCAGTCGAATGGAACTTGTTCTGGAAGGAAGAAGGTCGATTTAAGAATGTTGTGAAACGACTTCAGCTCAAATTTTCTCGTAAGTATATCTTAGCATAAGAATCCTTCGGTATATTCTGCCTGAATTATGTATTAATTTCAAACTATCCACAAAGCCCAGATTGACAAGAACTACAGAAATGAAAGGACAGTGGCAAGATGAACAGATTGTGAACGTCAAGAAGGCTATTTTACTTATGAAAAGTTCTGTCGACGGCCAACAGTTTCGTGACACAATACACGACATTTTAGATGGAAAAGTGTTCATTTTAGTATTTGTTGCTTTAAACTAATGTCACCGCCGCCGTATTTTGGGTGCACCTCCGGCCCCCATCTGGTGATGTGCCAGCTAACTCGCCGCTACGTTCCATTCGCTTTACCGACCATTTCACGCGCTGCACAAGGACAAGACCACGCGCCGCCCTGACCACGTCTTCTGCTGACCGCGTCTGGCCGACTTTATCCACACACACCTCAGCTCGCCCCACTACATCAGATTTCAGTCAGGAGGTGGAGTAACCTCCAAACATCTGGTACAGTTTCCCTCCAGTCGTATTACTTACCTGTAACAGGGTCGAGCGGTAGCGGGTCCTGTTACTTTCTTAATTGTGGAAATGGCTCTATCACCCTTCCACTCTGGACACAGCAACACAAGACGTCCTCACAGCTACATGACAACTTTTATTTTCCCTCACGTCACTGTGAGAGCACAGCAACTAAGGAACGAGCGACTGACTCGAAGCTCGCACACTCAATGCACTACTCCAATCAACTCTGACTGAACTCTCAAAATCAACTCCCTTCTACATCTCTTCTCCTCTTTTTAAACACGCTCCTCGCACATTGTCGCTGACCTTTCGCCCTCGCCTCCCGCTGAGATATATGCTGGGTCCACCCTTGTTCTAGAGCGACCCTGACCCCCCTATGTCTCTAAGTGACCCTACCCTTCACTGGGGAAGCCTGGTCGCATCTAGATTACGTCAAAGGGTTACGTGGCCTCGGACAGTGCATGAGTCCTTGGCCCTTCCCTGCACAGTTACCCTTTGTTTCCCACTCTTGAGTAACAGACGACCAGTAAAGTGCATGATGTTACTATCCACGCCGTGCCGACTAACAGGGAGTTCAGGGGCCGGTCGGGCGGACGCCAGGGTGTTACGTAATCACCACCCGGCTACATACCGATAAAACATGACTCTGCACGTTCATAACCCCACGCTGTCCTTATACCCCAAGCAAATTAGAGCATCTAGTCATACCCTCCCATTTTCTGGCATGTAGCCTGTAACAATCGAAAAACGAGAATTTTTGTATCATAGCTGTTTTTGTTTGTTTGAAAAGATAAATATCAGGGGTATGATGCAACACATAGCCTTACGCTACTCTCTAACAATCGATTTAAAAAAAGATTTACCAAGGGTATAATTCACAAAAAACTCTCTATCTAATCTATCAATGCATCATCTATCTATGCGCCTTTCTTTCTGTCCGTCCTTCCTTCCTGTTCGTCCTTACGCCCATCTCTCTAAATCCTTCCAATCTGTCTAAACTTCCTTCATACACGCGAGTTGTATACACATGTATCAGTTTTTGTAATGACGAGTATACATCACTGCGTGCGGGCGTGTACTTCTCTACCATCTCCAGTCCTGTGGCGCCGGCAAGTCCCTGTCTCTGAGTACCTTTCAATACATGCTGAAATGCGTGGCTGTGTGCGTACTCTCGTGTGTGTCACACGTTTGGCATCCATTGAATAAAAAAAGAGAAATGGAAAGTTGAACGGACGATGTGAAAATCGAACACTGCATCTTTAGTCAATGACTACCGCTTTAACCATTCGGCTACGGACCACAATGGCAGGTTGTGTTCATTTAAGACGTTGCATTGTGACGTATCGGCTAGTGCAGATTCTCATAGAATCAAGTGCCTTGAAACTGATTGGTTAAGGCATTGGTCTTAGGAACTGAAAACTAGGTGTTCCAATCTCAGTTGCGAAAATTTTCTTTGTTCTCTGTGGGGTTGTGGGGGTCAGGAGGGGTTAGGGGTGGGGTTAGGTGATTTAGCATGGCCGGCATGCACTGTAGCATTCTAGAGACCCTGTTGAAAAGGCAAAAATGAATGGAATATCTCGTATTCAGTGGATGGGACCCGGGTGGTCTGCCTGCCTGCGACTAGAGGAATGCCCACATTATCTTCCGCCAACCGAATTAAAAAGGTCAAGAAGTGACCTCTGCGCTGATGGATATTTCACGCGCTGTTAACATTTTCTGCGAACATTCGTGATCAGTAGCCTGTATAGTGTCATCGCGTTGTCCTTGCACCTTTGTCGAAAAAAACTTTCCATTTGAGCAAGTGAAATTTTCAATTGAATTTCTTAAAAGAAAATACCAGAAATAGAATAGGGGTGGGCTACAGATCTCAATGCGCTATTGACAGGATATAATTTACCAGGAAGAAAAGTATGAAAGTGTCAGAGCAAAAATACATTCAAGCCTTGACAATTATGATTCCTTACTTTAGATCAATGTGATATAGTACTATACATATATGAGCCTTTTCATGCACTTGGCTCTCAAGATTACTTCTCGTATGATCGTTTGCAGATAAAAAAGGAAATTGGCATCAGACGAGTGCTGTTGCTATTTACGATCGTTTGATAACTGTCTCGGTATACGAGCTAAAAGTACATCCAAGAAAGATAAGACAGAGCCCTCGGAGTTTAAAGCATTACACTCCGAGTACGCTTTGTCTTGATCTGTCCACCCAAGCTGTGTTCTTCGTGTGTGTATGTTGGGAGGGGGGTATTTGTTGCTTAACGTCCCGCCGCAAACTTTGTGGATATCAGGACGGTGTTGCTTAGACAAAGTTTACGTGCTGACACACGTGGGACTGATGGCGCAACACGGGCCTCAGTCCCACCCAGTCGCGTTATACTGACACCGGGTCAACCAGTCCTAGTACTGTTCCCTGTAGTGCCAGGCGTCTGGCAGGGCAGCTACTAGATTGCCAGTTTTTAAGTCTTAGGTATGACTCGGCCGGGATGTGAACCACCGACCTCCCGCCTCGGAAGCGGACGCCTTAACCACTGGACCACCGAGGCGGTCGTGTTCTTCGTAGGAAAGAGCAGATAGAACTCGACAATATCTTTTGAAAAAATCTTGCATGACGCTGGTTTCAATTTTGCCAGCCTGTGAAAATAAGAGCTTAAAGACCCATGTCAACTGTGAACATGTGAGGAGGATTTTACTGTCGATACTGTCAGTGGGTCTAAACGAGAACGGACAGACAGACAAAGTCAAAACGACGACGACGACGATGGACGATGGACGGACGATGGACGGACGATGGACGGATGATGATGATGATGATGATGATGATGATGATGATGATGATGATGAGAGTGTGCTTCTGTCGAAGAAGCTGACAAAACATATCATGGACTGCCACCACTGAGGGTCGATAATGGCGCTTTCTGAACTGAGCGAGCACATTAATGTAATATCGCCCGTGCTGCAGGTAAGATCTTTCTTAGAAACGTAGAAATACGTTCTAAGGTCAGGCTTACATATTATAATTTAGAATTATCGATCGTTCTAATAAATAGAAGTAACACGCAGTCTCATTGTAGAGCTGACCAAGAAGTATTTCTAGGACTATGGCGATAGTTTTACAGTGGTACCTCAGGTTACGAACTTAATTCGTTCCAGAACTCGGTTTGTAACCTCAAACACTGAAATCAATGAAATAGAGACGATCCGTTTCAAGATGAAAGAATCGTTCCTTTCTATAAATATCCGGTCTTTTACCTGACAAAAGTCAAAGAATACGTGTACTTCACGTATTAAAAAAGAGAAAGAAATTAAATGTTAAATAAAAAAAGATAAACTGAACACAGTGCCACTGCCAAGAAATCTTTTACTGCCGTGTAGTAAGGTAAATGAAATCGAAGCTGCGCACACGTGCAAAACTAGGTTACTAGGCTAGCGCTAAGCGATGTTGGTACAGCGTGGCCTTCGTTTGTACTGTACGCGATCGTTTGTCTCCAACGTTAAACCTTGCTCCCTCTCTATCTTTCTCGTAACCCGACGCACTGTTCGTTACCCCAGACACAAAATTTACGAAGTTGTTGTTCGTAACCCGAATTGTTCGCGACCTGAGTCGTTCGTAACCCAAGGTACCACTGTATTGTCGGTTTTTTTTTCGTGATGCATTATATTTCAGGAGTCTGATAAGCTCAGATATATTGTGTTGACAATATTTAAAGTAATTCAATGAGATATCTAATGAGTTTAAAAGCTTTGAAAACGAATTTAATTATTAGGCTACATAACAGAAATGAGAACTGTAAAAAATAGTTATAGGTTTATCATATTTTAAAATTGTAAATGTGTATCTTTAAGCTTAACTTAACAAAATAACAAATGTAATTTAATTTTAAATTTTTTTGAAATTTACTGTTTTTAGGAAAGCCTGCTGGACTACACATGGAACATGATTGAGACTGAATATCTTCCCTGACATGGACTTATCCTTTACTGACACTGGCACAATCTTTCGTTAAGTTTTTGCTACAAAGACTTGATACAAGGGGGTCGCAGTTAGATACTAGAAATCAAAAGAAGACAAATATAGATTAAATAAATGTTGTTAAGTTTGTGCTTGTTACAGTGCTGGAGCTCAGTGCTTTGCAGGATCTACCGAACACATCGTATTGGTCTGACCCATGCAGTGATTCAGAGAACGCAGGAATGCAGACTAAGATGTCAAAAGACTGCATTTAACTTTTACAGGAAGATATCAACAGCCTCACTAGACTTGTTACAGCGGGAGAAAAACTTACAAATCTGGCTTTCAAGGGGATTAGGTCAGATCACCTGTAATGGTCTTAAGTCCAATGCTTGAGAACAAACTCTACCTGATTATCAAACCATTGATACCTTACATTCCTTTGATATGGCTTGTGCTACAGAATACAAAGTCTTCATAGACCTGCCATCGGATCGGGCTGAGACTTTTTCTTTATGCAAACACCATAATACAGTTTCGTGCTCGATGAAATAACAACTCATGATTACTTTGTTAGTCTTATCTATAGCATAGAGTGTCCGAACAACTGGAAGGTACCCGCAGAGCACTCTTCATTCCTGAAGACTCTGGTCCTAGGTGACGTCATAGCAGACACCGGATGTGACATAGCTGAGTCAGTTGGAGTTATGGGAACCGAGCTAAAAATTAAAATACGTACTTTTAGCAGAGCCAAAATTCAGTTGTCTTCAAGGCTGATTCCACAAAACGGATTTCCAGTCTACGTACATTTGTGATGTGTATAATTAGAGCTAGTGTTCCTAATTATGATTCTTGATCCTCGATCTTGATCCTTTCGAGTATAAAAAATGCACAAGAAATCACTTCTATGGATAAATTAGTGAGTTTTGTTAACATAAATGAACCTGTGGTTCCTCATATCTTAATCTGCAACACAGTAGGATGTTTTCCACAAGACCCTTACAGAAAGATACGGTAAAATGTAGACAGGTTAGAGTCCGATAATGCCAGTATATTGCAAACTCCATCAAATTAAAATCTTGCCAATTAACACCTCATTTCAGATAACAATTAAAATGTTATAAAACATGAAAGGTTTTAGACAATATTTTTGCCCTATTCGACCCTATTTTTGGAGATTTCCAGAAGTTGTACGTTAGTTCCACAGTAAATTGATTGGGCATCTATTGTGTAAATGCATTAAACACTGACAGCAATTAAAACTTTTAAGACACCAGCGCAAATACAGACACTTCACTCGTCATTGATAATTTAGTGGTGCAGTGTATTCTCTAAATCACATGTAGAGAGAGGGAAGGGAGAAAAAGAAAGAAGTATTTTGGATCCCACTAAAATTATTGATGTCCTTTTGCACATGTATAAACTAAAAATAACCTTCACAAGTATAAGACTTTTGAGTTCATTAATTTTATATATTTCTAAGTAAAACAATGTAGTACAATACACAGAGGTATGTGGAAACATCCACACATGCAGACGACTGCTGAAGCATATGATGGACAGTGAATCTATATGGTGGAAAAATCCCACATAGTATGTAATATGCAGAATCCCAGCGCAACAAAACTCAAGGGAAGTAACTTTTCAAAAATGTATTTGGAGGTTGGACATAAACTTAACGAGGTTGTCTCCACTGATCAACGTCCTGACAAAACCTTGCGACATCTGCAATTTTTGTGCAGTCTTCCAGTGCAGCGGTAAGCCATTCAATAATTTATAATCAACATGAAAAGCAGAAAACCTCTCATGACATTTTTGGATTTAATTTGTTGTGGTTCTCTAATGAAGTCCATAGATATATCATTACAACAATTGCTTGAAAAGAACCCCATCGTAGTAGCTGCAATATTTTTCTCTGGAATATTTTCTTACCACTTTCGAAATATTTCATCAGACTAAGATGCCTCGTTCGTCATTTGTGCATTATAGTCGTAAATCAAGGAATGATTTTATCATTTTAATTAAATTTAAATTATCAAGTAAAGCTGTTTATAGTTCAACGTTTCCTTTGAACTGAAATATGCTTTTGTCTAAAAGTTTATCTTTCTATTAAAAGTGTTGTGTTGTTCTGGCGAAGTATTGTATGGGATATTTCGTATTGTGCTGCTTATTGTATTGTGTAAGTGGACATTTGATACTCAAACTGATAGTAAGCGTTTGGGTTATGACTGTCGTTATTAATGCTTCAGAATGTGTGTCAAACATATTGCGGCCATCATGCATGACTAATATCTGGAATTCCCGTTTTCATTGGCAGGAAGAACGCGAAAATAGCGCTGGAAAAAACAGCTTGGGCTCAACATTCCTGTGTTCCAGTCTATTTCACGCCGCACCTCGAGTGTCCATGTTACTGGTTCACAGTCACGGATCTCATCCTTTCTTCCAGTTACAAACACAGTGATCACTGTAGCATGACTAGTCGTCAGCTGTTCCCATAATCGCACTCGATAAAAGAATTTTTCAGAATTTATTTTCAGAATTTATTCTTCTTCCTTCACCCTCAGTGGGGTATGAAGACAAAACATAAGCAACAGTAAAACCATTTGACCGCTTTTGCTGCACTTCTGTTAACATTGTCTATCTGTTGACAAATGATAAAAATTATCGAGTGATCGAAGATAACACTTTTCACATGTCTTCCCGGGGGCGATGGAAAGGAGGTTTTGGGACATGGGAGGTTTCGAGAGGAGGGTTTAGGGGATGGGGATTAGGGTGGGGCTAAGGGAAGTAATCTAGGAATCGATGGAAAGCTCTAGCGTTGATTTTATCCTCTGCACAGTTTATATGAGTTTTTTAAAATGTAGTTTCGGTTTGCCGACATGTTTTATGCATATTTCGCTTTCATGATTCGTCTTTCTAGACTTTGTGAGGGAGACCAAATTCACGGGCTCACTTCATCCACCTGACAATAAATATTTAGTATATGTCCTTTCCCATTTCTACACCACTACGAATGACACGCCTGTAAGGTTAGATCTTTTACTACACACAAGCTGTACAAAACGCCTAAGTAAATAAATCATGCGTATTGGTTCAAGCAGTTATTGTGTCACTTTCACAGCTATTTCGATGCTGAGAAAGCACGTGTGTACATATTTGAAATACAGATTTGAAATACAAAAAACAGAAGTATGAGACATTTTTGATACAGCCTCATTTATTTAAATCTTTCGTGTTAGATTTTATCACTTTTTGGACCCTTGGGGAAACATCATTCAACTCTTGTGGCAACCCTTGACCTCCTACAAATCAAATCATGTACGTTTTGTGGGAAAGATGTTTCAAATAGAATGTTGGCCGAAGGTTCAGAGAAAATGTTGAAACTTGAAATTTTAGTCAAGGTCAGAAAGTGGCGATAAAATACAATTCAGAGACGGCAAAGTGTACAAGCGGTGACAGGTGGAAATTATTCAATTTTTATTTTGCGCATGAGACAACAATATTCGGCACCAAATGGTAAGTGCTATTTAGCATTTTTCAATAAAGTTTCAGGTCCAAGAATTGGCAGTTGAAAACATATCAATTTGTATATTGATGCGAGTGTGATAGTTTATATATCTTAAAACAATGCCGAACTCTATGCGTACTCAATGTTTATGCGTAGATATAAGCTCTGTGAGTCACAAAGTGAACCGACCTTACAATCACTATTGTTCAGACACAAACACTTCTCTAGCCCAACCCAGCATCGGGCGCTGATTAACAGTCATAACAGGAGGCGCAAACAAGAACAAACAAGCAGAAACTGCTTCGTGTTACGAAGACAACGATTACGCATTCTCAGATGCTGATATCCGACTACTTAAAACACTATCGCTGTAATTAACGCTTCAATCGTCCACCCCCTGCTTTAAGAACTCTTTCAGCCCAGATCTTTAACCCTTCATCTGGCCTAAGCCTGTTCTGGAAGCAAGCGTCCATGAATTTAACTGGAAGGGGTATATAGGTCATGTGATGTTAACAGCAATTAGACTGGTACAATTGGAAATGGCGATCTTTTACAAAGGTGGCGCAGACAGTGGAAACCTGCTGCCGCAATATTTTGTTGAACACAACACGTCAGAGATTTCAAATAGCGATGACTTCTTTCGTCAAATGTGCAGTGTGGATGTTTTCATTCGAGCATTCCTGCTTCATTCTTCAAGATTCAGCAACGGCTCCTGTCCATTGTATTATTTCTGGTTGTCCTCCTCTGTTTATAATCCCGTGGCGGTGGGGCTATGGCTGTGACATCGATGTCGGTGTATTCTGTTTCCGACGCCGACCAGATGACGACTTCGGACAATCTCCTGTGTGTAAAGTCTAGGTCTCCATATATTAATCCGTTAGCATTCCTACAACTGGAAGTGGATGGTGTCCCCTGTGACACGTGTAATAAATAATTTCAATAAGGCATTGCATGCTGACTCAAGCCTTCTTTGATTAAAAAGTGGGAAAGTCAATGATCACTGTAACTGTAAGAAGTGACACTGTGTGGAGGTCATGGCTTGACCTATAACGATCTGTTCTTGTGGTTATTAACCGCCATGCGGATACGCAGCGAACTTGAACTAGCGCATGCGCACCCGGGATGGGACAGAAATTAATTGGGAAACACATTTCTCAGGCGGCTTGGCTAATTTTAAATGGCCTTGTGTGTTCTATTTGAAGGAGTGCTGCGTGCTATTTGCATAATTGCGGACCCTGTACTACAAATGTTAACGCTCTTAGGGTTAGCCCACACGACCCGTTTCTCAAACTGCCTGCTCTATCCCCCCAAGAAAGAGAGAGAGAGAGAGAGAGAGAGAGAAGAAAATCCGCCATCTTGATATCAAGTGCAGTCAAGTCATTTGATGGTCCACGTCAAACTTGTGGAGGGAAACTGTTCCTGTGGCACACCCTTAGCCCCAATGACCATTTCGGCTGCACAGACTAAGCTTATTATAGATGCTTCTATTTGCATCAACCCTGCATTGATCTTACCAAGTTCCCTGTGGCGATGGGTTTGTTTTTCACTTCTGCAGCACGAGTCCTGGAGTCTAGAAGACAGTCAAAATCAGTTTAGTTCTCGGACATCCCAACGATAGTTCCAGAAATAAATTATTAACGTTAAGTCTCCACTTTACTCCTAATATCGGTGGAAGCACCCATAAGCTTGTGAAAGCGTTAACAAAAGGAAACCGATATTTCCCTGTTCCTTCTGAACAAGACAAGACCGCTTTATGCTCTAGCCTAGGGAGTTCAAGCTTCCTACCACTTTGTGCTAAAACAGCAAGATACCTTACCTACCTTATCCTCCCCTAAGAAACCCAACGGAGTGAATTTCACAATTGTCTGTCTGTCTGTCTGTCTGTCTGTCTGTCTGTCTGTCTGTCTGTCTGTCTGTCTGTCTGTCTGTCTGTCTGTCTGTCTGTCTGTCTGTCTGTCTGTCTGTCTGTCTGTCCGTCCTTCTGTCGTTCGAACACTGCAGGACTTCAAACCGCACAGATGCCTACACACTCCTAGCCCAAGGTAGCGTGATCCACACTCAGCCCAGGCCATCTTCACCTCCTCATATGAGGCGTCTATTCCTACCCGCTCCACCCTGTCATCTTTTTTATTATTGTACACTCATTTAATTTCCATTTTCTCCGAAGATCTGCCACGTTCCCTACTTTCGACTCTCTCTTTGCTACCTGTTTGGGTACGGTAGGCTCCCTCGGTCACATACGTCAGCATACGGTTGTGTTGAGCGCTGCCAGTACTTTGTTGGGGTTTTCAGTTGATGATTGATAGCGCTCTGTCCTCATTTGTTCTTTATTCATATTAATTTTCATTTGTTATTGAGTTCGTGGTTTTTAGTGCTTACCCTTGTGCTTCTGAATGACAGCTAAAGATTAACTGACCACACCATAATTATTGTTTATGTAGTTATGACGCTCACCATTCGTTTGTTTCCCGTTCATGCGACTATTCCTCGCTGGCTCACAGGCATCACCTTGTCTGTCCTCAGCACGAACTGAACAACAGAAATATAGTCGACTTCGTTTACACGTTCTTTCTCTTTCTGTGTCGTTGTGCTAGAGGTCGGCTTCATATAACCTAGATCTTTAGTGTTTTAAGATTTCTTTTTCATACTTCCCGTTTTTCACTCCCCCTCTTCCACCATCACCACCCCCACCCCTTGTTTCTGTGCCTCCTCTGTTTTCCATTTCTTTCCTCTTCATGTAACTGTCAATCGGAATACCTTACCCTTGTTCATCTTCCTTTCACCGACATCCAAGGATGAAATGTCGGGCTTGCTATGTGCTCCTTGATCATTAACCAATGTAAAATAAAGACATGAATTTGTGATATGGTAAAAAACAGTCATACTGCTATAGCTAATTAGCAGAGGTTTGTTACAATATTTTACTGAAACCTGGAATACTAGAACTGCTTATCTATAGTACATTCATGTATTAGTGTACTGGTGGATGGGGGCTGTGAAGAGCAGTACGGGTCTGAGACATTAGGTTCTGATCATACATCTAAGAACTGCTTTGATGTGCTTACCTTGTCAACACCGAAGATCAGATGTGACAAAGATTACGGCTCCCTGTAGCCGGTCACGCGGGAAAGGTGCGGTGTTTGGAATGAACTCGGCAGAACTTGATATACGAGAACTCAGTAACGTAGCATAGAGTTAATTTAACAAACCCTGAATTCAAATATTTCCGCCGAGCGAGCCATGCGAGAGAGACGTGTTGATGTAGTAACTGGGATCTCAGATGAGGACAGTAAATGATTCAGGGAGACTTTTCACTCGGGAGTCGCTTGTCCGCCTTCTCTCTCTCTCTCTCTCTCTCTCTCTCTCTCCTTGGGGTAGTATGTAGAATAAATGAAGTGCAGAAGGATGCAAAATTTTATGAGAGAATATGGGGTCAATCTTTGTGAAGTGACTTAGTCAACTCCAGAAGCCCTAAACCTCAGTTCTTCACTTTGCTCTCCTTTTAATCGTACTTTTATTGATGTCATCTGCCTCTTCATTGCGCCGTGTACTATGCGTAATTACCGCAATGTCTTTAGTAACCGATGCCCGCACGCGCGCATGCCCACCCCCACACGCACGCACACCCACACCCCCACGCCCCCATGCACACCCCACATTCACCCCCCCACACACACACCACCACTACACACATCACAAACCCCCACACCCCCACACCCACACCCTCACGTACATATACCCCACACACTCACACACCCCACACACCCACACACTCACGCACACACACACACACCACACAGCACACCCACACCCGTGAGAAAACGAGAGAGAGAGAAAAAAACATAAAAATACTCGTAAAAAAGATAAGACAGGAACAACAGCAAAGCAAGTCCAAGGATTAATCAGAAAGACATACAATAAAACCTGAATGAATGAATAAATTAAAGCACAAAAGAACAAAGGGAAGGAAGAAAAGAAGACATTAATTTAATAAACAAATAGGGAAAGGAACGAGATATGAGCTTCGGATCACCTACTTGTAACGTCTGCTTGTAGGTCAATCAAACCCTTGTGTCCATCAGTTTGACCTATAACCCCATGGAAACACTCGTCATGTGTTAAGAGAGTCAAGACATCTAGAATCTAGAATTTTTGTTGTTGTTGTTGTTTATAGAGATATTTCTTCTCATTTAATGAATGTTTACTATAGGGCAATAATATGTCCAGCTCTTTTTTCTTGTCAGAATTTAGGGCACAGTCTTATAATATATACATAAGCTGCATACTGATACGCACAGTCACTTAATACTTATCACAGGTACATCCCCACTGAAACCATTTGAAAGCGAACATTCGAGCATTAGGTGTCCTTAAATAAAACGTTCATGTCTTCCAAGACTGTTAGTTCTTAGTTAGGCTAAGATACCAGTAGAATAATGTGTACCCCACTCTCTCATTCAATCCGGTGTCCAATGAAAACATCCTTAATTAACTTTTTCAACTTGCGACATTGTAAATAATCAGCCAGCTCATCTGATTACAATGCCAACGTGTTCAAAGAAGCTTTATATGTTTTGTTTTCTCAGTTTCATATGAAAGTAATGCAGTAATACAACTAAAACAAACTCATGTTGAATTCAGTCTTGACGATTATTTCTGCACCATTTAATGTTTTAAAATATGCTTCAATCGGATGCCGTCTCATATATGTAGACATATATATATACATATACGAGAATCTGAGGGTGTGTCAAGCAGCTGACATTCAATACCGATATATAAACTCTAGTCGAGTTAGTGGGGGGAAGAGATGGAGGTAGAAGATGGATACAGAGACAGATTTCTTTTGTTGTTTTTTCCGCCTGATAAGCTTTGGACTGCCAGAGGGAGAAAAGGATACAGCCGGATGAAGTTGGATAGTCTGAGAGGCATGGAGATTTACTGAGTCCTAAGAGTGCGTAAGGTGACAGTGGTGACTGTCGCGGTGAGGTGTCGTGACTCCAAGACGGACAACGCTACATGAATTAACTTTAAATAAATAAGTAAAAAAAACCACTTACCGTGTTTGTGTTGTTGGACTGATGTTTTAACCCGAATGATCACAAACGTCACCAGAGCGGCCAGCAGTAAAGCAGCACAAGAAAGACCTATAAGTAGTTGGTATGATGTCGTTGTATATAATGGATTATCTGTAACGGTATAAAAAAAAGTTGTAAGCATTTCAATTTTAGGCGTTTTTCTGTGCCGTGTGATTACGAGAATTTTGTATTATATGTATTACCCAAACCTTCATATATATATATATGTGTGTGTGTGTATCTCTGTTTGAATGTCCGGCTGATTTCAGTGTTATAAGTCAGCTTCGATGCCGCCGATGAGCAATAGAAAAAGTCCTGACTGGTATATTCTGTAGTTCGTATGTCGACGAACTATCAGGTGTCACAGTCCAGAGAACTAAAAATGTATTTAGGATACTTACTTGTATCAATGACACTTATTGTCGTGTTCGTAGAACCCATTTCATTTCAAAGAGTTAGCATCCAATTTACTTGCGTAGTCCTGGCGTTATTAAAATGAAGGGCCAAGACTAGATCAGGAGGATTACCAGTGAGAGTGCAGTTCACTTCCTGTCTGGAACTATTCTCTGAAGACAGTGAAGTCAAGTAGCACTCGTTGAATGTTGTGGTATGAGCCTTTACACGTAATGCTATAGGGGGTGTGACGATTTTCACAGAAATGTCAACAAACTGTGGAGGACCTGCAAGCGTTAAAAACAACAGTAAGTGTCCCAAAGGAGAGAAAGAAATATTAGAAGAGTTGTCCATAAACTGGATGAAGCGGAGTTATCTTTAATCCGCAGGGACTGCCGGGGGTGGGCATACATACATTTCAAATGTGATGTCCACCATAGTGACTTGTGAAAGTAGAGCTGTGACAGCTGAAAATAGGATTGTAAACTTAAACATCTACCAGTGAACACAACTGTCTGTGGTTCTTTCTCCGAGATTAGAATGACGCTGTCATGTAGCATTTTCCCATTTCTTTCAGTTTTCATCTCGTTCTCCTCATTGACTTTTACCTCTTTGCTTTCTTCGCCAGTGTTTCCTCTCTATATTGTGTGTGTGTGTGAGAGAGAGAGAGAGAAAGAATACGCGCGCGCGCGCGCGCGCGTGTGTGTGTGTGTGTGTGTCTGTGTGCTGACAGATATCATTCTGCGTTACACTGTATTCATGTATAATCTTGTTTTATAAGCGCACGCCAACCCCGAGGGTTATGAAGTAATTTTTGCTTTGCTTTGCTTGTCTGGTGTCAGTAGCGAATCGATTCTGGTCGAAGAAAACAAACCCAATAGGAAAATCGATTAGCAACCTGGTTTTTTCTTTTTTCCCTCAAGAAGTGCAGACTAACGTCGATGTACCAATGGGAAAATTATGTGGTCAAGTTACCTCACGGGGCACTATGGGTGTGGACCAATCCTTTTGTGTGTTTTGGTAAAATATGAGATATGCTCAATCCATTTAGAAGCCACAGGTGGTATGTTTATATACATCATAAAACCTATTGCATATAAGAACATCACACGATTTTCAGTGTCATATATTATACCGACGACAAGCATACCGCACGTTTTCGGAACAAATTTGTGAAGAGGCGTAGATACAAACAAAAAATCAGAAAGGTGAGTTAGTCTATTTGGTATATATACCATTTTTGTGTAAAAAGATTTTATCTCTTTTTGAGACTTCAAGTATATTTATCATCTACAGTTAGAAGAAATATCTCCAAGCAAACTATTTAAAATATCGCTTTAACGTTTCTTAGTACTGCCGCAACTACAGAAAATTTAATCCATTTCAATACTTGCTTTCGTTTCCAGTATAAACAAATATCTCCAAGGCCTTAAAGATAAAAATCTCGAATGGTTTATAAAATTGAATTGCTTTGAGAAATACTTAAGGTGCTCTAAAATTGAAAATGAATTCACGTCCCAAGACACATTAAATGTTTTTTTCTAATTCTATCCTTGTCTTTGTAATGTCAACAGCTCTGGAAAACCCCGCTCATTGCTGCAAGCCCTGTGGCACTGGAGCTAGAACGTTAGAAAATTAACATGATAAGAATGAATAAAATCAATAAAAAATGTGATTTCATAACATTTATGCAAAGAATCACAATTGTGAATTTTAGCTTTTGTTTCCAAAATATCTAACACTCTGATTAGTCTGCTAGTCTCTTTCTCTCCCACCGCCCTCTTTCTCTCTAGCACACACACATACGCACACACTCACAGAAACATACATTTGCACAAAAACACTTGCATCTCGGAGACATTCAGATAAATGGTCATACAAACTGCTGCAGTCAAAAAAGAATCACTTTAAAGACCAGAAAACCATTGCATTTCTTATTCGACAAGTAAATAGCGAAGGGCTACAGAACTCTGTCTATGCAGTCTTCGTCCATTTGTGTGTACTTGCCTGCCTAACTTCCTGGCCGCCCGCCCGTCTGTCTGTCTGTACGTTAAGTGGTCAGGTAGGAAGAGATTGAGTTTTCCCTTCTTTCTTCTTTTTGTCTGTTTTTGTTTATTCATTTTACTACTTATGTTTACCTTTTCTTCGGTCATTTTCTTTCCTTCCTTCTTATCTTTCTTTTTCTTTTTTTCTTTCTTTCACTTATGTCTACACGTTAGGCTAAGGGCACTTGGATAACAGATACCACAAACTTTCTGACACTTCTTCTCATCTTAAAACATGTGAGGTCATCTCACTCGACAAACACCGCCTGTCGAAGCAGCAGTGGATATTTGCAGCCTCAGCATACCTAATGAACAAGGGACAGCGGGAGGGAGAGTTAAAAAGACAGAGAGAAAACCTCTAACAGTTTTTTGTTTGCTTTTTTCTATCTCAGTTGACAACCCTGAAAAACTCCTAGAATCATTCAGCCGATCGATCAGTTAGTAAGCTGACATAATTATTTCTACTTCACTGCTCCCAACCAACCAACCAACCAACCAACCAACCAACCAACCAACCAACCAACCAACCAACCAACCAACCAACCAACCAACCAACCAACCAACCAACCAACCAACCAACCAACCAACCGGTGATTCTTTAAGTGCAAAACTTAATAATAGGACCCCACCACTCCTATAGTCCACTGTCCTAATGTTAAGAAAACAATAACCAACATCCTCTCTACCGCATCACAGTTTCTGTTCTTCATTCTTTCCGTTCTCGCATGCACAGCTATCTGGAGAGCATTTGAATCGTTCCCCATAAACACCCAAACCTTTTTTGTCATAGCAGATATAGAGAACAGATAAGAAGCCGGAGGGATGGCACATGAGACGTTGAAGTCAAATATACGTTTACAAGTCGAAACCACTGCAAAGCCTCTCTAATCCTGATATCCTCTCCAATCTCCTTCACTCATGGTACTCGAAGAACGCCCCAAAGGGAAGCTGACATTTCCTTGCGACTGTAGATCTGATCACGACAGAAGAGAACTTTGTAGAGGAAGGCGTTCTGTGAAAGTACAGGAAAGCAAATCAGCTGACAACGATTTCTCTTATTCGCAGTTTCCTTACACAACCGAAACAGTTTCATAAACAGAAAGGCAAGTGACGACGAATTTAAAAGGTCCACTATTCCCCTCACGCTGCAATACATTTCTGAGTGCGTGTCTCCCTGTCTGCCCAACTACCTTCCCTCTTTCTTATTTCTTTTCCCTTTCCGGATCTTTCTTTCTAACAATCTTTCTTCTTACCTTTCGCATATCTGCCTCCCATTGTATTTCTTTTCTTTTTCTCTTCTATTCTTTCTGTCTTTATTTTTCTTCTTTGTTTATCTCCGTCTGTTTTTTTATACTTTCTTCCTTTGCTTCCAAATCCGTGTCTTCGTCCCTTTCCTAAAGTAGATCCTCAGGCAGATTGTTTACGCAGCAGGAGACATTTTACTTGGCATATCAATCAAAGTAATGGCATAGGAATAGGTAATGCAGGGCTTACATGCTTCGACTAAGTCTGATGGAAGCAGTCAGAAAGAACCTAGTCGATCAGTTTGCAACAAAACGCAAGGGTCGAAAATTCTTTACAGGCTCATGTCTGCACTGAAATTTATGCGGGGTTGGGGGTGTGGGGAAGCTTCTTAGAAATGAATTCCTCATCGAAAAAAATGTAATTGCTTAATGCAAGCTATTGGATTAGTTCTTAACTACAGCCTTCATCCGACTTGGTCGAACCGTGTAAACCGAGTAGACTACTCACTTTTCTGAATCCATGTTTCTTCACTACTTATCAGATAAGTTTATATAACTTCCGGTCTGCTTTTCGTGGGTACAATGCATAACAGTAAAGATAACATTGTGTTCTTGTAAGCAATAGTCTTCGGGGGTTTCAATAAAAGAAACGCCTTCAACAGTAAAAAGCACAAAAACGATTTGGCTGAACCCACAGGTCCTGATGCTGCCACTTTATCCAGTAAGTCTCGGATTGGTACATCGACGGTAGGTCGAGGGGGAGGGGGACTAATGCAGGTTGCTAGTCGATTCGCTTGCTCGCTGGCACTACCACTCGCTTTTATTTTATCGAGTCCAGAAGATTTGTGCACCGATCCTTAGACAACGCGACAACCAATCATGCAAGTTGATTGTCGAGTAGACCACTTCCGGCAAGTAATAAGTTTTAAACCTTGACCAAACAACACTCAGATTTATACACTGTCTAAAAATAGTATTCTTTTCGTTAAAAGTAGTTTCAACCCTTAATATAAATTAGGCCTTGCACTTGGAAAATAAAACTAACGCTTCCAGAGACAGAAAAGAGGGTATGAGGTGGGAGGGGTGTGGTCAATAAAAAGACAGACTGCATATGAACACATTCTCCATAACCCCGTGAAGCGTTTTTTTGTTCACTTACATCTGACGAGGAATGACACCGATCTGTTCTTTTCTGAACCGCTGCCTTCGCAACGGACTGTTGGCCTGTCATCTTGACACTGTGCTGACAGTGAATAGGTCAGATTCCCTTCACGGTCACTAAGTTCAGTTCCAGTTTTGTCCAGCAGACGGAATGTTGCAGGAGGGTTTCCTTTGTCATAAAAGCAGGAGATGTTGACCTTCTGACCTTTGTCAATGGGATAAATACTGCCAACCTCCTGTCCGTCTACAGTCAGACTTGTGACTCTTGATGGATCTGTTGACAGATGTGCATCGCAGAACTCGAGCATGAATTCACGGATGTTTTTATGATCTACCCTTTTATTAGGATACTTACTTTCTCTAAAAACAATTATTAGGGACACTTTCTTTTCTTGAACTACTAATTATGCAACTGTCAAACTATGCAGTTCACTTAAAGCTTTTATTTTCATGAATACTGATGGTTATATTGGCAGCATTACTATTACAGTAACATGCTAAACCTCCATGCAGACTTTCGCTGACATTTGTACTTAGTACTTTCCCTACATGAGCCATCCGGGCACGTGTGAGTATTTCATGGGCTACTCATGTTTCCTTTCCTGCCCTTCACATAAGATTAACCTTCAAATTTAAAACAAGGGAACTGGACCAAGAACATGACAAAGACGAAAACAATCTACATGTTTCGGGGCACTACCCCTTCATTAGGACGACAGAAAAAACGACAGAAAAAAACCCGAAAAGAAAAAGACTTGCAGTAGATGTGGCGCGTGGGCTGGATACCAGGAAAATGACCAAGGGACAGTGAGTAAGAGGTGTTAAAGAGGGGCAGCCAATCGCAAGGTGGGTAGGAAAGGGTAGAGAAGGGTGGGGTGGATAGTGGGCGGGAAAGAGAGAAAAAGCGCGGGTAAGGGGCGTCAGTGTGTGAAAGAGAGTGGGATGGGAGGTGAGAGAACAAGTCAAGGAGAGGGTTGTGGGGGTTAAGGTAAAAGGAGGGAGGGGGAAGTCAGTGTTTGAGCACTGTTGGTGGCATGTTTGCCAAATGAGTAAGGAAGTAGGACTCCATATTCTTACTATTAATGGAATAGCCCTTCATTTTCCAGACACCACAGACCCTCGTGTAGCTGTGTGTGGGGGTGTACTGAAATGCCTTGCAACTGGTGTGTTTCTGCGGTGTTTAGTGTCGGCTAGATGTTCTGTGAAGCGGGTGTTGAGTGTGCGTTCCGTCTCACCGATGTAGAATAAAGTGGGACAGAGGGCGCATGTGATGGCGTAGACGATGTTAACCTTTGTTTCCTAGTTGGCGTTCACCAAACCAATAACCAACAGTAGTAGAACTGTTGTCAGTTCAATAACTTAACAAGTGAGGGAGGGGTTAAATTAAGGCTTTTAAATGATTTAATTTCATCCAGCAACACTTCCCCAGACTGCGACATTCTGTCAGCATTACTTATTACTTTCATGTTGGTGTTTATAAACTGTCAGTAGTCAGCTGAAGGAAGCTACTCGCGCGGGAATGCGATACTTACACAGCACATCAACACGCATCAGGCGTATCGTCTGGACGATCTTTTCTCTGAAGGTTAGGTTCTCAACGTAGAGATGCATCAGACTTAGTGACCGATCAACCAGATGTGAAATCGTCAGTTTCCAGGTCAACGTGGACTCGTTGAGGTAAAGCCGCTCACATGAGCATAACGTCTGGTTTGCTGACCCCCAGGTCCTAACTATCATGTCGTTAACCTGACCTCTCCATCTAAATGTGCACTCATTTGTTAATTCATTATTTTGACATACGTCAAAACCTATAGCAGTCTTCTCTAAAAATCTTGTTTCCGTAACATGAAGAATGTATGTAATATTTGCAAAACTCCCTTCTTTTGCAAGCAATTTTTCATTGAAGTACCTTATTCCACCTGAAATGATAAGCGTTTTTGTGTTATTAAACCATAGTTGAAGACGCGCTTCTAACAACATATGCAATGCTTCACAGTTCATTCTTCGAATGTATGTTTATAGAAACTATGTACACCTGTCTCATATTCTCTGTTTACGTGTGCTGGTCTGTGCGTGTCTCTCCTCTCTTTCTTCTCTTTTTCTACCTCTGCGTGTTGTGACTGTGTTTGGGTGGGTGGGTGTGGTTTGGGTGTGCGAGGGGAAGTTTCCGTGTACAACCATGTGCATATAAATTTTAAAAAAACATTCAGGTGTTGACATCCACAATAAAAACGTAATTTTAATAAACAGACCATATAGTACTCACATGTAAGGGTTAATATATGGTTTCTGGTTTGCAGCATCAACATTGTCAGTAAGACACAAAACGCATGGCTGAGTCCTTCCCCAGTCATATTCCGACAGCCAACTATCGTCTTCGAGACACAGCAGTGAAGGCTCTGAGATACGAATAGCGTAATGCGACAAGATGCAGATTACATTCGATGCTATTAAATGTCATATTATTTCCTTGTTTGTGAACTGACACATAAACCACACAGGGGTAAGCTTGAATGCTTAAGGGTAGTTTCAGTGAAGGCTTCAGGTTAAAAAAATATAATCCACTGAAAAATAGCCAACTACCTTAAGCATAAATAATTATGGCAAGTAGTCAGCGTTACATTTCAATAAGCGAATAGTACCAAAAATGTGCTAAAAAGGGCTAGAAATTCTTTTTAAAAAACACTAGCAAATATATGTACACACATATATACATATACACCCGCACACACAAAACAACCCCTGAACTTCTAAGGGTCCTGTAGGTGTCTTCTTCCTCTCGCCACCCTCACACATATATATATATAATAAAGAAACTTAATCCGAGACACACTTTTATTGCTTTAATAGAACCTCCGAAATACAGATGTGCAAATCTGTATCTGCTCAAATCTTCAGGCGAGATCAGGAGTGTTTAAAAGTCATTTACAGGCAGTCACATGTTTTTTGAATTCTGCATAGCCCGGCATGAACTCCGACATCTCCACGCATGCGCATAAAAAAGTTCAGATAATCATTGGTTGGCAGCGCATCATTCTACGCATCCTCGAAATGTACATGAAGACATTTGGGGTTTAATTTGCGATTTCTGTCCCAGTGACTTTATTACTTTTAACCCTTTTCCAAACAACTTACCTTCACATCATCAGATGCCCATGTCAATCGATTTTGGATCTGTGTCGCCACCTGGTCTTCATTCACTTCAAAATTTCCCACAACATTAGATGCGATACGACCGCTTTAAAACTCACTTGTGACGGAGAATCCTACCTAGAGTAGGTCCCGGGGGGCCGGGGCATTTTTAGCCTTTTTTCAAAAATTCATAAAAAAATCCCCCAAAACAATAAAAACATTATTTAAAATTGCTAACTAACTACAATAAATAAAGAAAACTCATTTCTTACCGTGTTTCTTGGACCTTGTTCCATAATTTTGTAAATCCTTTGATGGAAACACAACTGAAGTTGAAGAAATCAAAAAGTCCTCGCCATTCAGTCTCAGTGTCTGTTCGGTACTCTTCAGTACACGTGCTCGCTCGTTTTTCTCTTCCTAATCACTTTCTTAGGTCTTTCAGGCACAAATACTCTTATCTTCATCCACTTTATCACAGTAAATTTGCGAAACAATGTCATTTTCCTCTTTAGCGTGTAATTTGAAGCGCAAATCTAGCATTTCTCAAGTGACAGACCACACGCGGACTACCCCCTTCAAATTATTGCCGGAAACGGATCTGATTGACAGTTTAAAACACAGAAAAGGGAAGCAACTCGTGAAGAAATGATTCAGCTTTCGATTGTAAGAGTTCTTTCCCTTAAAAGATTAGCAGATGACATTTTAAAAATCATAATTCGAACGGACTTAATCTGGCCCGTAAGGCGGAAACGTAGTGCCAATGGAGCGGGCTGTCGGTTATTCGCACGGTGTCAAAGAGTTAAAACACAGTTACTCAAGCGCCATTAATTCCCCGGTACTTATACAGTGTACGTGAATACCGTCTCTTTTCCTTTGAACTCTTCATAATTATGAATATCCTTATGTCACTGCATTGCTATATTTAGTGTTTATGATAATAACATTTGAAGTCGATATTTAAACGTCCCCGTACCTGAAAGTCATATCTCGGACGAGAGGAAGGGGTTAGAAACTGACAAAACAGGAAGGGACAGTGAAAGGAAAGAAGAAAAACGGAAATATAAAAGAGAAGCTATGGAGCAAACGAACAAAGAGAGGATCGGAAACAAACATACTAGAGGTGAGGGGGAAAAGGAAAAGAGGAACGAATAAAGATAATACAGTAGCCGCAGTATGCGAGGAACAGACCAGGCTGTGTAAATTCATTCTCAGTTTTCCCATTTCCGTCTTCTGCAGTGAGACTGGTATTAGGAGGGATTCTCAACAGTCACTTTCGCTTTCAATATTTCTACAGAACCCCGCCTGTCCTGATCAGATCTAGAGTCAGAGAAATTTCCTCTTCTCTCGGACGTCTCGAGACTGACAGCAACTTAGCAGGAACAGCTTGTAGCTTTTCCAATTAAAATCCCGCAATGCATATACTGTTATTATGAATACTGTCTGCCCTTTTAGTGTTCTTCTGTCTTTGAAATGAATCTAAGGCTTTATTAATTAGTTATCTCTCTCCTCTCTATGTGGATGTAGACCAGAAGGGGCGTGTGTGTGCGTGCGCGAGCGTGCGTGTCTATGAGAGAATATGTGATAGTAAGGTAGGGTTATTTTCCTCGGACTTTATTCATCCTATCACTTTTCACGACCCGATGTTGAAGGCAACATGGAGTTTTTTGGTCTGTGTGTAAATGTGTGTATGAGCGCTTGAGGTTGTGCGTGTATGCACGTGCATGACTATGTGATGGTATGGAAGTTAGTAGAAATATGGGTGGGGTGTTCATTATGACACTGACGGTTAGGAGGAATAAGAGCGAAAAAGGGGAACTTTTACATTCAATTAAAACTAATTTTGGTCAGCTTTCGCAAAAAAGTTCAAATGTCCGGAAAATTGTAAAAAATGGCATTCTTACAATGTTCCAAATGTGTGCCAGCTTCAAGTGCTCAGTCAAGTAGGGGGATGCTAAGAACACTTAGAACACTTATTTTGTCACTAAAACAGAACGCAGATCGCTTTAGACGTGTTGGTGGTAAACTAGTGTAACGAAATTGAGACCTGGCGTGTAAAAATAGCATTGTTCACGCAGTTTAAACTAGAGGGTCATTTAGTTCAGGGAAGTAAATTTCGTGCTCTCCCAGAGAACAATATGTGCTGGACAAGGGGGTAGTTAACCCACCTCCCAGGTCCAAGAGTCAAGGACAGCACGGCGACAACTGATCATGAATGTATTAGTAATGTCCGGTCGCTGGCCTTGGAAACTCGTGATGCTGTTTACAAGAATAGACCATGTGATGTAGAGGGCGTTGGAGTAGGGAGAAATAAGAACAGGGGGACATGCAAGAATCGGGGGATGCAGACAAAGATTAGACCAAGAGAGAGAAGGATACAGACGGAAGAAGCGTGCTCGGGCTTACGCCCAGCCCGTAGGGCTTATGCTTGCCTGGTCATAGGACTTAGAAAGTTTTGACCATGAAGGCCCAAGGCAGGAGTTAGCAGGCAGAAGACGGGAGGGGCAAAAAGGAGGATGGGCCACAGGGCTATCTTCTATATGCGCCTCCGCTGCAGCTGTACAAAGGAGCTATACTCTGGAAGAAGCCACTGCCTTTAGCGGCCAGGCAAAAGTTAGAGAATAGAGAAGAGCAAGCTTCAGTCTGTGTCACTAATAAGGTAGACAGTAGTGAGAGAGAAGAGGTCCTATAATAGCCACTAGACTATGGAACAGGTTGCATGAGAAGCCGGCCACCACCTGCAACGGTTTATGTTCAACAAATAAAGTTTGGGACGCGCACACATCTAGTTTGGCGTCTTCACGATTGGATGAGACTGGGTAAAGTGTTACACACGTCTAATTTTGGTGCACGTGACTCGGACTGTGACGGTGGAAGAGAATTGTTATACTAGTGTAAAAAGTGTTCTGGTATGTGTTTTCGAAAGTGTTCAAGTGGCCGGAAAATGTATCAGTGGTGTTCCAAATGTGTGCCAGCAACACGTGTTCAGTCAAGTAGAGGGATGCTTAGAACACCTAAAACACATATAGCACACAATACATGCTATTTACACACCCAGCTCATATTCTGCACCTGCTATAACACTTTTAATCTCCAATTAGTGTTAAAAATATTTAGAGTGTAGATCACGTAAGAGTCCGTCTTGTTTGAGAACTAAAAAATTATACAGTCGAACCCGGTTAATCGGACCACATCGGGAGGCGATGATTTTGGTCCTAATAACCGGCTGGTCCGGTTACACGAACATGCCCTATGTTACAGTTAAGACGGGACGTGCTGTACGTAAAATACAGTGTATTCAAATGTCATTATGACCTTTATTGTGCGGCACACACGTATGGCGAACATAAAACAAGAACTACAGTCGAATTTTGTTTATTAAAAAAATAAACTTACAAACAAGTCTTCGAAACGATCTACACGATACATGTACAGTACTCAACATGCGAATCACAATTTAAAAAAGTTCTTACCAAATTCCAGTCAACGTTTGAAGAACTTATCCAGTGTGACCTGACGCGTTCTCTTGACGGATTCCACTTGAACAAAATCACCAGAAACATCTAACGCAGCAATGGAACTGCCTTCAGTTCCCTCCTGCACGAAATAGCGGCGCAAAGTTCCAGTGCATTTCCTTGCATCCTGTTTTGTCACTTGCACCAACTCACTGGGGCATCATCTTCACTTCCCTGGTCTTCCGATGCTGTCGTGTGTTTCGCTGCCATTCGAGCAACAGTTGCAGCGTCGTAATCTTCATTGTCATCGTAGCATTGAAGCTCGTTGTCGATGGATAAAAATTGTTCGTAATTTCCTTATTCGCTGTCACGTTCTAAGCGGAATTTTGGTCCGTTTAAGCGGAATTTTGGTCCAAATAAGCGAATAATAGAAGACAACATCATAACTTAAACTGTTTAATATCTAGATTTATTCTGAAATAGAAAAAATTCATCAGACATACATGACAACATGGTTTGAGGGTTTTTGGTTTTGTTTTGTTTGTTTGGGTTTTTTTGTCATAGAAGAGAAGATGGCAGCTACATCCACCGTGGGAGTTGCTTCAGTAAAACAATGTTTGTAAGCTTGTACTTTGATTTTGAGCACTTACCTTCAGAGTTCTCTGTTCAGAACATACGGTATACTTTCCATAGATACGGTACGCGAATGCCCTTGGAGACGAAATCATTTGTATTGTGACTGTCGTTACGGACTTCGGTGGAACGAACAAAGCAAAATCGATAAGATACGTTTAGATTCTAGCTCACTTAAGCAATGAGCACGAAACTGCTTCCAGGAAAAATCGCAGCAGGTCCATCTCTGACGCGAGCGCTTTTATTCCGCTCAGCAGATAGAAATTACAATTAAAACAAACTTCACCCAACCAGATTTTCACCATCCTCAAAATACAGCAAGCACACTTGCAGTTACGTATTTACAAATTACATCTCCTGCTTCACATGCAGCAGATATCCACAGATTTCTTCACTTTCAGTTAGACATCAACGCATAGTTATTTATTTCTTTTAACACATTCTGAAATACATACAGATCAGACTGTCTGTGTTTAATATGCTTTGTGTTGCCTGTCTGTCTGTCTATGTGTCTTGTTTATTACCATCGGTCGAAAAAAATGCGTTTTGGACGCGAACGATGCACGGCAAAATTTGGATTCCAGTCATTCCAGTATGACTGGAATCCCAATTTTAAGTGTTTGGTCGGAGTTTGTCCAAAACGCATTTTTTTCGAGTAGTATTAGCTGTCTATTTATCCAGTAAATATCAGATTATGATATAATAAGTTACATGTTATTGAATAAATGCAAATGTAGACATTGTCAAATGCTACAGATGTTGTACAGTTCTAATCATCAATATATATTGTCTGTAAACATTAATAATGAGTCCGGTTTTAGACACAAAAAACCGCATAGCTTGTGCTTTGTCTTCGCCTAAGTTCCCCAAACTCAAATAAAGAATTTTCATTTTTTTGTCTCAAATTTAAAGAATCGACTGCATAAATCTGGAATATCTTATGTTCCTGTATAGTCAACATTGTCATCTTATAAACTCCTAATTCGAGCTTATATTTAGTTACCAATAAGTTTTTATCGTCTTATTTTAGTAGCCGCACATGTATGACTTACTTGAGGTTGCAATCGAAGATCCTTTGCTATTCCTCAGAGCTAATGTCCAGTGTCTTCTCTTGGGCTTGTCTTCCTTGTCGAGGACTACAGTCAGCACAAGTTCAGGGGGATTACCGCTCAAAGTGCAGTTCACGTCTGAGAGGAATTTTTTCTCTGAGTCCACTGTGGTCAACAGACATCTGTCTAATGCTGTCGTGTGGGCTTTCATATTAAAAGTCCAAATTTCGTATGTGTCGCGATCAACGACATGGGGATTTGTGTCAACGAACTGAGGAGGGCCTGCAAAAGGTTTACAGAACAATATAGTTGAAATATTTAAACCTACCTTTTTATCAATTTTATTGCTGTCATCCAAAGAACTTGAAAAATTGAAGGAAGTCACGTAACATTTTGTTGTTCGGTAACGAGGTGAACTAGAGCACATTTTTCTCGGGTAAGTTTTTCTGTCAGTTCCGCCGAAATCATTGCTCTAATCCTCGCTGCCTCTCTTATCACAACGCTTTATGTGCTTAGAAAACAACAGTTTCACATCTTGCAAAGCGCTTTCTAAACGATGCTGCATCTCTCAGTCTCTGACTGACAAAAGCAATGAGCGACGATATCTAACATTGCTAAAATGTGTATGTAGCCTAAAATGTCGGGCCCAATTATATTCTCCTACCGATTAATTAGCTTGTTTCTTTAATCTTTTTAGTTCATTTCTTATCCTAGTGAAATTCTGCTCACTTTTTGTTGCTTTTTTGTACTGTGGCTTATGTCTTGTCTTTATACCCCATTGAGGGTGAAGGAAAAATAAATGAATTGTGTTGAGTTTCTGTAATCTTTATGGGCCTTTACAACTACACTAATGTATCACTATTGGGAAAACTATAACAGTATTTTGATTGTTATCTATTACGGAATTTGTAGTTATGTCGAATAACTGCCTATGGAAAACAACGGTGATTGTGTCTGGTAGGACTAAAAGAGAAACGAAACAAGTGACTGGTGCTTGGGGTAAATAAGGTAACAACAACCGAACTTTAGAGAAGACGCCACATTTCGGAGCATAGCCCCTTTTTCCGGTTGACACAAACAGATAACAGTTAACAAATGACAAGCAAGTGGGAAGTAGAACGTGCTAAACCACCAGTCACTGGCTAGAATACAGCCAATAAAATGCCGTGTCCCATAGGGGCTGATGAAAGGGAAGAGGCAATGGGGCGAGGCTCGGGGTGTTTGGTGTAGTGGGTGGGCTAGAGTGCGAGTGTGCGTGATGTAGAGGCGGCTTTTTATTGGCAGAGTGCAGGAGATCTAGAGGGCAGTTAGGGGCCAAGAAGTCCAACCTTTTGTCTAATTGTTCTACAAACTCAGTGTCGACAGAGCACAGTGTGTAGTGTGAGAACTTGTGAGTAGGGTAGGACTAAAATAATTAACTCAAATACAACCCATCAGCATGTGTTTAGCTGAGACATAGATAACTGAAGACCGCAGGCGCCAATGGATACGGCTGATGTAATGTTAGGGCGAGGAACGACAGGTACGAGGTCTTAAGGGGTTGGGAAAGGTCAAGGTCACCACCTAGCTGGTAGAACTGGGTGGGGCTAGGCATGTTCTTTTGATTGACAGGAGGCATGGTTAACATTTTTCTGTCCTTATCAATTTGTGTGATTGTGTAAATTGGATGTTATTTGGAAGAAGTTGATTTTGAAATATATAAACTACTTTTGGAAAATAACTTACCTATTGCTATCTTGCCTACAGGCAGTATCGGTTTGGCTGCGTCCTTACTGGAATGCCTTTTGTTAATGTGGGGATTGCGCTGCGTTTTATGTCCTGAAATTCTTATCCTCCGTGTGGGAACACCGGGCGCCTGTGTATAGGACTACCTCGTCACGTTATCCTCTGCTGTGGAAAGTAACTGCAGTGAATGAGAGAGAAAACCACGGAATGTGGAAGAGGTAAGAAAATTTGAAAGAAAGGGAGGTAGCGGTCTGCAGTGAGAAGCAGAAGTCTGGTCCAAGAACGGATCTTAACTAATCCTGTGTACCGAAGGCGTACAGAGCTCTAGGGTTGACCTGGAGTGTCACACCATGTGTTGGATGGTGTGTCACCATGTGTTGGATATGGTGTCAACGCGAGTGCCTGCCAGTCCTCGGCAGCTTTGTGTTGCGGCCTCGGCGAGGACACGTGTGAAGATTTCCACAACGTGAAGTCTGGCGGTATCAAGGAAGACACTGCAAGTAAAATATCTGTCACGTCATCACTGGACGAGCAGCGAAGGACCCCTCCTTTGGTGCAGACTGTTGTGCAACTGTACCGTCAATGTTATTTAGTACTCAGCGTTTTCTGAAAATGGTCACTATGCACAGTGGCTCTTGCGCAAGGCATGTGCACCTTATTCGTTTTCTTTGTACAACAGGTAACGATACGAGATTTGTATGATAACTGGTGTGTTGACCTAGCATAGATCGACGTGTGAAGAAAACCGGGGTATCCCTTTGATCAGCTTGTCCATTGTATTATTCTCAATCATAAGTAAATAATCACCTTATGTCATTCTCTGGGGATCGTAGGTGGATTGTTGTTGTGAGTGTGGGTGGATGGGGGCTCGAGTGGTATGAATACATTGACTTATCATAAGTAATGCAGCATTTTTATTTCAGCCTACGAAGTATCATACTCAACGTCGGTCCTATCAAAGTAAGAATGTGAGACTATAAAATAGGAATAGAAAGAATTCCTCGAGTAGAGGATACATTCAGTACAAGGCAGCAAGAAAGGAAATATATTTGTTGTGAATAAGAGCAATGTGCTTAATACTAAAAGAAACCACACAAGAATTTTTAACCTGTTAAAGACATTGTCTCTTTTCATGCCCTTGCAAGTAAAATAATTCGTACACTCAAATAGTGTCGCACACATGCATGCATGGATGTATAGATGCTCAGATTTATAGGCGTTATAACATGTGTACTTACATCTGACAAGAAGAGAAACAGTTCTGTTGTGTTTTGAACCGCTTCCTCCACAACGAATTATTGACCAGTCTTCCTCGCAACGGACTGACAGTGAGTGACTAAGATGTTCTGTCCCTTCAGCAAGTTTATTGTCGTTTTTGTCTAACAGATTGAAGGTTACAGGAGGGTTTCCTTTGTCAGTCGAGCAGGAGATGTTCACCTCTTGACCCTCGTCAATAGGATAAGTGCTATTCACTTCTTCCCCGTCTACAGTCAGACTGGTGACTTTGGGTGGGTCTGCACGCATACGCGTATGCACATATGAACACATGAACATACATAAAATATACACGCAGCCACAAGCGCATAGGAACACTAGTTCACATCTGCACATATGCGTTGCGACTCCCAGGCACTAGCGTTATTCTTTAAGAAACACCCCTGCGTAAAGACTCTAATTTTAAAGTAACTAACAGGTTTATTATAAGCGTTGGTCAGCGTAGGAAGACACAAAATAGAATGCTGTGCACAACAAGGAATCAAAGAAATATTATATATTAAAAGGTTGTATAAAAGAAAATATGTCACTGTCTATTGTATCCTTTCGTTGTCTTTTCGATATAATCTTTTTGATATCCTGGCTGGAAGTGATTCAAGCCTTTGTTCCATACTGTTCTTATATAGCAAAAATCTTCATATAATTACTCAGTTTCACAGTCGGAAGACCGTTTATCCAAAGTCAGCAATTGCAGTTACGATGAAAACTGATTTTTTCTTCTTTTCACTCTAATAATGCGTATCCTAATCCTGGGAACTATTTTGTTTGTGCAAAACTTAAACTCGGTTCTATAATATACTAAAAGTGAAGTGTTTTTTCCCAAATCCAAGTATTTGTTGTGCAACAGAAAGAACGCTTAAGTTAACGTCCCCGTTGCAACGACGCATTCACTCTGACAATACTGACGCCGTTAATGCAACACATTTTTCAACGTTTTCGGTTAAAACTGTTTACAATTAACTGCTATATGCAGTGCTTGTAAAATTATAACAGATCTTTAAAAATATTTATGGTACATTTTCAAAAAAATATCTTTTACTGCATAGATATTAAGCATTCGCTAATGTAGTAAAATCTATTTATGCTGTTTCTCCTAAGATTTCTTTCATAAGCTGTACTCTTGCCATTCAAAGACGCACCAGGATGCGTTTATAGAGATAAAAATCAAGCACCGTTATACGCCAAAACATTCAGGAGCATTTAATGTGCATTTGAGAATCGTATCCAGTCACAGACAACCACATGATGCCTGAGCGAAGAGGTAGTGCTAGGATAAAGTCATCCAATACTGAAGTGACTGAGTCAATGAAGCAATGGATTTCATCGTACAACTGCAGGGACAGCCACTATGGGAAGCCTAGAAGTGTGCGCTCCTATTTGACCTCTGATCTTTTAATCAGCAGAATGTGGCATGACTAGAAGACAATGCGTCAGAATCAGAGTGAAAAGACTGCGTCGATCTAAAAATTCCAGACTATTTTTAGATTTAAAAAATTCAGTCTGGGATTTGGAAATTCAAGGTCGGATGATTGTTCACTCTGCTCCTCGATGGTAGAAGTTATACGCTCAGAGAAGGATGTGCGCGAAAAAGCAAAGGACAGTGACAGAGCTGCTTGTGCTCAGGGTGCAAAGTTCTCCACTCACAAGTTTACCTTTCATGGGTTTGGTGAAGTGTTAACCACCAACTCAAATTCTGTTTCAATCAATATTGAAGTAACGTCGTCTTATAGACGGTAATAAAACTTTAGCTGCCGACTTACTTTCAAAGAACTACGTTTTTTCAGTTTTCTTTTTGTTTGTCCCGATACCGAGTTTTGGAAAAACGCTCTTCTTACGTAAAGCAAATGATGAAATAGCATTGTAGTACAGGCATCTGATACTGAATGTCACTACTTACACAGTACTTCCAGATGAATGAGGCGTAACGTGTGGAATGTCTTTTTGCCATCAATGGAATTCTCCAAGTACAGGCGCATCACTGTCAGAGAACGGCTGTTCAGCTGTGAAATCTTTATTTCTGAAGTTTTGCTGACACCAAGGAGCTCAATGGAGCAAAAATAATCATTCTTAGGATCCCATCGTTTAACGACTGTTTGATTAAGCTGATGTCGCCAGTTAAAAGTACACTTCGTTTTTAACAGGTTGTTTTGACACACCACGAAAGCAGCACTTGAAGTTTCCGAAAATATTTGAGAATAGCTAATATTTGTAAAACTCCCTTCAGAAACAGAAATTACTTCGGTGATGTTTGTAATTCCGCCTGAAAAAAGAGATACATATTCTGAAAAATGAACGCTTGAAGTTTTAAAAAAAGCATTTGTAACGAAAACTTAATGTATGAGTTTTCCAGCTTGTAAAAATCAAAATTACATATTACAGCTGGTTATAAATAAGAAATATTGAACATAAGTTTAACATAAGTTTAACAACAGACTTTATCAATAGTGTAACTGTCTAATTAGTTGCCAAACATCTTTGGATTAAAGGACCTGCAAGTGGAATGTTTGCGTGTGTATTACTTAGCACGCACATTAAAAAAATGCAAATATTGACGCGTTACTTACAAGCAAAAGCACACACTGGCTTTTGTGGCACGATGAGTATTGATAGGCAACAGCAGAAAATGGTTTTAAACATGGCCATTTTGAAGACCTCTTACAGCTCTGATTTCAACAGTGTTCGTCTATGTCGGGAAGTTTTCAGAAAAGACTTATTAAATCTATAACTGAAGCTGTTGATGCAGCTGGTGTTTCGATTTCCTCGAATTTGAAGCCGCGAGAGAACTTCCCCCTCGAAATTAGGTCTGAGAAGGATTTCGCTTACTCACGTGGCCAGAGATGACAGCCGCTTAGAATCTAGAAGTTTTTGTGTCACTTCATCAACAAGCAGGGAGAAAATGTAGCAGTTACAACTGCCTCGGATGACTGATAGGTCCATTTACAATAAATTTTAGATGAAGCTGCTGAATTCAACAGATATCACGTCTTCGTCTTTTATTGTTTTATCAATTTTCATGCTTTCTTTGCCAACATAAATATTAGATGTTTGAATTTATTGTATTGTACTTCATGTTATGATATTGTCAGCATGAAAACTCTCCCTTGAGCAAAATTAAACCACTTTTAAGATACATATGGCCAGCAATTTGTCCTGGAAACTGATCACCGTCCACTGACCTTCTTGAAGAAATCGTCGTCATCTACAAACCAGCGCCTTACACGATGGGCACTCGCGCTGCAGGAGTATTCATTCACCATTCTACCAATCTCTGGAGCATCTAACCGAGAAGCTGACGTTCTCTCCAGAATAACTTTTTAATGTGTTCGAGGACAAGTGGCATGTGTACTGTGTGTTAATAACTGAAGACTGTGCGTATGAAAAAAAAAAATATATATATGGTCGGGGGACTAAAAGAAAGACTTCGCTGACTTAAAAGGAACTGTTCGTATTTCCATTCCTCGTGGTGAAGAAGAGGACTGACACGGACTGATGTGTACAAACAAGTTATTCTTTTATCATATTGACTATTTGGACAATGGCTGGTGTGAATTTTTATGCTTTTAGGTATTTTGATGACTTTCTTTTGGTATTCGCAATCCGAGAAACAACGAATATTGATTATGGGAAATTACGTTATGCATTAGGATTGCTTTTCCCAGGGCTACCTCAATCATCTCCCCATAAGTTGACGAGAATTTGGAATTAGTTCCACGATGGTGCGATTCGGACTAGGGCATTGAAAGATGGAGATCTAATCCCGTTCTATAGTACGCGATGCAGGCGTGCGAAACCTTAGCTTTTGAAGTGAGGGATCATGGGAGGTCCATAGAGTTCGTTGACTCGTAAGGGACTCATGATAGCGCTCCTTGAAGCTGATTGTTTGTGGGAAACCCCAGCTTTTGAAAGTGAGGGATCGTGGGAGGTCCATAGAGTATGTTGACTCTTAGGGACTCCGGGCAGGTGCACTCATGATAGCGCTCCTTGAAGCTGATCTTTTGGGCGAAACCCCAGCTTTTGAAAGTGAGGGATCATGGGAGGGTCCATAGAGTACGTTGACTCTTAATGACTCGGGGCAGGTGCACTCATGATAGCGCTCCTTGAAGCTGACCTAATAATATCGCACAGAAGACATCGGGAACCGTTGTATCTTATTGCTACAAAAACAAAACGAATAGAAACAAATGTCTCGTTACCGGTCCATTTTTTTACGGGAATGAGGGGGTGATGTTATGGCTCACAGCTTAGTACCTACTGTATTCACTGTTCGAGTTCTGTAGTTAGCAAGTAGGTCCTTGTTATGTATGAGGTATTATAAAGAATGAACTGAGAATGAGGGAATGCGTGCCGGACGTGAGAATGAGTGAACGCGTGCTGGGCGTGAGAATGAGTGAGCAGAGTTCAAAACAAAGGGTGAGCCGTGGTGGGGATAAAAAGGGAGGATGGTTTTGGATAGAGAGGAGAGGGGAGAGAAAAGACAGCTAGGCTGGTCACAGGGAGAAAAGACAGCTAGGCTGGTCACGGGAGAGAAAAAAGATAGCTGGGCTGGTCAGAGAGAGAGGAAAGATGGCTGGCCTGGTCAGAAAGAGAGTGGCTGGAAGTTTGGAAAGATAAAGAGATAAAGATAATATCCGTTGAAGAAACGGAAAACGGAGACTTGCTTCTTTTGATTGTGTGGAGAGAAAGGCTGAGTTCGGAGTTGATGCAGCCAGGCGGAGGCAGGGAACGTAAAAATATTGGGAAGCGCCACCTCGTAACAATTACGGAGGAAGGGAACATAAAGTGGACGAGCGCAACCCCGTAACGACTGGTTGGCTACCCCGTAACACTGTTAAGCCAGGATCACTGAAGAAAACTATGAAGGGGATTTCAATGCAGTTTCAAAGAGTGAAATTACCCAAAGCTTTATGTCCTCATGGGATCTCTGCAAAACTGCTACACGACGTTGGTGACTCCTTTGCTCCTGCATTTCAGTTGTTGTTCCAGGCATTTGTTAGATCTTATACGATTCCTGCTCTGTGGAAAAAATGTAATTTTAGTGGTAACTCCATCCCATCTCATCCCCCAAAATCCAAACCTACAATGCTCAACCACTACAGACCAGTTTTCCTTATTTCCGTTCCCATGAAATATGCTTAAAATTATCCTTAGGACTTGTAAATTCATATTTAGACCCACTCTAATTCGCCTATCGCAGAGGAGGAGGTGCTGAAGATGAAAGTTTCAACAGTACTTCACCAACTACTAACACATCTTAAGACACTAGGCAACTATGCTAGGATCCTCTTTGCCAAAGTTTTTCTTTTTATTTGCGTTAAAACTATTCAGGGGCATGACATATTTAAAAATTATCTTCTACCAGATGCTTTCATGACAAAGAACAGCAAGTGAACAAAAGTTTTAAACAATGCCTCTGAGATCATAGGGCTGTCTGTCTCAAACATTGATGACATGATTAACAAAACCATTCTCCTCAAAACGTATGTAATATCGTCGTCACGCCCACAACAAGAGTTCCACTTGTTTTCGTCGGATCCCCGGCGGACACACACACACAAAAATTAGCAAAGCAAGAGCAAGCTTTAGCAGAGATTTCGTCCCCTCTGTGGCTTCTGCACTAGAGCCTTGGTTCAAACCAGAGGACTCAGAATTATCGTACCAATTAAGAACACGTGCCCACGCTATCTCTTCTTTCATCCTCTTTCTCTCTCTCTCTCTCTCTGGGTTGGTATATAAGTGGGTGGGTGTGGGTGTTTTCACGGGTGTGTGTTTCCAGAATGTACCTGAATGATTTACCTGTGGTTTACCTCCCGCTGTGCCCCTCTGTCTTCGATCTCCTACATCGCTACTTGGCTTTCAGTGGCCGGTACTCAAGAAGTCCGGCGTACAAGCAAGCATGGCCCAATGTGCCTACAAACAAACTGAAATAAGCAACAGAACGTCATCTCTTCCTGTACATGTATGATTGAGCAAGAAGAATGTAGATACAACTGGGTTCATTTAGATGAAATAGCCATATCGCCCAAAGTGACATTGCCCACAGTAAACATTAACCTATATAGGTGAAAGTACCAAAAGAAAGTAGACGCTTAGAACAATCTAGCATTATATGCTTGTTTGAGTGTTCGAGCAGAAGAAAAAAAAGTTTAAAGTTGCCGGAGGCGGTCAGGCAACCGGCAGTGTTAATCCCGGTTTCTTTGTAAGCTAGGAAAAAAAGCTGATGTAAGAAAGGATTCAGATTTTCAGATTGTCATTTACTTTTTGTCCCTCTGGTGGCATTCTAAAACAGTTCAAATAATAAAGATAGAAAATTAGTGAAAGCGACTGCATAGCTGACTTCGCGCTGGCATTAATAAACTGTTAGTGTGTCCAGGCTTTAAGCCGTGTTCTAATCCCTTGAAGCTAATTCTCCGTAGTTTAGAAGTCGCGAAGAGAAAAATTGAGGAATTGTAAAGTAAACGCTGGTGGCTTTAATCAAAGCTTTTCTCTTTGCAGCTACGAATACTGAAGCGTTTAAACCGGCTTTTACCCAATTTGAAGCCGACAGATAGCACATTATCTTCCTATGATTTTCATTCTTACACGATGCCGCATTTAATTCAATAAATAAGATTTTATGGGCATAAGATTTTAGCGCTACATGTTATAGACTGTTTAATCGAGGAGTTTCTAATAGCTAGGGAAAACAAATTTGGATGACCTCCCCAACAGAAGTCTAAGCGCCGGCCGCTAGAGGAGCTGTCCGAATTTGGTATTCAATTATGAGCTAATGGTTTGTTTTAATTGTAACTAAACGAAATTGTTATTTGCTCAAAGCGGTCAGGCAACTAATAGCGTTAATACCGAACTCTTTGTACTTTGTACTTTGATTCAGCGCTTCGCTTGACTCGCTGTCGTGTTGTGTGAAGTCCGGAACACAGACTTCGCAATATGTCTTCAGTAAGCGCAATGACTGGACGGAGATTGGTAGTTCATTCATGGTGAGCTGGTCGGGTGGAACGATCTGCTTTAGACAACTCGTTTCGGTTTATATTGCGGCATGTTTGCCGCATCTCTTCCACGGCATGTTTGAATGCAACATCTATCACAGTCAGCTTCTCGAACCAAGCTGAGCATGTTGTTCGATTTGACTATTTTTGTAGCTTTTTGCACCCACGGTTTTACACCAAACACCTTATAATAGTTTAGGAAATACCCGAATGAGAGGCTTCTACTAAAATGACCGTTGGCGTATACGTTTCCGATTTTTTTTTCTGCAGCAGTTTACAGAAAGGCTTACGCCTATTGCTGTAGACGACAGTCGGCCATTTTGTGAATTCTGCAGACACAGTAAGTAAACTAAAGTATTTTCCCATATATTAGACATGTTGTTGACATATTGTAATGTGTAATGTTTGAAATGCTACACCTGACAGAACTTGCAGGGTATAATTTGAAAAATACAAGGAGATATATTGATCGTTGCACCACGAAACCAGTCGCCCAGTTTGTAGTTACAAGCAGAAATGGGTCGGAGCGGTCGATCTAGCCGATTTTGACTTTTTAGCACAAAAGCCTTCCTAAGACTATAAACTATTATATAGATGTTAACCTCTTCCTCAAATATAGCCTTCCAAAGACTATAAACTTCTGCAGCAGTTTACAAAAAAGTGTACGCCTATTGTTGTAAGCGACAGTCGGCCATTTTGCGAATGTTTTAGACACAGGAAGTAAACTAAAGTATTATCCGATATATTAAACATATTGGTGACATTTGCAATGTGCAGTGTTTTAAATATTACCCCTGGCCGAAATTGCAGGGTATAATTAGAATTATATAAGGATATATATATAATAAAAAGACTGCTATGAAATACTAACCATTACTGCAAACCTTAGCAGTCCACCAAGTAAGGAAAGAAACTCTTCGATGAAATTCGATCAAAATCCAGTCACTAACAAACATGAGCAAATTGTTATGAAAATAATATAATGTGACACTACTGAGACCTTTTAAATCTGGGTCTGAGGTCAGTATTGTCAACATTATGATATCAAACGGTTCCAGCTTTTTTTAAGCTCACTATTTGACTCTCCCAAGCAAACTATAAGACGCGTCGACTGCGGTTTGTTTTGAAGCACCACCTCAGCAACAGCAGCTGTTCCTATGTTTATTCCTTTTGGCGGAAAAAAACAAATTCCGTCTCCCTAATGTTTTTCTCTTTGTACGTGCGAAACAGAACCTGAGTTTTTATAGTCGGTTTCTTTGCAGTTAAATTTCATATGCTTATCAGAAAAATAATTCGATTTCAACCAGCCGGTTTCCATCTACAGAATTTGTCCAGAAGTAGTGCAGCAATTTAATCAAGTGGCAGATCTAGCGCATGGAAAACATGCAACGTTCGTTCATACGGGGCAGTTAGGTAAATTCCTAAGTAAATATACGTCGTTCATCACACAAGGCACAGGTCCTTGACAAAAGCAGAGCGAAAATTTATCTTTCCGTGAATAAAGCTAAAGTTATTATTTTAGGGCAAAGTATATTTGAAAGGAGGAAAGTAGTGTCTTGGTGTCAGTGGATTTGTAGATGTGAGTGCAAGTTCAAAGGCGTTGTTTTGTATATACTTTTATACTGCATACAAAGCTGTGTGTTTAAAGCTGTGTTCAATATGTTTTCCTATTTAATTTTCGATTGGTACCACACGAAACTGCCACAAGTTGACAGGCAGATGTCTTTGCCTGGGAGGCAGGTAAAAAAATCAATGTACCTGCCCGTGGGCAGGCAAAAAAAGAACACTGTCCTACTCTGATGTACAATAATTCAGACTCTACGATTGTGGTTAATGTCAGTTTTTGGTTTAGGATTAACTGTGCCCAGGCAAAAGTGCTTGACGAGCTGTGGTCTGACTGCACAAAATGTAACGTTACTTTATATCGCAGTTTCCTGTTTAACTTCCAATGAATGGTTCAACCACTTTCGAAGCTTTTTCTCTATCTGTCTCATCCGCTTGCATGCTTTTACCCAAGATTTATTTCACATCACCCATTTCTCTATCGTTCAGCCCTTTGTGGTGGTTACGATATGTTTTTCCTCCACAGGTTTCGCAAAATGAGTTGCAGTAAATATAACACGTGTCAGCTCTTCTTTCCAATTCCTCGCGATAAAAAAGAAGAAGAAGAAGAGTTTATTATCTATTTTCATTCTGACAACGGAGAACAAAGTAATTTCTTATGTCACTATATGTCTGTCTTTCTCTCCCTTCGTCTGTGAGGAATCCTCGTCAGCTTCCTGGGTTTATACCAACTTTAAAAAATACACTGCTATAAATATATCACAGTTAAAAGAACAATTCGTAAAGGAATACCTATATTGCTGTAAAACAGGAGTAAAGGTATTTTATATTTATAATGTGCCATTGTTGTCACTCTGTCTGCTACTGTTATTGGCATAATTACTCAGATCTTAAAACATTTATAGATAGTTCATACTTATTTCTTTAAAGATAACGTTTAGAGATTTTTATTAAATGAAGGAACATCTAGCACGATTTAATTAATTAATAGTTCAGTCTTCCAAATGTAGCGAGAGATCTTTTCCCATATTCAACTTCTCAACTTGATCGTATTATGGAACTGCTACATACCTCGTTATCATATATTTTCAACAGGACCAGTTATCAAATATGAGAAGTTTCAAGCTGGCTACGATGTTAGCGATTCTCGGTTCGCGTTCGAGAAACTAAATGCATCCCACGCTCTGATCACTTTATCCCCACCTGCCGCAGCCGAATCCGGAAACTTCAGATCTCAAGTGGCAGGAAAAGACGAAGCTAGCTCATGGAGTTGTTCGTGGACCCTAGTCGGTAAGAATGCTGAAAATCTTTTTTTCTGAATCCTAAGCTTATCTGCAATTGAGAAAGAGAGAGGTACAGGAAACGATAATGCTATCGATGCCGTGGGATTTTATTTTAAAGAGCGTCAGCAAATAATAATGTAAATTTAGATGCATAAAGATGCACGATTTCTATATATATATATATAGTCGTATAATTCTATAGCTATAAAAAGGAATAGATAGAATAGAGGCGAAGAAACCCAAATTTTATCAGCGCGGGTTTCAAATACGTGTCAGACCTTACAGCCAAGACTTTAAGGACAGTGGTAACAAAATAATAATTATTAAAACGTTTGATGCAGATAATTACTTTGAAGCGTTCTGTCAATGTCAGCATCGCAGTTAAAATTCTGCTGGTTTACGAAAATTCGTTTCTAAATGTTTGATTTTGCTGTGTGTATGTAACGTTTTCTGGGGTTAGCTGGAATTTTAGGGAATAAATAAGAAATGTAGACACCTAAACAGACCCCACCTTTTCAAGCAAAAGGTACAGGACCAGATAAATTAACACATTTATTGAACTATAAACAATAAGAAGGATAGTAGAGGGAGAAGAGAGACAGATGAACAAATATGTAAGAAATGCGTGTATGTGTGCGAGTGTGTGTGATAGCAACAATGTATGGTGTGTTACAACTTGCAGAACAGTAATACAACTGGTGTACTGTTGAACAAATATAAATCGTAAGTCTACTTGCGGTGGTGTGTATAGATATTCCGAACCGGAACAGAATTACAATCCAGTCAAGAATGGAACAGACAATCCAATGTTCGTTCAAGTGAAAACGTTGACCGCGGTAGTAGTTTATGTGCAGGAGACGACGGTTGGAGTCTGTAGACGTAATTCACAGAAACGCAAGTGTTCAGTCTATGGTACGTAGATTCGAGATGAACTGTCGGCAAGGTGAGAGGTGAATTAAAATCCAGTCTTGTCAAACCAGTAGACAGCAGCAGATAAGTCTGGTCCTCCGGTATCAGTAACCTCGGATCACAAGCAATCACAAGCAATGTACTATTCAGTCTGTTGGTTTGTCCTTGGACGTCCTTGTCCAACCGTTACAGTCAAGTCCACGGTTCTCATAGATTTTAGATCTATGAGAAAAATCTCCACTCTCTAGTGGGGGGGGGGGAGGAAGTTCTTTCAACTGCCTACTCACAACCTACTATTAAGTCGTCTAAACAAGTAGCAGTTACAAGAATGTATACCACCGGACGCTTAGCCGTTAGGTCTCCTCCTTGATGTCCTAACAAATGTGTTCTTTCACTTTCGAGAAAGTGACAACAAGTCTTGCCTGCTGAAGCCAAAAATCTTCTTACAGCAAGAACTAAGCTAAAACGGTAATCTCTCGACTGTTTTCCCCAGTAGCTATACAGGATCCGTTAACATCGACCGTTGACGTTACTTCAACAAGAAATGCGTCCTCCCCGTTTCATAGTCTCTGCTCGAATCCCGCGTCAACCCCCCCCCCCCCGAAATTCTTTTTGGTCTCCCCGCAACTCGCTTTCTATCTCTCCATTGGCCGAGTCTTACGTCTCTTTGACAATCAACATGACGTCTCTTGTTCCTAAACCTACGTATGATTATTGCGTCACTTTCTCTTGAATGAAAGATTACGCAGCTACAGAAAGATACAATGAAAATAACACAGTGCTTAAACCTTAGCGCTGCAGAAAACCTTTCATAACGTGAAAGTGTATGTGGTCGCCGGGTGAGACATGCTAGGGAGTCCGCTGGTTTGTGGACAGCTCGTTGACTGCATCATTTGCATATTGCAAGTCTGCCTGGAAATAACAAACGATTCATACAATCATCGTGAAACGTGTGCCCCTTTTTAGCCATGCTATGAAATATTATGCTATGACAGATTTTCTCGAACAAGCCGATAGAATGGTAGATTTTTTCCTCACCCGCATATATCCTCCCAACCTTCTACACTCTGCTAAACAGAAAGCCGCTGCTACACCACGCGCACTCACCCTCCAACCTTCCCACCACTCCAGACACACGGAACCTCGCCCGATCGCCGTCTTGACGCACCACCCTCACAACCTTCCTGTACGTAGGATCCTCCTCTCTAACTGGCACATACTGTCCAAATCCGAGCCCCACCTCTTCAAACAAAACCCCCTCCTAGCATCTCGCAGGCATAAGAACCTGCGAGATCTTCTAGTACATTCTAAACTTAAAGCCACCACCACCCTCCCCCCCATCATGCGGTTCCACCCCATGCAATGTCCCCCGTTGCCACACTTGCCCCTACCTGAACACCGACACAACACTCCACACACCCAACACCACTTTTGTCATCAAGCGCCACTTCACCTGCACTGACAGCAACATCATCTACGCCATCACATACACCCTCTGCCCCAGTTTATTCTACATCGGGGAGACAGAACGCACACTCAACACCCGCTTCACAGAACATCTAGCTGACACTAAACACTGCAGAAACACACCAGTTGCACGTAACTTTAGCACACCCCCACATACAGCCGACAACATGAGGGTCTGTGGTATCTGGAGAATGAAGGGCGATTCCATTGACCGTAAGAATATGGAGTCCTACTTCATTACCCATTTCGGTACCATGGCACCCACCGGACTCAACCTCAAACACTGACCCTCCACCTTCCTCTTTATCTCTTTACCCCTCCTCTCTCTCTCTTATTTCTTTTCTCTCACCTCCTTCTCTCCCACACTGACACCCCCCTTACCCACGCTTCTCTCTCCACCCCGCCCCCTCTCCACCCCTACCCTTCCTTACCCTTTCCTACCCACCTGGCGATTGGCTGCCCCTCTTTTTAACCCTGTTTACTCACTGTCCCTTAGTCATTTTCCTGCTGTCCAGCCTATGCGCCACATCTACTGAAGCTAAGTCTTTTTCTTCTGTTGTCGTTTTTTCGTCGTTTTTGTGTCGTCCTGATGAAGGGGTAGTGCCCCAAAACATGTAGATTGTCTTGGTCTTTGTCATGTCTTAGCTTGGTCCAGTTCCCTTAATCCAACTTAAGAAAGTTTTTACTCCAAGCGGCAGTCACCTGTTTTTCTTGCACATCTATGACATATTATGCCAATAAAATGAAAATTTGAGACACTGTCCGGTGTGTTCAGCGCATGATGACAGTCGAGACTACGATTTTAAAGAAAACGTGGGCATCATTTCCACAACAATAATTGCATGTCCTAATTTCCCTCAGACCACACGTTTGCTTTCATGTTTACATCTCTTCAGTTGTCTGTTTCTTTCAGGGAATTGCTCTGCTTCTAATGACTCTGTCGGGTCTGACGCCGGCTACAGCACGCCATCTATTGGTTAGTAGTGCAATACAGTATCAGTGGATTCGATTTCCCCAGTTTTATCAAGACATAAAAATATTACATGAAATACTCCAGAAATAACGATAAGCTCGGAATCTCGTTCACGAACGAGAGGGAGAAAGAGACGAGAGAGGGAGAGAAGAGCACAAATATGACGAAATAATGTTATTTACCGTTAGCTATATCTTATTGTGCGTAATCTATTAACTAAACTGTATCATAATTATGTATTTACACGAAAAAGCATTTAAAGACCAGAGAAATACAATAAACGGGAACCAGTGATAGAGTTGTAACAGAAGACAGTTTATACTCAAAGCCTGCTTGAACCGGAACCCAGTAAAGTGAGTTCAGGAGTCTTTGGTAGCAGTTCTGCAGCGTTGTATTTTGAACTTTCTGCTGTGCACTTTAATGTTTTGGACAACCAGCGACATATTACAATAATCAAGACGGGTTTCAGAGACCAGTTAACTCCCTTCCCCCTGACCGAGGTTTAACGTGAGAACACCCTTAATATTATCTCTTTGAAAGTTTTAGATACCAAGCCTCTCACAAACAGACTGTCGCTTATTTTATCCTTTTCATTAGATGCAATAATACCCAATTATACCAATAAAGATTGTATCCACAGTTGCAAGGGAACAATATAGACTCCCTCCTACACTCATACATAATCCATCGAGATTGCACCCGGTTCGCATCCATTGAATAGGAGATATTGCATTCATTTCTGCCTCAGCAGGGGTTCTAGCATGCTACCCTGCAGCCCGCAATTCTAACTCACCTACTGAATAAGGATCCGTCTGACAACATGCACATAAACGTTGGGAAAAAAGCAAAAGAAAAAAACGGAAGATGTGAAAATAGAACGTTGTATCTTCACTCAATGACTCAACGCAATACTCATTCGGCTCAAGTCCATAACGGCATGTTGTGTTCATTCTAGCCATAAGAAGTTGCATTGTTACGTTTCGGCTCGTGCAGATTTCCATGGTTAGAATGAACAGAATCTGTAGCTGGATGATTAAAACATTGGTTTAAGGAGCTGAAAATTAGGTTTTCGAATCTTGGTTGCAAAAGTTTTCTTTGTTCATTGTGGGATGTGGGTTAAGGGTAGGGGTAGGTTCTTTCTGGCTTTGTTCCTTACTCAATAGGCGAATAAGCACTGCCGGCTGCACGACACCATGTTACAGCCCCTACTGATCATGAGGAGTCAGATATAAATCCTATATCTCGTATTCAGTAGATGCGAACCGGTGATAGAGTGCATAAAGTATTGACGGCTGAATCCCAGTTCCACTCTTTGTCGTTTTCTGTTTGTAGGAGAAACAACCTTGTCACCCACGTCAGAAAATTCCGGAAAGGGAGGCAAGTGATTTGTAATAAATGTGACATGTAAATGTTTCGTTACTTTATAATATATATTGTGCTAGTTGAAATTCTCTAGTAACGAGCGTCTAAAGAGGGAAAGCTAAAAAGGTTTAGGTTCAGTATTTTTCAGTTGGATTTTTAAGCAGCGTCTCTTACGAAGCAAAATAATATTTTCAGTAAATAGATTTTGTGCATTGCCTTAACTTACAGTATTACAAATATTTGTTACCCTACATCTATATTTCTTTTGTGTCTGCATACCCCTTTTGACTATTTCTAATGTTATATATTTGTTTTAATAAACGACCGCTCTGGCACGCATCGATTAACAGATATTATTTTTTGTTTGAAGGTAATGCTGAGTTAATTGCCGGTCTCTGTGGTGGATTGACTGGGATCATCATCATCATCATCATCATCATAGGCACCATGCTGCTCAAGAAACGGGTGTCTCGAAAAGGTATTAAAAAGAGCGTTAAGTAAAACAACAACAACAAAGAAAAAACAGCACAAACATAACACCAAAAATGTTATTCAGTGTTCCTACCACCATATTAAATGGCCCAGAAGCTAAGGCCCTAACTCTAGACCCTTCAATTGTGATGTTCCTTCACAACTTTTTGAAGGGAGTTTTTGATATTTATAATTTGATCCAATATACGTTTTAAAGATTAGAGGGATATCTTATATACAAAAAAAACAGGTGACTGCCGCTTGGAGGAAAACCCCTCAATTTAAAACAAGGGAACTGGACCAAGCTAAGACATGAAAAAGACAAAGACGAAGACAATCTACATGTTTCTGGGCACCACCCCTTCATCAGGACGACACAAAAACGACGAAAAAACGACAAAAATGAAAAAAAAAGAAGAAAAAGACTTAGCTTCAGTAGATGTGGCGCATGGGCTGGACAGCAGGAAAATGACTAAGGGACAGTGAGTAAGAGGGGTTAAAGAGGAGCAGCATGCATCTGGAAAATGAAGGGCGATTCCATTGACAGTAAGAATATGGAGTCCTACTTCATTACCCATTTCGGTACCATGGCACCCACTGGTCTCAGCCTTAGACACTGACCCTCGACCTCCCTCCTTTTCTCTTAACCCCCTTACCCCTTCTCCTCTCTCTCTCTTTTCTCTCACCTCCTTCTCTCCCACACTGACACCCCCTACCCTGGCTTCTCTCTCCACTCCGCCCCCTCTCCACCCCTACCCTTTCCTACCCACCTGGCGTTTGGCTGCCCCTCTTTTTAACCCTTCTCAATCACTGTCCCTTATTTATTTTCCTGCTGTCCAGCCCATGCGCCACATCTAATGAAGCTAAGTCTTTTTCTTCTATTTTCGTTTTTCGTTTTTTAGTCATTTTTATGTCGTCCTAATGAAGGGGTAGTGCCCTGAAACATGCAAATTCTCTTCGTCTTTGTCATGTCTTAGCTTGGTCCAGTTCCCTTGTTTTAAATTTAAGAAAGGATGTCTTATAATCAAATTTTGATTGAATTAACGGTTATACATCTTGCATCTTTTCAAAAATATTAATTATTTATTTCAGAAAATGGACCTACGAAGACAGAGAAAATGTAAGTCGGATAATTAAAGACCATTGTGGGTGCCTGCAACTCATATATGGAGGTCATTAAATTAATAAATTAGAGTTTATCGCATCATTAACTTTTAATTATGGGCCAGCAGTCAGCCGGAAAAATCCACAGTTTGTATCTCGGCTTACACCAACTATTTCGACCTCTCAAGAGTCGTTAACTGGAAATGGGCAAGGCAACTCACAGCAGTTCTGCTCCGCTTTGTATAAGACACAAATTATTTCTTAAGTTTCTAGGCGGAGGCATTTCCTCGGGACTGGATGGCGTTGTCCGGTGGGAGCACTTTTTCCCCCGCATAAGTAAATTTCACCAATAGTACCGTATCTTAGTTTCCCGGGTCCGGTTGGCAGAACACGCGTCCTTACGAAAGAAGATAGTCCCGTGAATACAGGATTAATCTAACTGTTGACCACAAACATCAGACAGCGGAACATATTTGGACGCCTGGAGGCACGAAGTAGAGGGATCCAGAACACTGGATTATGCTGAGCCTTGAACGCTCACGTACTGTACCGCTGATGTCAAGGTCGCTAATCTCGCTGACCGAGGTCAAAACTTTTCGGGCTTTCAGAATTGCATGTACACAGCCTGATGTGCACGAAAATGGAACAGATCCACTGAACTGCTGAGAATTCCCCTCCTGGGACAAAATTAAAAAGTTACCCTCTGAAACAGCCAACTGAATGACAGATAACAAGTTGGTCAGGTCTTCTCTTGTCAGAGCTCACTAACAGAGGTCTTTCTGGCTTGACAGACCTTTCGTGCCTGGCAGGAAACTCGCATCAGTACTATGTTATAGTAAGGTCTCGCTATAAAACTACGGGACTTGGTTGAGGTTGTGATGGGGTTGTAGTTAGTGAGGTAAAACGACTAGCTCCACTCAGGGCATTTTTGCTGGAGAATGCGTAACTGGTTATATTAGAATAGATTCAAATGGCTGGGAAAGGCGAGATCGAGCACATTTAATCCGTACTGCCTGAGCTCTTATTGTTTAACCCCATGGACTCTATAAGATTACTGTTTTTAAGGTTGGATCTCTTAGCTCAGATATTAAGAAACCCAAATACGGAAAAGTTTGCGCTTCGTCTTGCTATATCTTGTTTTCTTTCTCTTATAGTGGCTATTTTCTTAAACACATTCCGGTTTTATATTTATTGGGTGTTGTTATCATTTGGAGGATGGAACAAGGTCAAGAAAACGACATCATGATCAGCGAAGGGAAGAGGAACGTAAAGGACAAAAACAGTGGTGTGGACCTCGTGCAGCTTGGCGGCGAGTTGCAAACACTTCTCGCAGAGTCTCCTAATGAAAAGAAAGGAACTGATGGTTCTTTCTCCCCGAGTGCCTTAACAGATGATTCACTCATCAGGTAATTACAATGTTCTGTATGTATAGCTCTCGTAAAACATTTATATTCTCAGCTAAAGGTGAGTATTCTTTATCACATGCCGGAATAGCGGAATAAGAAAGAAAGTCTTTGGCTGGTTGATTGGTTGTTCGGTTAGCTGGTTGGCTGGTTAATTATGTGTGCATATAATGTAAGTGTATATGATTTTAATACATGACTTGTATGATTTAAATTATTGGTAATTCGAGGACAAAAATGATCGAAATAGAGGAAGCAATAATAAAAGCCACACAGTTCACAACTGTAGTTTCATTTATTTGTTCTGTTTTATGATTATTAATTTGATTTGTTGTGGATGCAGGACTGATGGTCCTTCAAGCAATGATATAGACCAGGAAACTTCCAGTCATCCATCTAAGGAACTGTGGAGTCGAGACAGCCAAGACTCTTCATCGTCAGGAAGCAATGTTTCGACAGTGCTAAATAAATCGAAGAAGCCATTAATCAAAAAGAAAGAGCATAATACAATAAAGCAATTAATATAATCCAGCAATTTAAAAGGTGCGATTTTGGGGATACGTGCCTCCCGCTAGACATCTATCACACACACACCTCACTACTCAAAAGTTTCACCAAAATTTATTCATTGGTCAGCAACCCGCTCACGATCTGTGAGAGTTCACTGGCGGGAAGTGACTTCAATCTCTCACTAGCTTCACTGTTTATGACTTAAACCAAACACATGGGTTAATAAAAAAACTGGACCCCAAAAGACATTTCCCCCTACTGCCATCTACTGACTATGCTGGATGCGGGCATCTACTGAATATGCTGGATGCGGCCATCTACTGAGTATGCTGTATGCGGCCATCTACTGACTATGCTGGATGCGGGCATCTACTGAGTATGCTGTATGCGGGCATCTACTGAATGTGCTGTATGCCGCCATCTTCTAAATGTGCAGTATTCGGCCATCTTCTAAATGTGCAGTATGCCGCAATCTACTGAATGTCCAGTATTCGGCCATCTTCTAAATGTGCAGTATGCCGCCATCTACTGAGTGTGCTGTATGCAACCATCTACTGAATGTGCTTTATGCGACCACCTACTGAATGTGGTGTATGCGGCCATCTACTGAATGAGCTGTATGCAGCCATCTGCTGCGTGTGCTGTATCCGACCACCTACTGAGTGTGGTGTATGCGAGCATTTACTGAATGTGGTGTATGCGGCCATCTACTGAATGAGCTGTATGCAGCCATCTGCTGCGTGTGCTGTATCCGACCACCTACTGAGTGTGGTGTATGCGAGCATTTACTGAATGTGCTGTATGCGGCCATCTACTGAATGTGTTCTATGCGCCCATCTACTGAATGTGCTTTGTGCGACCACCTACTGAGTGTGGTGTATGCGGCCACCTCCTGAATGTGCTGTTTTCTGCCATCTTCTGAGTGTGTTGTATGAGGCAATCTACTGAGTTTGGTGTAAGCGGCGATCTACTGAATGTGCTATATGTGTCCAACAACTGAATGTGCTGTATGCGTCCACCTACTGAGTGTGGTGTATGCAGCCATCTGCTGAATGTGCTGAATGCGGCCATCTACTGAATGTGCTGTATGCGGCCATCTACTGCGTGTGCTGAATGCGACCATCTACTGACTGTGCTGTATGCGTCCAGCAACTGAATGTGCTGTATGCGTCCACCTACTGAGCGTGGTGTATGCAGCCATCTGCTGAATGTGCTGTATGCTGCCATCTACTGAATAAGCTGTATGCAGCCATCTGCTGAATGTGCTGAATGCGGCCATCTACTGAATGTGCTGTACGAGGCCATCTACTGAGTATGGTGTGTGCGACCATCTATTGAATGTGCTGTATGGGGCCATCTATTGAATGTGCTGTATGCGGCCATCTACTGAATGTTCTGTATAAAACTGCGTACTGTATGCGGCGATCTTTTGAATGAGCTGTATGCAGCCATCTGCTGAATGTGCTGAATGTGGCCATCTACTGAATGTGCTGTATGCGGCCATCTACTGAGTATGTTGTGTGCGGCCATCTATTGAATGTGCTGTATGCGGCCATCTACTGAGTGTAGTGTATGCAGCCATCTGCTGAAAGTGCTGTATGCGGCCATCTGCTGAATGAACTGTATACAGCCATCTATTGAATGTGCTGTATGCGGCCATGTATTGAATGTGCTGTATGCGGCCATCTATTGAATGTGCTGTATGCGGCCATCTACTGAATGTGCTGTATGCGGCCATCTACTGAGTGTAGTGTATGCAGCCATCTGCTGAAAGTGCTGTATGCGGCCATCTACTGAATGAACTGTATGCAGCCATCTATTGAATGTGCTGTATGCGGCCATCTATTGAATGTGCTGTATGCGGCCATCTACTGAATGTGCTGTATGCGGCCATCTATTGAATGTGCTGTATGCGGCCATCTACTGAATGTGCTGTATGCGGCCATCTATTGAATGTGCTGTATGCAGCCATCTACTGAATGTGCTGTATACGGCCATCTATTGAATGTGCTGTATGCGGCCATCTACTGAATGTGCTGTATGTGGTCCACAAAGACAGGTGGACTTTTGATGAACAACATGAAAAACTAGCATTACATGTACTAGTTTTTTTAAGTTGTTGGCGTCACTTCCTCTCTTAAAATGATTCTTGGGTACAAAAAGTGCAACATCAGACAAGCTTATGCCACTCCGCTGGATTGCAATAGGCTGTCTGGAAGAGTGTCGCCTGATAGTTATTACCGTCAAACATCTCAAAATTATTTCAAATGTTTAAGTTACCGAGAATGAGTTGCGGTCAAGAGGTGAGGTTATTTTAAAGTCTGCTTATTGGTTGTGCAAGTCGAGTGAGATCACATCATTTTGTTAGTTATTTGTAGAAACATATTACTGTAATATACAAATCAGAAACGAGTCATACAAACAATAAGTCGTGGATAAATTTAATTACTTTACTCACCACCGGAAGTGAGTAATCCATACACTTTTGAGAATGACCAGGTTCTGTAGTCCTTCGCGCGCGGAGGAGCCAGCCATGCAGGTGTATGGAGGTCCTTGGTGTAAGTGCTAAATGCTTACATAAGATACCATAAATGAAGGAAATCTGTCGCCCGAAATGCAATATAGTTTCATGCACTCCGCTTTCACGTGCCTGGAAGGATTAAAATATACACAACCGGTAATCGAACCAGTGAAGTTAAAAAACTAGCACTACACTACACCATACTGAGTTGTTCTAACGTCCGTATAATTTAAGCTTTTTGAAATTTGTAGAACATAAGATTATGTCAACTATTACAGCAAAGAAATGTTTGTTTTCGTTTGTCTGTAAAGATGTTTAAGACATTATAAAAGAAAACATAAAGGTTATAATTTTCTCCTTTGTGGCACACTAAGCTTGTGGCATAGAAAAAAACTTTTCCTTAAACTGTTTACACCATAAGGGAATGAGATACATGTTGGCAGGAGTCATGGTAACAGAAAACATTGTATTAGAATAACAAGACAATACAGATTCGTACGCTTACTGCGATACAGGTGAGACAGCTGAGAGTTTGGAGATTGAAAGAGATCTTTTTATCTTTAAGCTGTGCATTGCGCTTCAAAATACACGTCTAATTATCTTGTAACGAAATCTCTCTACAAGGCTTATTACCAAAAGAGATAGGTTTGATAAAAGGGAGGGGAGAGACAGACTGGGGAAAAGAGAGAGAGAAGCGGGCAAATGTATATTTATGCTGAATGTGTGCTGTATTATTTGCTTATGATGATAAGTTAGATAGACAAGAGAAGAGAAGCATCTTTTGAGTACCCAGGACTATGCATAAATTATAGACTGAATAGGATGGAATCTCTAATGAATTTGTGGACCGCAATAAAGATTGACTGGTTTTCTAACTGAAATTGATGAGTGAGATTGAGGGCAGGATTGTATTTGATATTATTATAATTTGGCTAGTGGAAGAAGAAATGTGCAGCATCTTCTGTTGGGTAACCACAAGAACAAACTGGATTATTGGACAGTATGTCCCCCTCCCCCAAAGAGGGTAATGGGTATAATTCTTATGGTAAATAAAGAATTGCATTCTATGACTAATGAATTCATTCTATAACTAAAAAATGAATTCTATAAATATAGAATGAATTATATAATAATAAAATCACTTCTAGAACTATACAATGAATTCCATAACTATAGAATGAATTCTATGCTAATAGAACGAATTCTATAAACATAGAATAAATTCTATAACTATAGAACGAATTCTAAAGCTATAAAATGAATTCTGAAACTATAAAATGAATTCTTTAGCTAGAGAATGAATTGTATAACTATAGAATGAGTTATTATAGAATATAATTTAAACTGTATCATGAATTGTATAACTAAAGAATGAATTGTATAACTAAAGTATGAATTCTATAACTATAGAATGAATTCTATAATGGAATAAATTTCAATAACTAAAGAATGAATTCTATAATTAAAGAATTCATGCTATGAATGCCGCTTGGAGGAAAATCCAGATTAAAAATAAGGGAACTGAACCAAGCTAGAACAGGACAAAGACGAAGACAATCTACATATTCGGGGCACTACCCCTTCCTCAGGACGACACAAAAACGACGAAAAAACAAAACAAAACAAAAATCCCGAAAAGACTGAGCTGCGGTTGCAGGCTGGGTCACAGGATAATGAACAAGGGACAGGGAGCAAAAAGGCTTAAGAGGGGCAGCCAATCGCAAGCTGGGTAGGAAGGGGAGGGAAGGGTGGAGAGTGGGTGGGGGAGAGAGAGAAGCGAGGGTTAGAGGGCGTCAGTGTGTGGGTGGGAAAGGGAGGCAGAGAGGGGGGAGAAAGTACGGGGGAGGGCGGGTGTAAAAGAGAGAAAAGGAAGCAGGGGTAAGAGGGTCAGATGGCACAAACCCCTGCACATTGATGGATTCATGATAATCCCTCAAAATGTCCCTGTGTATTTGTCGAATTATTGTTGTTACTCGGGAATGGATGTATTTGACGCCTGTTGTTTGCTAACGCGCTAGCGAACCACTCCTGCAGCCGCCCCAATCGGTCCCAATCGCGCGGTGTCACGGCCTTGACCTTGTGCACCACGAGGTTCGCTAGCAGACGATGGACTGAAAATACCTAACAATTATTTTAAAACAACAATGACTACACATTTACCAAAGCATATTTAGAACGATTATTATGAATCTCTCGATTTGTAAATGCTATTTTTGTGTTTAGCATTACATATTCTGTAAATGAACTTCGATGGGCAGTGTGTAGTATCCGTGTAGGTGAACACACTTTTAGGGGCCCCTGAAGGTCCCTTGGCACCGAAATAAATCGCTTGCCTCGTTTTTGTAAAGAATTGGCATCGTATTATAGAAAAGTTAAAGAATTCATTTTATAAATATAGAATGAAATCTTTAACAATATAATTCGTTAATTATAGAATGAATTCTTTAGTTAAAGAATAAATTCTACATTTATAGAATGAATTCTTTAGTTAAAGAATAAATTCTACATTTATAGAATGAATTCTTTAGTTATAAATTCATTCTATAGTAAAGAATTCCATATTTAATTATATAACGCATTGTTTACTTATAGAATACATTATATAGTTAAAGAATTAATTTTCTAGTGTTATTCATTCTATAAGTATAGAATGAATTCTTTAGTTATATAATGTATTCATTAGTCATAGAATGCAATTCTTTATATAGTATGAGCAATATACTTATTCCCCTCTTGGTACCCCATAATGACATGCACAAAGATCATTGATTGCTCATCCCTAGAGGAAGTCTAAAATGAAGAATTTGTTCTTTTCGATCATCATGGTATTAGTGGGGGAGGGAGGAATGTGAATCATTCTGATGTAACACTTTCTTAAAATTACACGAAGAAGTTTCGGCTTCGAAGGTGCCAGGTAGAGCATTTTAGTCAGCTGTAGTTGATGGAAAGAAGGAATTTTTGCTATACCTTGGGCCTGGTATAGGGAATCTGTCTTTTGCAGGGTCCGCACCTATGTTTTAGGATTTAGTGAAGATGTTAATGGGGGAAGTAACTGGACAGGCAGCTAGGACATTTACTTTTTAAATAAATAAGATCGACCTATCTTTTTTCTTCTCTCTTTTAAACTGAACAAGCCCGATTCCTCATAGAGCTTCCTATGGCTTGTTCCCTTGGACGCCCAAATTATTATTACTTTTTTAGCATCGAGATTCAGTTTTTTCGAATAATAGAGACTGACTCTCTGTGCATGCATCCTAGACGGTAAAATAAATGATTTATACATGAGTGTCGAATGCTCATCTGTCCGTCTTATATTGAAAACTTAGTTATGCTTGTCTCTTCATGGGTTGGCTGGAACATAACATCCGCAACAGCTACACGGGCCCCACACCAGAATTGTACAGACGCTACACTGACGACGGTCTAGGCGCCACTTCCCTCCCTGAGTCTCAGTTATTGCAGTAAATCCAGTACATACAACACTTCCACCCCTCCATTCAATACACCTACACCATTTCATGCACCTCTGTCACATTCCTCGACATCAACATAACATCGCAGAACGGCCACCTAGGAACCACCATCCATTACAAACCTACGGACTCACACTCCTACCTTGACTTCCACTCATCTCACCCACCCTCCACCCTGCACAGCATACCCTACTCGCCGTTTCTGAGACTCCGTAGATTATGCTCTGACGACACTGACTTCCATGAACAATCCGACAGAATGATAGACTTTTTCCTCGCCCGTAACTATCCCTCCAGACTTCTACACACTGCTAGACAGAAAGTTGCCGCCACACCTCGCGCACTTACACTACAATCCTCCCACCACCACAGACACACAGAACCAAGGCCGATCGCTGTACTGACCCACCACCCCCACAGTCTCCCAGTACGTAGGATCCTCCTTTCCAACTGGCACCTGTTGTCCAAATCTGGACCCGACCTCTTCAAAAAACTCCCCCTCCTAGAATCTCGGCGGGATAAGAACCTGCGAGACCTTCTAGTACACTCCAAACTAAAACCGACTACCTCCCTCCCCCCTTCCTGCGGCTCCACCCCGTGCAATGTCCCCCGTTGCCACACTTGCCCCTACCTTAACACTGCCACAACGCTCCACACACCCAATACCACTTTTGTCATCAAACGCAACTTCACCTGCACCAACAGCAACATCGTCTATGCTATCACATGCACCCTCTGTCCCACTTTATTCTACATCGGGGAGACAGAACGCACTCTCAACACCCGCTTCACAGAACATCTAGCTGACACTAAACACTGCAGAAACACACCAGTTGCACGTCACTTCAGCACACCCCCACACACAGCCGACAACATGAGGGTCTGTGGTATCTGGAAAATGAAAGGCGACTCCATTGACCGTAAGAATATGGAGTCCTACTTCATTACCCATTTCGGTACCATGGCACCTACTGGACTCCACCTAAAACACTGACCCTCACCCCTCCGCCTCTCTCTAACTTTTTCTCTCACCTCCTTCCCTCTCTCTCTCTCTCACCGACGCCCCCTTACCCGCGCTGCTTTTTCTCTCTCTTTCTCTCTCCCCCGCCCACTCTCCACCCCCACCCTTCTCTACCCTTTCCTACTCACCTTGCGATTGGCTGCCCCTCTTTTTAACCTTTCTTACTCACTGTCCCCTGGTCATTCTTCTGCTATGCAGCCTACGCGCCACTTCTACTGCAGATAAGTCTTTTTCCTTTTCGTTTTTTCGTCGTTTTTGTGTGTTCCTGATGAAGGGGTAGTGCCCCGAAACATGTAGATTGTCTTCGTCTTTGTCCCTTTCTAGCTTGGTACAGTTCCCTTGTTGTACATTTAATTTGGGCTTATCCTCCAAGCGGCAGTCACTTGTTTTTCTTTTATATTTTACAAAACTTCCCAAGCAAGCAATACACGTGGCTTTTCTTATAGTGATGCCATGTGCAAACCCCACCTGCAGGCGGATTGTATAATTGGGATGCTCTCGTTTTTCTTGATCAATATCATCCCATCCCTCCTCCCCTGTGTCATCAATGTATTTGTTACGCTTGTGCCCTCTGACCATATCTGTTATTTTGGCACGAGCAGCTGTCGTGTCCTCCTTGACGAAGACCTGAATTCTCCTGTCGTTCTGCTTTTAGACAAATAAACTCCACAACCCATTTCAGTAAGAATATTGGGCGAAGCACAACATGGAGACTGTTTTTCTGCTCCTTGTCAATGACATTGTTTCTGCAGTGGATGAGGACACGCTGGCAACTGTGCTAATCCTGGATAACTTGGCGGAATTGGATGCAATGGATCTCACTGTACTTAATATCTCGTCTCGAAACGGTCTCTGGGGTTCGTTCCACAGCCTTTCTAAGGGGTTCGTTCCTACTTTGAAGATTGCAGTTAGGACGCCTCTATCAACAGTTATTCATCTGTCCCTGCCGCTCTTTAATTTTGTATTTCTCGGAGATCAGTATTGGTGCCCGTACTTTCCACCGCGTATAGTACACCACTTACGAGCGTCATATAGATTGGTTTATATTGATGTCATCAGAAGTTCTGTTGGCTACCAATAAATCCGATATGAAGTACCAGTGAAATCTGTTTATACTATTGTGCAAATGATTATCAGTTCCCTTCCTCCTAAATTTATTAGAAATGAAGTTTAAAAGGGTTTAGTAAATGATTTCTTTTACAACAGGGCTGTACAGACTTGATGGTCACGGTAGGCAGAACCTAAGCAAAGTTAAACCCCTCTATACCAACGCGCTGTCACTCATTACCGTTAGGGAGACGGCACACAGCTTCAACAATCTTGTTTACGCGCAAACACTCTTTGTTGTGGTAATACTCTGTCGTGTGTCTAGGGGTATTGCGTTTATGTGTTTCCACTAGTCTGCTAGAGTTACTAGAGTTACAACAAAAAGCAAAATAGTTCTGAACTGGAAATTCGCTGCTGAGTTGGAGCAAAGAGGACTGTCGTGGTATTACTCTGTCGTGTCTAGGGGTATGGTGCTTTGGTGTTTCACTAGCCTGCTCGTTAACTGGAGTTACAACAACATAAAATGTGTCAAGAAGGGGGAACTAACACTGTGATCGCTGCTTAATTTTATCAGTTTCCAAATCGGATCCCCTTTACTTGTCACGCGCACAACTTAATAAAAGAGGACAGCGATAATATACTATTCTATTTATTTACAGTTACAACATAGAATGTTTCACTACACCATGAATGATGCTCCAATATACATCTCCTGACACATGTAGAACAATCACTCGCACTCTCATATATTCATCCCAGCGACGCTATCGTATCTACACGCACACATCGTTTACCGGAGTATAGATCAATTACCATACCGATAACTTACATCGGTGAACACAAGGAAAACCGTTTTTTTAAATCACTCAGAAAATGACGTCACGCCGACGTCTTAACACACAATAAGATCAACCGACGATCACCATGAATACCTTTAGTATTTTGTAAATAACTAGTCCCGTTGGACAACCGACAAATCAACAAGTTTGATGTATACTTTCTTCTAAGCCAGTTCAATACCGACGTTGAAAACAACTATCTCCGAGTTACGTTCGTGTCCTACTTTCCTACACTGTACGTAAACTCACTTTCACGATGTTGGATAGGAATACCGCAGACGCCACGTCTCTCAGCTCCACAATCTTAGCAACGGTCCGAATGCCGGAGTTCCTTTCCCGACTGACAAGAGTCACCCCTGTTGCAGCAACTGCTGGTTCTCTGCGTCGCGGATAATGGTCGTACTTTTCTGCAGTAACCACTCCAGAACTGATGGGTGTATTCGGCATTCGCAGTTGTTGTTGTTGTTGATTTGAGAGGGAAAGTGCTTCCACCTCGCTGTGATTTCGCACTGGGGTGGTGGGGAGGGAAGGCAGTGGGGAATGAAGGGGGAGGGCATTCGTAGCTTGCAGTCGGCTGCCTTTATAGCCCTCAACTCTGACTTGCAAGAAAACACTCCCCGGTTGGGTTGGTGGGTTATAGCTGTGAGGGTTGTTCACCCCCACCTTCCGCCCGACCACCTCTCAGGTTGACGGGTCATCGGGGAGGGGGGCGGGTTACCCTCGGCGCTCGCCGGACCACCTCCCTCGCTCCACTTTTTTTCTGATTGTTAGAAATCTAGGTTTTTATTCAATCCACTCTTTCGATGCACGTGTGTAACGTACTGCTCACGTTCACACAGCTGCTACGAAAGAAACGAGAGTCTTCATTGTGTAAAAGTTAACAGTTTATTCTCACAACATAAAAATCACCGGCAGTCGCCTTGCGCACCGTTGCTAACTTTCTGCTTCGTAATAGTCTAGTGAAAATCACAGTCCTCTCTACGTCATCAATGCCACCCTTTTTTCTGGAACAACAGACTTGGTTAGTACGTTACTGCTTGTCTCAGGTTTCTAACTTCTTTACTGCCTGCTGATTTGCAAAGTCATGGTAGGTTCTCTAGTTTTTTTACTGCTGCATTTCTTAAGTTTGTCTGCTATTGTCAACCCGCGAAGCTCAGAGTGGCACTGTTGCATGGCCCTTCTGGCTCCATACAGTTGGTCAACCTGCATCAAAGCTGTGTGCCACAACGAGGCTTAAAAAGCCCTGCGTCGACATTCCAGTAACATAGTTTCTGGCAGGTAGACGATTGCAGCAAGGGGAAGAATCTGTCCGCCCGTCATACCCTCGGGATGGGGTTTATATCTAGGTGAGGAAGTTCTTCTAGAATCTTCTCCAAATGACGGAATTGTTCAGCCATAATTACATCTGGCTGGGCGCCTTCCGACCTGTGCAGCATGAGGCGTTCAGTCTCCCATGGTCAGTGCACTGGTTGCCCCAGCATATCACCCGATGCATGTCTTCCGTGGGACTACCTCGCCTTCATGTTGCCTGGGCCCGCTGGGGAATTTGCTTTTCCTAAACGAAAAATTAGAAGCACCACAACAAACTAACTGACTGGCTGCTTGGAGCAAGTGACTTGGCTGTTCCACAAGTTGAACAACTATATGAGCGAAAGGGAAATGTTCATCTGCTAGGTCGTTAATCAGTATATTATAAAATATATCGTCGATGACTAGGCTTGGCAACTAGTATAGTAATGTAAACAGGGTAAACCTGTAGCATACTGCGTCCTTAACATTTGTCTGTTCTAGTCAAACAGTGCCGAAATGGAAAAAAGTTCGTATGGGAATAAATATCATAAACTGCCTCTTGGTTTTGAAAGCGAGGGTCGGCTATTTCCCAATACGGATTTTAAAATGGTTTACTTATTCTAATTTGTTTTTCAACCACACTTTCAATGTTTATTGGTTTTTAGAGCATTATAGTTGAAAATCGGTAATCCATAACGTTGAAAACCAAACGTTACAGACGTGTACTTTCGAAAAATTATCGTTGTCAGTGTGAAGAAGTTATAATAAGACGTTTTAAAAGCTGTTTGTAAATTCGGTACCAGAGTTAAATAATATAGACACTAGGGAAGTCTGTATCTAGCTGAGTTTTTTTAACTATAAGGTATATGCTGTACTGGTGGACAATCAACTCAAAACATAATCTGCAAACATTGGTCCAAAATAATTCCCAAGTAGTATGACAAGTTTGTGACGGTTATAGGCATACATGAATAAGTCTTCGCACTCTACCTCTCTTTTTTAGTGAATGAACACCATTTACAATTGTCTCCTATTTTTGCCATGGCTGGATGGTTTCTGCAAAGTATAACTGATTTGAATCTTTCAACAACAACAACAACAACAAAAGACAGCAAAGCAAGAAACTGACCAACTGTCTCTCGCGGAATCCTTAGGAATACAGTATAAAACTGAAGCTTGCAAAACAAATGATTTACAAAATCCAAAATAATATTTTTATTTGTTTTTTAACACTATTTACATTAGTCTATCGATTAACGAATTAGCTGACGAACATTTCCCTTTCATTCATATAGCTGTTCAAATGCCTCAAGTGGCCAATCAGATGGAATTGGTGTGGTCCTTCTAATTTTACTTTTAGGAAAAGAAATGTTCGCGTCCCGCTGGAAATCCTTGTCTTTTCACATAAATCGTTCTACTTCCATTTCATCTCTCAAATCTGGTTTCTAAACATACTTCGTTACCCAGTGTTTTAAGCACGCGCGCTCGTGTGTAGGTGTGTGTGGCGGGAGGGGGGAACGATAGCGTCTGTTTATGGACCATGAATATGATGTATTTGTCCTTTGTACGTTAAATATATTAGGCCTTCTGACTCAGTCATGTCCTGAGATCTATGACAGGCACCTTATAAATGCCAAAGTTCCTTATTATTGGCAGGTTGAAAGAAATTCGTGTTAAATGCAATATCGTTACCTAAAGAGTGATGCATATGGAAAAAGAGTGAAATTTGCTTTAAATACCACACTATCGCAAGCACGCGAACACATCTTTACAGAACGAACGAACGAACGATTTTACACACCTTTACAGAGAGAGAGAGAGAGAGAGAGAAACGTAAGAACCAATGTGCGTGAGTGTGCGCTAGTTAAAAGAGATCTCGTGTCCTTGTAGGATTTATAACAGAAGAAAGACTAGTAAACATTCAGAACATAATATCATATCATAGCAGCCTGTGTAGCCTTCAAGTTCAACTTCGTCACAAAAAGTCGCCTACCCAAGGTCTGTGTACTGTAACAGCTCTGTTTGGAGCAGTCTTCGAGGTTCGAGAAACTGCTTAGTATATGACTGGGTAAACATTTTGTGGTTATTATTGTTTCTTGTTTACAAACCTGATGATGCAAAACAATTCTACATTTGCCTTTACTTGTAAGTATTATACATTTCCTCAGTTATAGTAGACTATACTGACTTAATTAATAACCCTGCAATGGAACTTTGTTGCATTAGTATTTTATTATAAATCAATGCCCGTGGTTTGCACTCACGCGCGCATTCACTCGAATACCAGTGCACAGTGGGCGAAATAAAAAGAAACCGCCCGAAAATATATATTGAAGCACCTTAGTTCTCACCCATCCAGTCATTTACTCGCTCACACAGATAATTTACTTCATGTAACGAGTGAGAGGGAATGGGAAAATGAGAGGCCGCCGGTTACCCAACATACCAGTCATTACATATCAAACCGGTCAATGATCAGCGGCTGAACTGTTCCTAGCGGAGACGCTCTGGTTCACCTCGCCCTGAGACTCACGGCCACTCGCTCACTCACTCACCCACCGACTCGCTAACTCGCCCACCCATAAAAGTAAATGTAGTTCTCACACAGGGAACGGCACGTGTACATGGGTGTGGAGGGTGACCAACTTCCCACAGGTTTGCGGCGCCCAGTTGCCAAGCACGAAATGTAGACAGTATGATGTCGGCCAAGCATGGCTACATCAGCAGCAAGCAGTCGGCGGACTTGATAAACCTAAACGTGGGACCACGAAAAGCTGAGGTCGGATTTAGAGAGATAGAAGACAGAGGGGCACAGTGGGGGCGGGTGAGGGGGAGCCACAGGGCTGCCTTCTTTGTGCGCCTCTGCTGCAGCTGCCAAAAATGAGGGTCAGACATGGAAGACGTAACTGCCTCTAGCCCCCAAGAGATGTTAGCATAAAGTAGAAGGGCAGGCCACCGTCTGTCACCAAGAGAAGCGGTCAGTAGAGAAAGAGAGAGAGAAGGTCCAGCTGCCACGAGACAAATTAGGAAGGAAAGCGTTGCATGGTTAAGCCAGCAACCACTTGGAACGGACTATAGACGACTAATAAACTTTGGGACCTGCACTCCTACTTGGTCGTCTGTACGACTGTAGAAGGCAGGGTGCATGGAGAGGGGATATGGAGGGTGGGAGAAACGTGGAAACGAAAGGAACGGTAACGTCACATCAAATTTACTTATACGCTTTTTAAATCTCCTATCGACTTCGACTTCTACGTTCTGGTTTGATCGTAGTATCTGAGACGGGTGATTCCCACTGACTAGGTGTGTTACAGGAGTAGCCTCCCTTGAATTATTTTCATGTGTGCATGTTTCGTGTTTATGGATGGGAGCCTGATTTTTTTTTCAAAAAAGACGCTAAAATTTTATGGAGAGAGACCCATGGACCTTTACTTTAAAAATAAATGGAGAGCACTGTAAACTTTCGTTTAGTATTTTTCCTGCAAAGTTTCCTCTCTCTCTCTCTTCTACTCTCTCCGTCTTGCTTTCTTATTCTCCAGATTTTTCTCCCCTATCCTCTCATCTCCCCCTCCTTTCTCTCTCTCTCCTTACCCTGTGCGTCTTCTCTCTGTTTCTTCTTCTCTTTCTCCCCTCTATTTGTATTTGTACGAGCGTGTTATGCTGTTGTATACATGGGGTATATGTTTACACGTCTATTGTCAACAATTAGAAAACAAGAAGAGTGGTGGGCTCGTATTCTTAGCAAGAAAAACCTATCAGCTGTGGAGATTGTTTCCATTTTTAAATTAAAAATCGTGGTAAAGAAAACATATCAAACAGTAGTATAAACTGGAGCTGTTTTCTCCCAAGAAGGTTCACTAAAAGGCAGTTCGGTGCAGAACCGCAGACTTAACAGCAAACACAAATTGGTATCTAGCCATTTTCATTTTGTCAGCTTTTATCGTGAAGCAAAAGTTCTCATTTTTCGCTCTTCAGTCAACATGTTGAGCGAAGGGTGCGTGTTTTGCTGAAGAAATGCGTCCGTTTGCAAGTTATCTTATTGGCCTTTTCGTCATCAAGGCCCGGTTTCACGAGAGGTAGGGGCAGCCTGACAGACTGTGGATTGGAGTCGCTACAAAGAATGTTATAAGGAAGCACACGGTTTGCTCATGACTGCTATATGGCATTATGACATTCTTGTAGAGCCTCCCACTTGCAGTTCACGGCACTGTCCGTTGGTCTACTAAAACGGCACCCAGGTAATGCTGCTGGTCTTCGGCCATTTGTACGAAGAGATTTTCCGAAGGCAAAGAGCGAAAAGGCTCTTTAAAAGCGTTTGTGTTTAGAATAGTAGTTGCTCATTTTAATTAGGCTAGATTCTCTCCCTCCCCCACTTTTCCCGTAAGAAAAGCAACATTTTTCATATGTAGTTTTAAAGTGGTTTAGATTTGTTGTAGGTCCTCTACAGCTTATTGGCGGCTTTGTGAAAGTCTTGAGACTAGACAGCATACCACTATGTGCAAAACTGTATACAACAGTATTTAGTGAGCGCTTTTTTTTATTTTATGAAGAAGTGCCATTAAGTCAAATATTTTGTATTAGTGGCGACACAAGGACCTGAAAGCTCATGAGTGCTCTCCATGAGCGCTTTTTAAGTTTGCGTCGCTGTCTTCAGGCCCCGCATGGATGTAAACTGTACTAACTTTATACCCAAATAGTGGCTATTCAGGTATAGCTAAGCTTTCGGGATAAATTTTGGTATGTGCAAGCAACGAATAGGGAGATAAGAACTACTCAACCAGTTTATTTTAGATGGCAGGATTTTTCCTTGGGTGCGCAAGCGTTATGATAAGCACTTCACACTGTAATCACAGCGCTGGCAGAAAAGAATCCGCGAACTAAAGTGGTCGAACTTAACCAGTAGTTAGGTTGAAACTTTGCTTGAAGAACTGGCAGATGAGGGACCTGTATTGTTGGCTTCAGTCATTTTTTTTAAAACAGTAATCAAGTCTAGTTAGAACGAATGCAGAAACAAGGGTACTAGCGACCTGATTGAGAGATGCTGGCGAAAAGTAGTTCAGAATATGCTGATCTGCAAATGGTTACGCCTCTACAAAACCCCCATTCTGTCGTGATCAGATCCACACTCAGAAGAAAATCGTAACTTCCCTTTGGGCATTCTTCGAGTACCATGCGTGACGGAGACTGGAAGTAGAGCTCAGACTAAGAAGAGCTTCGCAGCTGTTTCGACTTAATTACCCGTCTCATACGACATCTGTCCGGTTCCTTATCTGTTCTTTATATCTGCTATTAATAAGGGCTTACGGACGTTATTGAAATGGTTCAAATGCACTTCAGATTCCAGATTTGTTGCGAAAAGCAAGTTATATTTCCACACCGCATCGTAAAGAAACACACCAGCGTGCTAGCGCCCAGGGTGGAAAGTTATTGCGGGTTAGCATGAAGAGAGAAAGAGAGACAGAGAGACGGGAGAAAAAAAGGAGTAACGAACAGAAACTGGACAGAAAAGAACTGAAAGACAAATAAAGAAGAAGTAGGAAAGGAGAAGACGGATGGAAATTTAGACTGAGAGAGGAATGGGAATGCAAGGATGGAGGGAGGTGACGAGAGGATGAGAGAGAAAGAGTCGGGAGGTCAGGTGACTGACTGTCTGTAGTAGTTATGATTTTATGTATAATGCTGTATATTTGCTTTGCGTAATACTGTGACGTTGGACAGTTTTGTATGTGGCTTGTTTTATGGAACTGATATGAAACTTAGTCCAACGAAAAAGTAGACAGTGTATATATCCAAGGATTCGATATACTTGTTACTTGCATTGTGATCCACGTCGTTTTTGAAGTTGTGTCAGTAGGAACTATAAATAAGAACAATTTTATTTCGCATAAAGTATTCTTGCTGTCAATCATGACTAAAAGCGAGAAACCAAACAAAGAAGACTGCAAGAAATAACAAAAGTGATATGTATGTGCCCGTAAATGAGTGCGTAAGCGTCCGCGTGTTCTCCCGTGAAAATGACAGCAAGCGAGAAAGAGAGAATAAACTTTAAGATCCTTTTGAAACAGTAAGACTGACATCCACTTTATTTATTATTTTAATAAAATTTATGTGCATTTGTGAGTTACATCTTTTTGGCGTTGCTTTCATAATTTTTTCTACATCTTTGTAACCTAATTTCCAGCACTGACTCTGCTATCACGATGTTTCATTTTTCATTATACCGACTAAGTATCACTTGTTAATGGAAAACAGTTCAATAAATATCAACTGTCTAGATCATAGTGATCGCACAGATCATTCGTCCTCATGTTGCTCTCAAATTTCTTCAAGCGGGGCATGACGCTGAACGCCAGCAGATTTTTGAAACTGTCGGGGAAGGATTTCTTCCCTTTAGGATTCTTGATTTGAGACTTCCAAATATGGCCTTAAGTGACTAGGTTTTTCCTGGCGAGTGTTGATTTTAACCAATGGGAGCTGTTGTCCCCGAAGAAGATACGCTGAAGATACGCTGATCAGGTGCAATAAACAAAAGTTTCTCCGTGCAGCAAATTGTCACAGGCCCTGTACCTTACACAGTCACTGTTTTGGTAAAAGCTGTTGACCTTACAAAGACCTTACAAACTTAGAATATTAGTCAACATTTAATGCCTCTTATGGCACAAACAGCAAACGCAAATTTAATAAAGAAAACTTGTTTTAAGTTTTCGAAACCGTACTTTTTACTCAGGACACTTCAATATCATGAAATATACAAGACTGTGTCTCTGAGATTTTCAGTCTTCAGATAACTGCAGAAGAAGCAGTTTTGAACTGGTCTTTCATTTGTAATCCTGAGACCTCAGATCTCCTTGCAAAACAGACCATTACACGAGCTATATGCAGCACGATGACAATCTGCAATTTTAACTCACATAACGATCCAAATAGCAGACGTCTTTCTGACTAGTAAATAAAACAACGCACTTCTGACACATTTGGTGTTAGATCAGGTGGTCAATTGATTCTGAGTTTTTCGAAATTGAATTTATTGTGTTCTATGCACTTCATGTCCTAATTGTTTGATATATAATGCCTAATAAAACAACTTGTAATGATCACACTTTGAATCAGTACTAAAGTCATCAAGTATACTGGTATAGTGCTCAGTTATGTAGATCCTTAGACTAGATTATTTTAAACCAAAATTTCATGTCTAAGTACAATATAAATTCTTATTCTGGATCTGAATGAGCAGGTGTTTAAGTAGACGAACTTGTTTAAACAGTGTACATCTTTCATTTAAACCTGCATCATTCACATTTTCTTAAGATATAATAATTCCACCCTCAGGTCTTCAGAATATTGTTGTCAGAATAAAATAAAGGGAAAAATACTTTGGTAAAGCGGTCTCCAATCAATCCTACACAAAATAACCATTTTTCCCAGGCATAGTTGGTCTACCGCAAGCAAGGAACTCCTCACTCCTTTAGCATATTGTTTTACCTTATCACTAAAGTATCAGTGAACTATATGTTGCTGTGGAACAACATTGTCTCGTGTATCGTCTTCAGGTTGACTGGGAGTTGGGTGTTAGAGAACAAATATTATTAATATTATAATAATATGATTTCATTGAAAACACTCGTTGTGTATTGAATCAAATGCCACTTGCAAAAATAATGCATTCTGTGTCATGAATTAATAATTTAGCTCATAACATATATTTGTCACAAATCGTAAGTCCTAGGCAAGAAAATCCATTATAAAATTAATAAATTGCCAAAAATTGGTAATTAGCAAAAATATTCTTTCATCCTTATGGGCTGTTTCTATACAAAATCATTATTTTTTGCACATAATGTAATATATTATTTAGGTACAGAACACATTTTCATAAACATAGATTAAGCATTCAGTGTATTTGGAACTACTACTTTGCCACACACACAAAAATAGAATTAGATGTTTTCTTACACTTACAGTACAAGTTAAAGAATTAATTCTTGACAAACTCATTTTGTGACAAAATAAATTGTGTTTTTGTTTATTCCTCTAGTCTATGGTATCTTATCCCCTACAGAGTCAACTTTTGCTAGGACTGACTATTTGGACTATTTGGATTTGGACTGACTATTATATAATTATAAACTGTCACCATAACTTACAAAATGTTTGCACCCCTTTCAAAGATAATACTGAACTGTTATTCCTATTTTCACTAAACCTTTCTTGGTTCCAAATTTAAAAATAATTCTCATGGGTTATTTTTTTTTTAAAATTTCCTGTGCACCTAGGCGCATTCAATTATCATTTGGTTGTTATGACTGAACAAATGGTAATACTGGCATAAAATTAATAAGTAATGAGTAATATAAATTGAGATATTGTGCATTTACAAAACAATCTGATACCCTTGCATATGTTCTTGCTTCTGATATGCAGATTTACCGACCAGTGTACAGGCTAGCAAGTCGAGAAGCTATATGGATCGTTTGATGTTTGTTATTGTCACTGTAGATTACTGCATGCAGTTGACATCGATGGGCATGACGTTGATGATGTTCCTGTCGCTGTCAGCACACAGTTGTAGGCGTAGGTGGTTTTCATGTACGATTGAAGTACAGTTCCCTATGAACGGCTTATCAATTGGAGCCTTGCAGAAAACCGAAGTCTCTTTTCTATGCAAGCAGGTAGCAGTCTCGGGTAAAATGCAGAACGATTGTTGCAGTTATTAGTTGAAGCGGCATACCAAGGCTGCTCAGGAGCTTTGCACAAATTTAACTCATTCGAGGTTTTTTTCGTGTCTGCAGAAAGCGAATGTAAACTATAACACCATCAGCGTAAGTGTATATTTTCCAACACCTCAGCGCAACCCGGTCTTTCTTTTTGGGGTCTGTTTTCTGCACGAGACGTGTACATGGCTGTGTTGAGTGTCGTCTACTAATACACAATCATGATGTCATATATAAATTAAATATAAATTAACTAATCAAAATTGAACTGAACGTGTTGCATACATATTGCGATTAGATAACTCACCTTTCTGAATTCGTATGTTCTTCATTACTTATCTCCTCATGTGTTTAGGCAACTTGCGGTCTACTTGTCGTGGTCACAATATGTATCAGACTAAACTATTTATTAAATTAATAAAATCCTTCCCCCACGGCAAAGTGGATTTAGGAAGAAGCGCAGCACTGTGGACCACATCACAGCCCTACAACAAGAGATAATAAACTATAGGACAGAAAAGAGAGTGAACCTATGCGGAGTGTTATTGGACATAAAAAAATGTACAAAATCAAAGTAAGAGTAGAGGATAGAACCTCCAAGGGGGTTCACTTAGACAATGGAATATGCCAAGGAAGTGTTTTAAGCCCCTTACTCTTTAACACGATGATTGCAGAAATCCCGTAATGTGTCAAGTATGTTAAAGTAAAACAGTTTGCTGATGACACTTCATTGTTAGGAAAAGTAGAAATAAGAAAAACCTCGAACCCACATAAGCCTAGATACCTAGGAATAGAAAAGGTGCAGGACGACCTAGACAAAACAGCAAATTGGCTTAAATTCAATGCCTTTAAATTATCAGCAACAAAAACCCAAGCAATAATCTTTAAACGACAGAATCAACAAGTACAATACCCTCAATTAAAAGTAAATCGCACAACCATAGAATATAGCTCCCAAATACAATTTCTAGGTGTTATTTTCACAGAAACTTCCAATTGGTCACTGTATGTAAACAAACTAGTGAACAGCTAAAAAAGCAATAAATCTAATGAAGTCCGTCACAGGAAATAGGTGGGGCACCAACCCTAAGTCATTACTAAACCTCTATCAAGCACATGTCATGTCTAAATTACTGTATGCACCACCTCTATTAATCCACTTTAGTCCAAGTCACATGACCAAACTTCAATCTGTACAGGCTAGGTCACTTAAAGTAGTATTAGGAGTGTCAATGAGCACCCCATATCTAGCAGTGCTGGCAGAGACAGGACAAAAACCTGAAGAACTAATAATTAAGGAAAGGGCAGCAAACTTCTACTACAAGATAGGGGCCTACAATGTCTACCTGCAGAACATCCATTAATGCAGATCCACAAACACCGTACGGGCAAACCCACTCCACAAGCATGCAGAGGAACGCTCAAGAAATAGAAACTACACCAGGAGCAGACATTAACATTGATGGTCCGTACCCATGCACATACAAATGCCTCCCTGGACCCTACACCCACCACATCTCGACACGGACCTCACAGTCTTAAACAAGAAAACCAAGCTCATCAAAATACTAACTAAATTCAGGCAAAAACTTAACACTACCTACAAAGACCACTCCCAGATATATACAGATGGGTCACACGCCCCAACATTCCACTTCACAGGAATAGGAGTCTATGCACCAAAGATCACCAATATCGCAGGTGAACTACCAAACCACACATCAATATTTACAGCAGAGATCATAGCAATATGCACTACCCTAAGGTTGATAGCATTACAAACTAGAAAAGCTACAGCAGAAAAATCCTTCCTAGTTGTCTCTGACTCCTTGTCAGCACTTCAGGCTCTTCAAAACCAGTCTTCCCAAAGAATGGATATAATGTATGAAATTCTAACCTTGTTAAATAGACTCCATAATATAGGAATCCAAATCAACTTTATCTGGGTGCCATCACATGTAGGAATAAAAGGAAACGAGGAAGCAGATCAGCTAGCTAAACTGGCAATAAAAGACAACCCAACCACTAACGTCATCCAAATAAACGTACCCGTTTCAGCAGAGGAGAGAAAAATAGCCCTTAAACCTGCAACTAAAATACAGTGGGAAGAAAAGTATAAAAAGGAAGCCAAAGGCACCAGGAGAGAATTAGAAGAACTACCAGGTAACGAACTAGTACTGTTCCATTCCAACAGATCCAACCAAAGTAGGATAGCCAGAATGAGACTAAATGGAGAATACCAAATTAACCGTATAGACCCAGTAACCTGTAGTTGTGGAGACAGACTTAGTACACCACATGTCCTGCCAGAATGTAGCCTAAACAGTCAGGAAAGAGATGAGCTAAAAATGCTATGCAAAATCTTAATCTAGTAGTAAACCTAAAATCTTCTCTTAGCCCTCCAAAAAATATAAGACAACACATAATGGAACTGACAATGCAGGTAGTTAATGCCCACCCAGATGTTATATATATCTAAACAAAACCAAAACAAAATGGGCATTAACCAGCTAAAAACAGCAAATAAGTTAGAGGACAGAGGTTACCAGTAAAACACTAAAAATAGAAACAGACTATCAAAGTAAACTAATATAACACATAGCACCTTAGCGGTAGAGATAAGAGAATGTAAGGATGCAGCGGCGGTAGGTCTGACCAGCGAAAACTCCACCACTCCAGCTACTCAAGCCATCATCAGTGCACCAGGAGAGGCCAGCCAGCGGGACCACACATAACCTCCACCAGTCCAGGACACCAAACCACAGACCCCTACCCTTCCCCCAAACATGTCTCCCCTCCCCTTCAGTGCGAAATCATCGCGAGGTGGAATACACTTTCCCTCCCAAATCAACAACAAAAACAACAACTTTAAATCATCTTTCGCCCGAATTCCCAGTGAGAGAACATCTTCTGCTGCTGTGAGGAGACGTACGTGTCGGGTGGTACAAGTCTGCTGAAGGCTGAAAGACTCAGCTGCTGAATTCAGGTGTCTCGTTCTGCTAGACGTGTGGAAGTCTAGCATCAACGGCACGTGTCTTCATAGCGCAAGGAAATCTGCGAGGGTGTTCGATCCTTCTAGACAGGTGTGACTCTTTGACGTGTTTCTCTGCTGTGGGAAACCTCTACGCTAACCGGGCAGGAGAAGACTGCAGAACGTAAAGGAGGGAGACCGAAGACCGCGGACAAGACAACCGTCTGAAGCAGGGGGCGAAGGTCCAGCCTTACAAGGAGGCTGTCTGTAACCGAGCTCTTGGGGTGAGCTCAAGGGGCTGTGTGTCAGCATTGGGAACAAGTCATATCCTCTGTGGCGTGTGTCGTCAGCATCAAAGTCTGCTGTTACGTGGAGGTGTTCAAGAGGTCTTCAGGATATCTACTGGTGAACATATCCAAGGAAAGAGTGCTCCAGCGTACAGACTGTCGGGAACGAGTGTTGTGTTATGAGACTGTTGTGCTCATTCTTTTCTCGTATGCAGAGACGAGCTTAAGATACATGGTTTATTATTGTGTTTCATTACGAGGCGGGTGATGTAGGGTGGTATGAGATGTTATTGCAGACCAAGCTCGAACAGAAGGAAATTGTGGGACGCCTAGATTTTAACGAGTTGTAACAGATATTGTCCTGATTGTAAATACTCGCTGTTTATGTAAACAATACATTCTTCTTTTTTGTGTTCACTGTATTACAGTCTTTTGAGGTTCTTTATGAGAGACTGTAGGTGGTGGGGGCTCGGCCATGTGATTGAGAACTCATATTAAATAATTTTAGTAATACAGTGACAGTTCCAGCTACGCATATGTCACCCTCTTGACGGTGGTCGTGTGAGCGGGCAGAGGAGACGACCCGTCAAGAGCAAAAGAAAATCTCCCAGTGGTGACATATGTAACAATATGCGTGCCAGGCAGTAGGTAGCAGGTAGGTTAGTTAGGGGCACAGAGTACAACTTAGAAGAGAACATTCCATCCAAGACAGATCTGAGCCTGAACTTAACACTTAGCAGGCCAGACATAACTGAGAGGTCACACACACCATTTTAAGCCGCGCAGCACTCAATAACTATATACAAAAGACCTATAACTCCAAACTATGCATCTTCCACTAGGGTCACCAAGCATGCAGTTGCCCACCACAGCCACACGTGCAGATTGGAAAAGGTCAGCAGTAGACATTTAACTCGGATATATAAGCTCTAGTGGGGAAAGGGGGGACAAGTCAGAGGAGTCAGAGGAAAGTCAGAACACTAGGAACACAGGACTCAGAAAGAGGCGTAAACTGGATATACTTAGCCTGGAGATGAGCTAGAGAGACTTTTTACTTGGATACTGGGAGAGGTACTTGGACAGAGAGATATAGACGGGTGAAGTTTATCGTCTACAAGACATGGAGAGTTACTAAGTTGTAAACGACCCGCCACTTGGACTTTCACCATGTGCAAAATAAAACTCTTATGACCAGAAATCACGGGTCGATTGACGATGAGAGAGAGCAGTGGTGCACGTTCCTTTCGGGTGCCGGCATAACGCAACATTGCCCTTTCTGAGGTCGTGATCATTCATAACGTTACACATACCGTTTGTGTTCCTTTTAACACTTCGTTATTATAAATATCCCTATGCCACTGCATTGTTATAGCTAGTGTTTATAAAGTCGATGTTTAAAAATGTCCCGGTGCCTGTAAGTCAAAACCTCAGGGTCTGCTCTCGGACGAGAGGGACGGGTTAGGAATTAGAAAACAAGAAAGGAGTCTGAAAACAAAGGAAGTAAGGATAAATGACAGAAATGAATGAAGAAAACACGGAAATGTAAAAAAGCTGTGGAGTGAACGAAGAAACAAGGGATGGGAAATAAACAGAGAAATGAAACCGACATAATAAAGGAAGAGAAAAAGGAATAGAGAAAGGAATAATGATAATACAGTAGCCGCGGTATGCGAGGAACAGATCAGGCTGTATAAATTCATTCTCAGTTTTCCCATTTCCGTCTTCTGCAGTGAGACTGGTATTAGGAGGGATTTTCAACAGTCACTTTCGCTTTCAATATTTCTACAGAATCCTGCCTTATTTTCTATCGTGATCAGATCTAGAGTCAGAGAAATGTCCTCTTCCCTGTAGGACGTCTCGAGTTCCGTTGCTTGGGTGAAATTGAGAGCAACTGGGTAGCTCAGCAGCTTGTAGTTTTTAATTAAAATGCCACAATGAATATACTGTATATAAATATACTGTGTGCCTTTTATACGTTCTTTGAAATGAATACAAGAGCGTATGAATTCATAATCTCTCTCTCTCTCTCTCTCTGGGGGTTGGTGTTAAGTGCGAGCCTATGTGTGTTTGTGTGTGAATATGTGACAGTCAGGTAGGGTTATTTTCTCTTGGATTTTACTCATCCTCTGTATGTTTCACTTCTCAGTACAAATATTGAAGGCAACATAACAATTATTTAAATTGTCTGTGTGTAAATGTGTGTATGAGTGCTCGTTCGAGTGTGTGCGCGTATGTCTATGTGATGGTATGGAAGTATTTATCAAACTGACTTGGATTTCCCCCCGCCCCTCTCTCTCTCTGCATCACTTTTGAGGAAACGATGTTAAAATCAACATGAAGTTTATTTCAAGCTTTGGATGACTGCCGTCTGTCTGATATCAGCTAGGTGCTGACGACTTTCCTGCTAGTGGCATCGTGTGGATTCAGTGCTGCTTGTGTGTCTATTTGACTGAATACGACTGAGAGGGTGTGTGAGCATTTAATATCGTAATGCCGGGCTTCTTCGAAGGGAACTGGCATGTGGTAGCCAAAAGTAGTCTGCAAAAGTGTGCCAGGATGCAGAATTTGGAAAGATATCTCAGAAGCTTCAGTCGAAAATAAAATCAGAAATTACATGCCAACAAAAAGAAATATGCCGCATGATGGCCACGTTCTGATCCTTCTGTTAGTATTATAGAAAGATAGCATAACAAAATATGAGCGGAATTTTTATCTGGAAAATTATATAAAATTGTAAAGGGCAACTAATTTCCCCACAATCTAGTCTTATTGAAAACGACGGTGTTTTAATATAAAAAATCAGTATGAGGAGAATCAAAAATATGTAAATCTGTCTTCATGTGTTCGCAGTGGTAGTCAATATTGTAAAACCTGCGTCGTTAGTGTGTTAAATCAGTATCATCGACTGTTGTAAGAGAAGATACGAGAAGAAGAGGGTTATCATCGAGCAGTAAGTTACTGAAGACTATAGCACAGCTTTAGTCTGCTGGCAGACAGCACCACCCTAGCACCGACCCTTTGTGGAGGTGCGATTTAGTAGTGCTGAGGCGTGAATTGCAACATTATATTGACATCACAGCTGTTTCTGCTGTAGATGAACCTAGTTTCGACGATGACTGTTTGTTTCAGTTGACTCTTTTTTTAAACATATTTTTGTGTAATAGTTCATGTATTTCTTTAGTAGATATGATATTAAAAAGGTAGTTTTGCTTAGTATTTTACTGAGGGACGAGAGTTTGAATATTGTGTCTCTGACCCACTAACAAATCGACGTGCAATAATAAAACAAAACGCAGTCCAAGAGTTGGATATTGCGATCTGGAGCTTGTGTCAGTAGGCACTATAAATTAAACAAATATATCTTTCACTTTTTCATCCAATATAAAGTACTCTCAGAGAGAAAGAGAGAACAAATAGAGAGTGACAGAGCAAGCCAAGGGAAAAAACTAAAAACGCGAGACCGAGCGACCAAGAAAGAGGTGTGGTTGTGCTCGGTTGCGCATGGGTATGTGCGAGGGACCTCGACAGAGATCGGGAAGAAAATGACATGTAGTGACATTATGACATTGACAGGAAAGAGGAAAAGACGGACTTTTACACTGAATTTAAAACTCATGACTAAAAATTACAAAAAGTCAATTTAATTTTAAATGCGAGTTAGATCTAAGTTATCTTTTTTGTTTCTATAACCTTACTTCTATAGTGTGTTATACTTGCTATAATTTGGCTTTCATCACGTCTTAGTTTCACATTCTTGTAATTTGTATTCTGTTATGATCCACTGACCATTACATTCGGGTCGATTCCCAAGTGCACAGCTATCTTTCTGGTCGATTCGAAAGTACACAGTCCTATAAATGTCAGAAGCGACCAATCGGAAACTGCAATATCCGCATCAACATGTTTGCTGATCACCGCAGCTAAACTGGCTGTGACGTTGTTCCGCCAGCCTATAGGTAGATTGGTTTTCACAGAGCCGACGATAACAGGTTTTAACGGTTATATTTCTGACGCTGATCCCATCATGGGATGACCAGATGAAAATGTTAAGTTCTTCTGGATGCAGCATTTAACGTCCAGCGTACCTTGCCCTGTCATTGTATTCCACCTAAAGCTGGCGAAACAGAAGACAAAGAACAGAATCAGAATACCATTCCTGCAGGTAGTAGCTGGCGGCATACACGAGCAAATGCAAATTTAGTGATGCGTTTGATCTGGTGCTTGTCTTATATTTAAATATTGTTTAAAGTAACAACACACGCGTATTTTGTGTTTCTGAGAGACTGTAAAGTATTTAAACCACTGAAATCATTAGAGGAAAGTGACCAGCTTTAAACGTGTGAACGGCACTGTTATTAATGACAAAGCATAACTGACTTAACTGCAGTATAAGACAGCCAGAGTGTTTGTGATTGTAAGATAGGCCCATGAACACCATTAAAACCAAGATCACTACGAACAGTACACAATATTTAGAGTGTACCATAATTAACTTTGCTTGCAACAACTTCACACACAAACACACGCACGCACTCACGCTTACTCTCTTTCGTTTCATTTTGCTTTTCCTTCCTCTCCCAGCCTTCTGTTCAACCATCTGTTCAGTTAACAATCCATGTTTCCCTGTCTGTTGATATGACATAATATGTGACTGTGTAATTAGGTGATATTAATACTTTAATGTACAATGGATAATGATCAAAAATAAGTTATATCCTGTTTATCGTAGTTACCTTTATCAGCTTAGTAACTGGCGAGAAACTAAAATCCTTATAACAACAAATCGATTTCTTGCTGTGTTGTCGTCGTCTGCGGGTAGGGAAGTTAACTTCTGCTACGCCGGATTCCTCACGTTCCTTTTCCTCCAGCGCTCTTCCATAAAATCACCCTTCCATCCTACCACCATCGTGATATAGCATTCGTTATTGCGTGAACAATAAGAAACAATTTAACATATTTTCTATTATTGAGTAATATGCTTTGCTCAGAAGAAGCCAAATAGGAAGAAGAAATCGTACAGAAGCCAAGAGAAACTTCCATCATAAATTTGGACTGTTATTTTCAAGAATATTCTATAATTTTTTTTAAAAAATCAGTAATAGATGACTTATAAAAGCATCACTTTGTCTTCGAAGAGAAGGTGACAGGTTTATTTCACTGCATGCACACTGGCAGCTGTCTCACTGAAATATAGATGTAAGCAAGTACTAGTGCATACCTTCAGAATTCTTGTCTTGTTTATTTCGTAGTTTCTGTTAAGAACGTACGGCATATTTTTGGTAGGTACCGTAAGCGAATGCCCGTGAAATGAAATTTTATTGTGAAATGAACGTTTATTGTAGCTTTCCTTCGGTAATAAAGAACAATTAGGACCGAGCGCTTAAATTGTGAAATGATAACTCCAACAAGAAGTACTGGCAGCGCTCAACATACCGTATGCAAACGCCTGGGACCAAGGGAGCTTACCGTACCCAAACACTTAGCAAATACAGGGTCGAAAGAAAGGAACTTGACAGATTCTGCCACGTTCCTTTCTGTCGCCCCTTTCTTTGCTACGCACGGTACGGTAATCTCCCTTGGTCGCAGGCGTCTGCGTACGGTTATGTTGAGCGCTGCCAGTACTTCTTGTTGGAGTTGTCCTTCAGTAGAAGGAACACACTAACATTGGCAATATGGAATCTGATAAACAACGAGCACGAAACCGTTTCCCGGGAAAATCGCAGCAGATCCATCTCTTGAGGCGAACGCTTTTTTTAAAAAAAAACAATGGCTTTTATTTCGCTCACCAGATAGAGATTACAATGACAACAAAATTCGTCTAACCAGATATTCACCATCTACCATCTACAGCAGACACACGTGCACTTACGCATTTGGGGCCATGCAAATAAACAGGAAAAATGTGAAAGATAAACAGAAAGTTCAGAAAAGCATAGACTGCATTTGGGCACAAAAGACTAAATGATGCTCAGTGATAACCTCAAAATCTTCCGTGATTACCAGTGACGCAAAAATTCATATCTAGTGATCTGATATTGACCGGCTATATTTATTATTAAGACGACTTGTTTGCTAGTCGAATGTCATACATGTCCTGATCCCAACTGCAACAGATATCTACATTTCTCCCTTTTTGGTGGGGACCGCCTCGTTACTCTATTGGTTAAGGCGTCCTCTTTCGAGGCGGAAGGTCGGTGGGTCGCATCCCTGCTGAGTAATACCTAAGACTTAAAAACTGCCAATCTAGGAGCTGCCCTGCCAGACCCCTGGGATTATAGGGAACAGTACTAGGACTGGTTGGGACTGAGGCAAGCAGTCCCACGTGTGGCAACACGTAATCTTTGTCTAAACAACACCGTCCTGATATGTACGTAGTTTGCGAGTGGACGTTAAGCAACAAATACTTCCACCCCCGCCCCCTTGTGTTTTTTTGGTGGGGCGTCACGCATAGTTAAGTATTTCCTAATTATATCAAGATACAGATAAGAAACTCTGTATTTGTTGAATGTGCTTCGTCTGTGTCTGTGTCTGTGTCTGTGTCTGTGTCTGTGTCTGTGTCTGTGTCTGTGTCTGTGTCTGTGTCTGTGTCTGTGTCTGTGTCTGTGTCTGTGTCTGTGTCTGTGTCTGTCCGTCTGTCTGTCGGTCAGTCTTGTTGCTTATTACCATCTGTTTTTATGTATTCATCCATTATGGTATAATAATTTCAATTACATCGTATAAATAAAAATGTACTGTGAAAGACTGTACAGTTCTAATCAACAATACATATTTTCTGTAAGCAATTAATGCTCAGTACCGGTGATAGTAAATGAACGTACGATAATATTAAACTTTGAAGTACAGTTCATGCTTTTTCTTCCCCAAGTTGCATATAGCACCTCAAATAGGGACGCATATATCAATCTCAATGTTTCATACTTTAAACTCATAATCTTTCATAACATATTTCAAACAAGTGCCATTTGATGCTTCAACACATTACTGAATAGAAGAACAGAATCACATAGTTCAATATGATTTAAATAATAGACTGCATAAATTCAGAATATCTTATGTTTCTTTTTAATCAGCTTTATCGTCTTATAAACGCCTAATTAGAGCTTATATTTCAATGCGAAAAGGTTTCTATCGCCTTATTTTAATAGCTGCATATGTATTAAACTACATTTGTTCTGTAAACCTTTTTCAGGCCCTCCTCAGTTCCTTGACACATTTCCGCTTGTCGTTGATCGAGACACATACGAAATTTGGACTTTTAACATGAGGGCCCACACGACAGCATTAGACAGATGTCTGTTGACTACAGTGGCGTCAGGCGAAAAGTTCCTCCAAGACCGGAACTGCTTGCTGAACGGTAATCCCCCTAACCTTGTGCTGACTATATTCGTCGACAAGGAAGACAATTCTAAGACAGGACACTGGACACTAACTCTCAGGAATGAGAAAGGATCTTCAAATGCTATTTCGAGTAAGTTTTATACATATGCGGCTATTAAAATAAGGCGATAGATACCTTTTCACATTGAAATATAAGCTCTAATTAGGCGTTTATAAGACGATAAAGCTGATTACAAAGAAACATAAGATATTCTGAATTTATGCAGTCTATTATTTAAATTTAATTGAACTATTTTGTTCTGTTCTTCTATTCAGCAATGTAAGTATCAAATGCACTTGTTTGAAATATGTTTTGAAAGATTATGAGTTTAAAGTATGAAACATTGAGATTGATATATGCGCCCGTATTTGAGGTGCTATATGCAACTTGGGGAAGAAAAAGCATGAACTGTACTTCAAAGTTTAATATTATCGTACGTTTATTGACTATCACCGGTACTGAGCATTAATTGCTTACAGAAAATATTTATTGTTGATTAGAACTGTACAGCCTTTCACAGTACATGTTTATTTATACAATGTAATTGAAATAATATCAGAATGTGATTTTTACTGAATGAATACATAAAAACGGATGGCAATAAGCAACAAGAATGACAGACAGGCGGAAAGACAGACAGACAGACAGACAGACAGACAGACAGACAGACAGACAGACAGACAGACAGACAGACAGACAGACGGGAAGACGGGAAGACGGGAAGACGGGAAGACGGGAAGACGAAGACGAAGACGAAGACGAAGGCGAAGGCGAAGACAGAGTTTCTGATCTGTATCTTGATATACTTAGGAAATACTTAACTATGCGTGATGCCCCACCAAAAAGGGGGGAGGGAGGGTGCATAACGTTCAGCCGCAGTCCTGTGCATATCAGGACAGTGTTGCTTAGACAAAGTTGACGTGCTGCCACACGTGGGACTGATGGCGCAACACGGGCCTCTGTCCCACCCAGTCCCAACGCCTTCTCTTCGCGTCACCAGCGCTTGTAGACCGTCTCAACTCAAAGGGGGTCACGTAACTGACTAGTGCATGCAGACAGGTAACGTAAGACAAAACGTTCGAAAACATTCAACGCAACAGAAGTAAGTGTTATAGGTCAAAAGTCGTTAAGTTGAGCGAAATTTGACTTCTTAAGCACAGGTTTAATTTCTGAGGATTTGAAGCAGTGAGGAACTACTTGCAACTGTATAGAGGTGTTAAATATATCACTAAAGACTGGGGCTAGTTGGCTGGCACATGATCTGAGTTTTGCAATGGACACATTGTCTGGACCCAACGTTTTTCTAGGGTTTTTGTTTGTTTTGTTTCTTGAACAGCCGACACACATCCGCTGCCCGGATAACAAAAGGTGGAACCAGAAGTAACGGGTCGTCCGACGCAGGCGAGCGACAACCCGGGCCGGGTGTTTTGGTCGAAGCGACAATAGAGGTCGTTTAACTGATCAGGCTTGGGTCAACAGCAGGACACTCTGCCTTCTGCAGAGTTATCGACCTTTGTTGGCCAATGGGAACGATGGTTTGTCACGTGATCGGAATCTGTTTAGGCTTAACCAACGGCCATGAATACGGTTCCTGAACGCTTCCTCCTGAGTGTCTACTTTACCCTTACGGCCCTGCTAAACCTTGGCTTATTGTTCCCGTACAATCGCCTAGGACTGCACGGGATACGCAGTTACTCACAGAAACTGACATACGTGGTAACAGCCTCAACATACTGATCAAGGCACGATGAAGCTTCTTTGAAGATATTCCAGTCAGTACAATCAAAGCCCGCTTCCAGGGTCTCGATGGCCACAGGGGACCTCCTCTTTTGACAAGCTTAGTCACAGGCTCCATAGGCGTTAACTTTTGTCTGTATACAGGCAGCCGCAGAAACGTAGTCCGGGTCCCCAAAGAGGGGCGCGCGGAGCAGCACGGTAAGCGTTGTTGATGGTGGTGTAGCAGTGATTTGATCTTTATGCGTAGAACAGTCCACGTGCTGATAGTATCTCGGCATCACCTTCCGAAGACGTGTGGTTAAAATCTCCAGCAGCTATAACTATGGAACGGGGGCGCAGCTTCCACAGCTTGCACGTGTACAGCGAGTTCCTCAATAGGGCTACTGGCATCGGCGTCTGCAGGAGTGTACACAGCGACACGCACTATTGACAGAAACTTACGTGGTGAATAGAACGGTCTGCAATTGATCACTAAGTTTTCTATCACAGGGGAACATAACTGAGAGAGCACCGAGGTGTCTGTTCAGCATCTATCATTCACCAAAAAGCATACCCCCTCCCCTCCTTCTTTCGTGAATAGACGGGACAAAGGTCAAATCTGTAGATTGAAAAGAAAGGGGATCTAACTGAAGCGTTGGGTAGATCTGGCTTCAAGCAAGTTTCTGTAAGACACAACACAGAGGCTTCTTTGAATTCCTGCTTCAGCTTCAGCAGGTGTGGCAGTTCATCAACCTTGTTGAGGGAGCGGACGTTTGACAGCACAGTAGCTGGGTGGGAGGGCGACGGGAACCACGGCAAAAGCCACTACCACTCCACCCCGCCTGCCCCGTTTCCGAGTCAAGCACCTGTAGTCCTGTATGTGAGCAGTGAATTCAGACACCAGAAAGGAGTTTGATTTGTACAGAAATGTCCTCAAGTAACGAAAATGAAAAACTTTATTGTCTCTGGCCACATGGCCTTTACAGTGGGAGATGAGCATAACACACAGTATTAACCAGTAATTCCATACTTAGAGGCAAATGATATGATGACTGTAGTAAACATTTACATCCAGGAAAGTTCTAATGTGGACAGTTATCTGGCATTTCAATCGCATTCACTTCATTTCCGCGCTTAAAACTGCGGTAAAGGTATCTGACTAAATTGATGGAGCTACGAGGGTCTTGAAAAAGACAAGATAAGGTAGAATGGGATGGATGTAAGGTATATTAGCACGGAAGATATCTCAATCTCAAATCGTTTAAATGGTTGCTAAGTGTTCTAGCACAGGGGAGCATGATTGAGAATAGCTATAAGTACCTTGTTTTTAATGCACTTTAGATGGGGTTCCAAAAGTAGTGAGGACTTAAAAACTGCATACACATTAAACCTTGGACTGTTTGAAACGTGCGATAGCCATTCTTATTTATGAAAGTCGATACGGCGTTGTTTAAATTCACCCAAAATAGCATTCACATTATCTGCACCTTGGTTTTCACACACAAATCCAAATCCATATGTATAAGGCGTTCTGTGAACGTCCGAAGCCCAGCACACTTTGCCTCTGTTGTGAAGCTCTAGCAACATGCTGTACGCCTTTCGTGGCAGCCTGTCTGTGTCAAGCCTTGTCAGACGTAACCAGTATCGCACACATGACACAGCGGCATGTACTGACAGGGGGAATCTTCCTGTGTCACCATACGCCATTGTCACGAGTTGGGATCTGGTGGGTCAAGGAGATTACGCCATAGATTCTAGGCGTGACCCATCCTCGACCCTCCGGCCCTAATTAAGGTCTTTGTCCCCGCGTTCTGGCCGCTCAACACCACCAGCACAGATTAGGTTCCTGTTCACACCTCTGATCAGGGATGCTGGCTCCAGAAGCAAGTGGAAAGGTGCTACGCACCCTGAGGCACAGCTGGGAAGGCACCTTAGCTCTAGAGCAGGTGTCAGGCTGGCCAGGTGTGGGTTAGTTGGACAGGGGAGGATTACGCATCAGGAGAATCCACTGACGTAGTATCGACCATCAGGGGCTTTTGATGTAGCCGAGAGGTGTAACCTGCCAGGAAAGCGTGGGGGTAGCCAGGTCCACTCAAGAATCTATGGTGTAATCTCCTTGACCCACTAGACCCCAACTCGTGACACTTTCTAAGTAAGCATAGCCCCAAGGGCTGGGCGTAAGCCCGAGCAAGCTTCTCCCTTCTTTTTGGTCTATATTTTCCTCCCTACTTTTTTCTTTCTCCTTTCTCCGAGTTCCCACTTTTATTTCTCCCTCTTTCAGGACCCTCTACATCACGTGATCTATCCCCCCTCATGTGCTTCTACCCTCACAGGCGGTATTATGGCATCATGTGGCTATCCAACTTATGACCTGTTGACAGGCGCTAGTTTGAGTTTCCCGAGTTCACCAACCGGTTATTGCTGATGCAGCTGTGCTTGGCTGTCATCATGCTGTCTTCCTAATGAGATTATCGTCTTTGACACCTGGGCGGGGAAGGTTGGTTAACCGCCTAGTACATGTGTCGTTCCCTGAGTGAGAACATTTCCTTTTTTGTAAGAGCAGGCTACCCTCCGGTCCATGAGTCACCCACAGGTTTGTTAAATAAGTAAACAATCCTGGTCTTACATGCGCCAGCTCTCATTTTGTTATATTCCTCACACGGCTGTTAAAAAACGATAATTTTTTAAAAATCAAACTCTCATTAAAAATGGCACATTAATACCTATGCCGGCCACCCCACCGCTAATACATACAAGGCATACAGTACAAAGTGTTACAACATAAAAAATATTTCCATTATAGACTAAATTATAACATAACGTCCAACAGCAATAGCTGCTTGGGATCTTGAAGTTCAAAAGCTCATCTCCTACCCTGCGACACCTGACGTCGCATGAGATCGTCTGTACCATGGCAATGCACCTGTCTCACGGCGATCCACAGTTCACGAGTTCACCACGTCCATATTTTTCCAAGAGTGCCCTTTAATGGGACGCGCTTTTTATATATCTATATGGTTATCAACCAGAAGAACAAAACAAAACTAAACCTTAATGGAATCCATGCACAAGCTGACTGAACTCGGTTACATGTCTAATAAAAGGGAAGCACAAGTCGATTAAGCCAGATTATCATCAACAGAAAAACTCTATGACGGCATGCATAATACAAATTACAACACTTTCGAAGAATCAACAGACTGAGCTCCATAGTCCCCATAATGCGTCACAAAAACACACACTGTACACAGTGTCAACCGTCCAGTTACCCACGGCTCCTCTCTGACGTCACACCACACTCTGGGTATAAACTTCTGGCTTCTTCCCTAGCCTGGCTAACGTTTCTGTGCATGTCTTGGACTACTATAACATCATGCACTATTTCATTTCCCACTTTCACTGTGATAGCAGCCTCTCCCAAAATGCCTAACGTCTTTCCATTCACTCCCTGCAAATTAAGTCTGGTCTTTTGCAGATGGGGGGAGGGGTTCAGACTTGAATACACTCTTTGATGAATGGGGAAGACATCAGCCCCGCTGTCTATTAATACTCTAATTTTCAGTTTGCTTATCTGTACCAAACAGCTGTTTGGTAACTGCACCCTGTCCCTCTGTTCTACCGCCCCGTCTGTGGCGCGCACGGTCTATGTCTGCAATGCGCTCGTTTGTGATAAGCAAACTCATGCGGCGTACTGCATCTGATGGTTTGGGCAAAAAGTCAAGTGCTCAAGAAGTATGCGAATAAATATTTAATGTGTGTGTGGGTGTGTGTGTGTGTGTGAAAGGGGTTGTGTGTGTGTGTGTGTGTGTGAGGCTGTGTAAGCATGCGTGGATGTGTGGGTTGGTTTGGGGAGGGTGTAGGCAGGATGCTCCTGTGAGGACTGAATTTTCCATCTCTGAAAATCCATCTCTGGAAATCCAGGTCTGCAAGTGTAACGTGCATCTTGCTGGTAGGAGTATCTCCTCAAACAGGCTAAGAAGGGGATTGATAATTGTACCGTTCTTGATCCGTGCTCAGCCCGGAGTCGCTATTTGAGGACAATAGGTCTTTCGTATCTCCTTCTGGCACTTGTGAACTGTCTGATGACGAAGAGTTTTGACTATGACGATTAGAATTGTTATCAGAGTGATGTTCTTGGCTGGGGTTTTCCAGGTCTTTATCCTTGCTGGCATGACCATCATTCCTGCACCCACATCGATTCAAATCGATAATCATGAGACAAAAGCAGTAAATGAAACTACAATTGCACATTCTAAGGTTATGATAGCTTTCTACGTTTCAATGATGTTTTGTGCTACAGTAACTAATGATCTAAAGTTTTTTTAGATATGATTTAAAAATGCATATATACCCATTGTTTATGCACACAATCAATCAATCACTCAAGAAATCAGCTTGTCAGAAATAACGATACAGTAATACAACGTAAACTAACAGACAATTTAAAGTGCTAAAGAAGCATGCGGATAAATATTTAATGGGTGTGTGTGGGGGGGGGGGGTTAGGGTGTGTGTGTGTGTGTGTGCGAGGGTGTGTGAGGGTTTGTGAGGGTGATGAGGGTGTGTGAGGGTGTGTAAGCATGCGTGGATGTGTGGGTTGGTTTGGGGAGGGTGTAGGCAGGAGGCTCCTGTGACGACTGAATTTAACATCTCTGGAAATCCAGGTCTGCAAGTGTAGCGTGCATCTTGCTTTTAGGAGTATCACCTCAGGCTAATAAGAGGATTGATAATTGTACCGTTCACGAGTCGTGCTCCACCCAGAGTCGCTATTTGATGTCCCTGAGTCTTTCGTATCTCCCTCTGACCCTTGTGAACTGTCGGATGACGAAGAGTTTTGACTATGAGGAATACACTCGTTATCAGAGTGATGTTCTTGGCTGGGTTTTTCCAGGTCTTTGTCGTTGCAGGCATGACCATCATTCCTGCACCCACATCGATTCAAATCGATAATCATGAGACAAAAGCAGTAAATGAAACTACATTCTTAGGCTATGATAGCACAGACCTTACATATACAGATACTTTACTCGAGCGATTTTAGTCTGCCCAGTTGCGTACGATAACTCTTCACCGGGGAGAGTTATCTAGCATGACTAGGGGCTATGGAGCAAAACACGAGCTCTAGTACAGTATCGGCTTCCAGATTTTAAAAAATACATTCTTCGGCATTTTTTATAGGAGCTAATTGAACAAACAGGAGACACAAACCAGAATGCAAAGGAAAGACGTTTCACGTGTTTCCTGCAGACGAAGAAAGGTGAGTCTATGGTTACCCTGATCTTAGGTGGATCGTGATCGCAGCACAGACGTACATTATATCGTAGAGTACTCTGAACTTCATTTGCCAATTAATTTTCTCCATAAAGGTGCAGACGCTGGGTTTTCAACGCCAGGATAAAATACCTAGAGAATCTGTCAGCGGCTGAAATTAGATCTAAGGGGTGCAAGCTTTTAAGTGACCATTTTGAAAGCAGCCAGTGGACCAACAGTGAAAGAAAACGTTTAAACTGGAATGCTGTGCCAACTCTATTCTCAGTTCCCAATCCCCACAAAAGAATAGATTGTCAAAGACCAAATGCGAACGAAAAGAGATTCAGACATGGTTCTGAAGGAAGTTCTGAACCAAGGAAAAAATACAGCGAAAGAATATTGAAACAGGTATCACTAAATTCCCCATATCCATTCAAGCAGTTAGGATATGTAAACATATAAGAGGCTAAACATTGACATAATTTAAAAAAAACTTTTTTCATGCCAGTCGGTTCATTGTTTCCAGTAAATTGTCAGTTCTCTAGTGTGACATAAAATGAAAGTGACTTTCATATTGAGAGATAACAATGTAATTTTTTTAAGTCACTGTATTATTGGTTGTTTCCTTATAAAATATGGCATTGTGTATATTAAAAAATATGTAACTGATGAATAATGAATCATTTATAGAAAACAGTAAAATTTAAGTATCCTAGATTTTTTTCTGTACTGCTATATATATATGTGTGTGTGTGTGTGTAATTTTTTAACAGAAGCAGACTCAAACACCTGTACACCAGCGGATACAGATTCAAGGATTACTTTTGAAACAGAACCAAGCAGTTGTGCATTGGAGACTTCCGAAATAAGTGACCAATGGGCCCCAGGTCAGTTTAAACATAAAACTGAAATTTGTGTGCATTAAGGTGTTCACATTTTGCATGTCTTACTCATTTTGTAACAGAATCAAACACTTTGAATGTGGTGGTGAATGCAAGGTAACACACTGGTGTGACGCGACGGGCCGTACCTTAACTTACTGGACTCGACTTCTCAGAATTACTGGACACACTTTTATGGTGATCTCGTAAAATGTAGATTTAATTGAGCCATCGTCACCAAAACCTTTACTGCCTCAGGTCAATGGTTTCTACACCAGAGAGTGACGACGCTATGAAAAAATGTGAATAAATAGAGAAATCTACCGAGGGAAAAGATTCTCATACTCTGACACGTTCGCTCAGTCTCACACAGGCAAAACACTTCTAGCTCAAGAGCCCCCACCCTCGTAAAAGACACAACCGCAGCGAACCGTTATTCAACATTAATTTCAAGCACTAACTGAAGCGACAACATCAAATATATCTACAGATTATTTACAAAGAATCACCGTGCTCGTGTCTAGGGTAAGACGCTGCCTGATTACGTCATATCAGACAAAGAAGATAATCAAACTCCAGAGGGGGAATCAAACTGCAAAACGCCCTATGATCCCGCTCTATACACACATCCAGTAAGTGACCGACAACAGAGCTCCTACTCTTGTCACTACAGAAACAATTATTTCTGCGATACACAACGCTGAAGCTATACAGACTGAATCAATAAGTGAACAACGACAGAGCACCTACTCTTGTCACTACTATTACAACAACTTCTGCGATACACAGCTCTAAGTGACCAACAACAGAGCACCTACTCTTGTCACTACTAAACCCACTGTTTTACTGCAATACATAGCTCGAAAGCTACTCAACGACCAACTATGAAGCTAAGACACTTCCACGAACCACACTTCACTCTATACCCTCTTAGCGTACTTGCCCCGCAACTAGCTTATGACGTCTCCTGTCTCCGGCAGGATTAAACCACCTATCTTATCAACCCGAGTCCCAGACTCTAAGATAATCTATGGCAAGAGCAGTCCTACGAGGCACAACAACAGTCACTTACTACTTTGTCTAGTAGTCGGCAGAATACACCCCGGGTACGTGCGTGAGATGCTGGAGTCCTTAACTCTTTTCACGTCTTTGGCTAATATGGCGAGGGGTCGAGGTCCGTGGGTCTAAACGTGTCTGCTTTCACTAGGTCTCCCTACATTAACTCCCTCTCCATGTCCTGTCTCTGTGTGTCTCCTTCTAATCGCCTTTTTGCCTCCTTAAGTAGTAGTCGTTCTGATGCATTAACCTCGAGTAAACCGGTTGTGGTCAGACTAGGTGAAGCAGGGCAGCTGCCATGACCAATGGCGTATCACTCACCTACCTAACTGTGAAGAGAAGGGGAGGAGCTAGCAGGCTAAACTAAGAGTGACAGGTGATACCCTAGGAGTGACATGTGACAACTGGTTGGTCGTGTTGTGTTCTTACATATGTAAGGTCTGTGATTCTAGGGCATAGTTTTTTTATGACAATTTCTAATGATGGGACAGCATGTCCAGTGTCACAATAGTGCAAACATAGGATTTATTATATTTCTTGCAATATTTGTGCAGGCTTGAATAGTGCACAGGCTGGTCAGGACACAACTCAGTATTTGGATTTTGGTGGTACCACCCGCCTTGTAGTACCATCACGTGAACTTAGGATGATTATAGGTGTTTTGGAGGAGACTGAGATATGTGTAAAGAAGAGACTGTTATACCGGTTGCAGAATTGCTTGCCTGTGAATGCAATGGTGTGCCCAACAAACACATGTGACACCAGAAATACTGTTGTTGGTCTTTATGCCAATATCAGACTTTATTCTGCTTTGACTAACAGCAACAGATCCTTTCGTGGGAAGTCTGCTACCAAAAATCGCAATCTGCTGAAGGTTAGTGTAGGAAAGTTGCAAAAAATCATACCACCAGCCTTCCTTATAGCAGTGGAAGAGAAACAACAGCTAGCAAAAATAGATACTTCAGTGGGTACCATGAACACAATCTTTCAATGTGTTGTTTTCAGATAGGTCAGTAAAAATATTCATTGAAGAGTTGGGTTGATGTGTTAGCAGATTTGTTTTCATGTCTGGAGTCACAGACTAAGGGATTGTCCAATTGTTGTATGTCTATTTGTCTTGATGTCTGGAAATGTTTACAGTAAGGTAGGTAGTATCTGATTTTTTAAAATGCATTTTGGGCTGTTGTAAATTATCCCATACACAAACTCATGCAGTGTGCTGGATCTGATGGTATGGCCAAAAATCAGTTGAAAGAATAAAATAACATTTCAATAGGAGTATGTGTATTTACATTAGTTGTAGAATTTGCTACACAGTTCATTTATCTGCTTGTCTGAAATAAGACAGTTATGATAAGAAGCGTGTAAATGAATATTTAGTGTGTGTGCGCGTGTGCTTGCATGAGTGCATGTGTTGGTTAGTTTGTTTGGCACACAGTGAGTGAGTGACTGAGTAAGCTTCCCTGTGTATAACCAATTGCAATGTTTAGGAATGTTCAATCAATAAAGCAGAGAAGCAAGATAAGAACTTTTTGTTTTAGCTGTGTGTGTGTGTGTGCGCGCGCGCGTGCGTGTGTGAATTTTTTTCTGAATGACTTCTTGATGTGTGTATAAACAAAACAAGTGACTGCATTCGCAGGACACAACAAACAGTGAACAAGCAACACAAATATGAAATAAGAAAATAGACTTAACTGTGGATCAGAATGACTGTCATGGCTCTGTATGGTAGATACTACTGTATGTGTAGCTTTTACCATACCACACTTCCCCCCACAAGCAGAACAGAATTAATAAAGTAGCGCGACAATCATTAAAAGCTTCATGCTGGTTTCGGCACAAAACCCCTAGATCACAAGGGACGCAACTCTAGAAGCACGAGTTACTTACCGCAACTGGGCAGATTTTCTTAACAAAGCGCGAAGGAGTGAAGTATCTGTATATGTAAGGTCTGTTTCAATGATATGTTTCCTATGTTTACATCACAGTAATACAATGTAAACTAACAGAAAATAATTTAAAATGCTAAGGAAGCATGCGAATAAATATTTAATGTGTGTTTGTGTGTGTGTGTGTGGGGGGGGTGTGAGGGTGTGTGTGTGTGAGGGTGTGTGAGGGTGTGTAAGCATGCGTGGATGTGTGGGTTGGTTTGGGGAGGGTGTAGGCAGGAGGCTCCTGTGACGACTGAAAATCTCTGAAAATCCTCAAACAGGCTAATAAGAGGATTGATCATTGTACCGTTTATGAGCCGTGCTCCACCTGGAGTCGCTATTTGAGGACAATAGGTCTTTCGTATCTCCCTCTGACCCTTGTGAACTGTCTGATGACGAAGATTTTTGACTATGACGATTAGAATAGTTATCAAAGTGATTTCCTTGGCTGGGGTTTTCCAGGTCTGTATCCTTGCTGGCATGAACATCATTCCTGCACCCACATCGATTCAAATCGATTATCATGAGACAAAAGCAGTAAATGAAACTACATTCTTAGGCTATGACAGCTTCCTATGTTTCAATGATGTTTTGTGCTACAGTAACTAATGACCTAAAGTTTTATTAGATTTGATTTAAAAATGCATTCCTTTACGCCCCAACTGATCTTGTGGTCTGATGTTTAGACTTTCTTTTTTACTTTCAAATGCTCAGATTCTAGAGTTAGGTATCTTAAACAAGCCCTGCATTTTCACATATGAATGAGAAGATGCGATTAATACAATGACTGTACAGCCTTTCGTGTTCCTGATGTAATACCTCATGTCATAGTTGCCTCTAGATTTTCCGTAGAGACAGGTGAGACAGTCAACGGAATCACAATCACTGAAAGAGAGAGCAAATGGAAGTTTTTTTGGAGAAGATAAAAATTTAATAAATAAGAAAACAATCTAAACAGAAAATTAATGTACAAGAAAAAATCATTTCATGGAGGTTTTATGTGGGCATGCAGGAGTGCAGCTGATTTTAATCATGTTATTTTCTAAAGAACATTTTTTAATCCGTCAGTATACTAGCCGAAATAATTTCTCGATCAGTTGTTTGGTTCTGTTACCATTTTAAATATAAAGTGGCTTCACCTCATTGGAGTGTGCCATGAGGGGACACTCAGAAGCGACATAAGAAAGAGGGAATCTATGGACTAGTAGGAAAAGGATTGCCCTTGGAAACCTCGGTGGGTCATTCAATGAGTAAGGGAACCAGCCAGTTGTTGCTGTTGTTAGAACTGCAGTGCTTCCATTTTACTGCACTATGGGGGAGATGGGAGTATGATGTTCTGAACTGGTGGTGTCTAGTAAACCAGCCAATCAGGTCATCCTCAACCTGTATGTGCGAAAGGGAGGGGGATGGTTCAGGGCGGAAGAGGACATTAGGATCAGTAGGACTACAATCGTGTAGGCTCGGCTGGGCTCCGCAGATTAACCTAAACTCATGTATAAACATGTAGGATGACAAAACCAAATCGCCTCGGGGCCTGGAAAGCACTGCTGGTAGAGCTGCGGACTAGCGTGTAGAAGGCTTCTGGTTCTAATCCAGAACTGGATTATTTCCTGAAGATATACATTGTGCAGACTTCATTCGGCCATCGTCCCGCACATTAAACTTCCTGTCCGCATTGGCCATCTTGCTGCAGTTATAAGTCTGGTGTTTTTTCCAGTGTAAAACTTAGTAAAACTTACTCTATCCCCATAACGCCCTCTGATTAAATTAGCCCTCTTTCTCTCAAAAGTAACCAACCAAAAGCCAAGAGGAGAGTGATAGACCTGCAAGTCGATGCTGCTGGTTCCAATCTAAGTAAGATTACTTATTGGTTGCCGTCCCGCAGCAAACTGCGTAGTTATTTCAGTGCATATCTTAGTAATATACAATATATGAAACAGATTGTAGTTATCAAATAGCCATCCATTGGTTCTTCCACTGCGTAGTGAGGCTGCGGGCTCGATTTTCGATTTCCATTTCGATTTCTTTACTGTCATAAGACCACTGTCCTTTAACAAGGGGGAGATAACTAGAAAAAATGCATAACTACATTGCATACGCATCCATTTAACTTCACATTCAAACACATCTATTCAACTTCACATTCGAAGCAAAATTTGTAGTCAATAGATTGAGGGAACACGTTATGTGATTCGTACACCAATGCCTTGAAATAGTCATGATAATAACCTGTATATATGCTGGTTGTACGGCAGGCCATTCGCCATCAACTGAATGAAAAGCTTTCGTCTTCACGATGAGCTCTGTATTCTGCCCAGTGCTAAGTGGATAAATCAAGCTAGATTAGCCATTTCTCTAGTATTCTCAGACTGTAAAAGTAAGGATAGCTGACTCCCATGTTGGGTTGTTAAAATGGCGTTGATGTATTCCGTATTCCATTGAGTACCACGCTTGTTGATTCTTAAATTGGGAGACACGTAACCGGTATCTTAGTAGACAGTTTGTGAGTCTTGGGTTTAAAATACAAGAAAGGTACTTCTCTGCTCTCAGTTCAGATTTAAATGTTAGATACCATCCGTATTTATCGCTTGCTTCTAAATCAGCGTGCCGTTGATGTGCGGTTATAGCTAAAAGCCTATCCTTCACCTCAGACAAGAAAATCTTATCGTTGGCAACTCCCTGGTTTTCCCAAACGATACCAAACCCATTCTTGAATAAAAAGTTTTTTGATAGGGAACGGGAAATATTCGGACACGTCTCCTTTGTCTCTAACGCTAGCTAACACCGACTGGTAAATACCTTTCAATGCAGACAACATTTTGCCGTTTACTCCGGTCTTCCGCAAGACAGACCACAGGATGTTTCTATTTACCGAGTCGAAGGCTTTCTTAAAGTTTATAAAAGCTACCTATAATTTGGAGTTTCTTTCCAAGAATTTTTTCAACTTTCAACTAAGGCAGATAAAGTAAATATGTGATCGACAGTACTATATCCAGCGCTGAATCCCGCCTGTTGTTACATTATCTTGTCGTTTTCTTCGGCCCAAGTAGTTAGTCTCTTATTCAGTATGTGGATATAAATCTTGCTGACAGTGCTTGTCAAAGCAATCCCTCTATAGTTATCTGGCGTATTTGGATCACCTTTCTTGTAAATAGGGACTATGACTGATCTTGCCCATTCGAGTGGGAATGTACCTTGATCAAAGATTGCATTAAACAAGTTCATTAAAAATTTGATAACAGCTGTGTTGCAGCTTTTTATCATTTCATTTAGGATCCCATCGGGGCCTGCGTTCTTCCCACTGTGATAGGGCATCCTCAACCTCCTGTTTAGTGATCATACTATGATCGCAGGGTGGGGACTCCTGAGAATTTGCTGGGATATCACTAATCCCTTGCACTGTAGGGCCAATGACATTAAAAATAGAAGAAAAGTGAGCATGCCACTGATCAATAGAGATGTCATTCTTTATAACAGACTGCCTTGAGGCTGAACGTATTATGCTCCAAAAGCTTTGGGGATTTTCGCAAGATTGAAGCAAAGATTCCAGCAGAACTTTTTCACTGTTAAACTTCTTTCTTTTCATTAGTTGCCTGTAGATTTTACGTTCATTTACATAAGCTTCTTTATCCAGTTCGTTATCTGAACATTTAAACTTTCTTAACAGCCTTATTAATGGACTTCTTCTTAACAGCACATTCTCTATCAAACCATGTATTTCTGGACTGTGAACTTACCCTAACAGCGAGTACTTGCGATCAGAACACTATCTGTTACAACTCGTTCAACTCTAGGGGTCCCGCAATTTCCTTCTGTTTGAGCTAGGTCTGCAATAGCATGTAATACCACCCTACATCACCCGCCTCGCAATTAAACACAGTGATAAACCACGTACCTTAATCTCTTCCTCACATACCAGAAAAGAATGAACACGTGACGCACAACACTCACATAACACAACGCTCGTTCCCGAATGCTTCATATAGTCTGTGCGTTGGAGCGCTCCTTCCTTGGATGTGTTCACCAGTATACGAATACGAATACTAATGTTTATTCTTAAGGGCCATACCCCCTTAGAAGGGAGTGTACAGACTTTCAAAATACATAGACTTTTAAAATATCATAGGCTACACGGGTGGTCCAAAATGCAAAACATGATCAATAAAAATAATCATAAACTACGATAATGCAATTTCTCTAGCCTTTGAATGCTTTATATAGGAAAATACAAAATGCTTTAACAATATCGGGGTTAGTGGCAGACATCAGCAAGCACAGGCGGAAGATATTTGGTGTTTCATAGTATTTGCGGGTGATAAAACGTAGTCTTAGGTGCTCAAGAAATGGGCAACTTAGTACAAAATGCACTTCGGTATCTTCAGATTCCTTACACAGCGGACACATCAAATTACCTTGTACAAAGTTACTGAATCTATGAGTATGTGTCATCAGGTTGGATACACCGAAACAGAATTTAGTCATTACACATTTAATATGCCTGTTAACTCCAGATATGCGGGGACACAATAATGTAGTGGGTTACAAAACAGTCTGTACAGAGAAAATCGGTCACTTTCATCCACATTATCATTCCACTTCTGCCACCTGCAGTCAATCAATCGCTCCTTAAATACACGTAGAAACTCACCCACACCACCTACACCTTGGTTTGCCCACACAAATCCAAAGCCATACTGAAAGAGACACCTTTTCACATTTGACACCCAGTTTGTTTTACCCCGTTCATCTAAAACATACAGCATTAAATAAGCTTTCTTTGGTAGTATGTCTGAATCCATCTGGGCCACCTTCAACCAAAAACGTACACAACTGACAGCTGAGTTTATAGTAACAGGGTACCTGTTTAACACTTTATAGACAAGGTCGTTTGGCGTTCTAATGTCCACACACAAGAATTTCTTTAGGGCGAAGAGGTGCACTTTCTCATAATACATAGCAGATTTTACTAAACCCCCATATTTCTGAACCGTATTGCATAATTGTCTGAATCTGTGAATCAAAAAGCCTACAAAATACATCAACAGAGTAGTTATTAAACAGACGCAGTCTCTGTATAATACACAATAGTGCCTTTTTGGCCTTGCTAGACACATCTCGACATGCGGTGGAGAAACTGAGTCTGGTAGAAAAATATATACCTAAATACTTATATACATTTACCACAGGCATGACAGCTCCTTAATACATCCACCTTTCCCTTCCTCCTAAATACCCACCCTTCCTGAAGACAACAATATTACTTTTTCCATATTTACTTTCAAACAAAGAGAACGTACAGCTCTTTGTAAGCTATTCAACTGCGTTTGCAGACCAACAATGGTTTCAGACAGCAGAACAACATCATCCGCAAACAAAAGAATAAATAATTCAAAAGCATCCGGCATACAAGATACACCATGTCTTCCCCTTTTATCGCCTCAACCGCTAGCTCATTGATAAACAAAGAGAAACGAATCGGGCTACATATATCTCCCTGCTTAACCCCTAAAGAGCACGAGATAGGTTGTGTGAGATATGTACGAGATCTTATACGAGCTTTTACACTTACATACATACTTTTGATGCAGCGAAACAATTTCCCTTTAATGCCGTTTTTCAGTAGAACTGGCCAAAGTAGGTTTCTATGGGAAATAAACGATACAGCATAGGTCACGCTTACTATCACATACGGGAAATAAACGATGCAACTTTGAAAATTTATTTACGGGGAATCGCTAATCGTCTAAGGTAAAGAACTCCTGCATTAGAAAGCTGATTCATTTCTTCACGAGTTGCTTCCCTTTTCTGTGTTTAAACTGCCGCGACTGGTTTCTGGTAATAACTTGAAAGATGTGTCCCTACATGTGGTCTGTCACTTGAGAAATGCTAGATTTACTCTTCAAATTACACGCTGAAGAGCAAAATGACATTGTTTCGCAAATTTACTATGATAAAGTGGATGAAGACAAGAGTATTTGTGCCTTAAAGACCCAAGAAAGTGATTACGAAGAGAAAAACGTGCCGGCACGTGTAGAAAAACAATGTCGTGACACTGTGTACAAGGAATGGCGAGGACTTTTTGATTTCTTCAACTTCAGTTGTGTTTCCATCAAAGGATTTTACAAATTATGGAACAAGGTCCAAGACACACGGTAAGAAATGAGTTTTCTTTATTTATTGTAGTTCGATAATATGTTTAAATCATTTTTCTATTGTTTTGGGGGATTTTTTAATGAATTTTTGAAAAAAGGCGAAAAACCCTGCGGCCACGGGGACGGTTCGAGCTACGAAGGCTGCGTCACGATTGTGTTAATCGAATAGAAACATTTCTTAAAATCAATTAATGCTACATAAAGCTTACGATTATGACAGAACTGCTTCTGAATACACGCTAACAATGTAAACATATGATCGACTGTGGAGTATCCTGATTTGAAGCCTGCCTGACATTCACCGGTTATAGTATGTTCCTCTATCCACATTTGCAGCCTACTATTAATTATGTTTCCATATACCTTACTACTTATATCACTGAGGCTTATACCACGATAGTTACCAGGATTATTAATATCTCCCTTCTTATATAGTGGCAAGATGATTCTGTGCAGCAATCAGGGTATATACCTTTTTCAAAAAGAGCATTCAAAAAACTGCAAGAAAAACAGGTGACTGCCACTTGGAGTAAAATCTATCTTAAATTTAAAACAAGGGAACTGGACCAAGCTAAGACATGACAAAGACAAAGACAATCTACATGTTTCGGGGCCCTACCCCTTCATCAGGACGACACAAAAACGACGAAAAAACGACAACAACGAAAACAGAAGAAAAAGACTTAGCTTCAGTAGATGTGGCGCATAGGCTGGACAGCAGGAAAATGACTAAGGGACAGTGAGTAAACAGGGTTAAAAAGAGGGGCAGCCAATCGCCAGGTGGGTAGGAAAGGGTAGGGGTGGAGAGGGGGCGGGGTGGAGAGAGAAGCGTGGGTAAAGGGGTGTCAGTGTGGGAGAGAAGGAGGTGAGAGAAACTGACAAAGAATGGGGCAACCAAATCAGAAGCACTTTTCAGAATTTCCCCAACAATACCATCTGGGCCTGCCGCCTTTTTAGATTTCAGCTTACGCAGTACCAGTAAAACCTCTTCCAGGGTAATTGGCGACGTGGGCGGGAAATAAACTCTACAGCATAGGTCACGCTTACTAGCGAATGCGGGAAATAAACCAAGCAACTTTGAAAATTTATTTACGGGGAATCGCTAATCGTCTAAGGTAAAGAACTCCTACATTAGAAAGCTGAATCATTTCTTCACGAGTTGCTTCCCTTTTCTGTGTTTTAAACTGTCAGTGAGACCGGTTTTCGGCGGAGTTTGAAGCAAGTACTCACATGTGGTCTGTCACTTGAGAAATGCTAGATTTACTCTTCAAATTACACGCTAAAGAGGAAAATGACATATTGTTTCGCAAATTTACTGTGATAAATTGGATGAAGACAAGAGTATTTGTGCCTAAAAGACCTAAGAAAGTGATTATGAAGAGAAAAACGTGCGAGCACGTGTAGTAAACAATGTCATACAGACTGTGTGTAAGGAATGGCAAGGACTTTTTGATTTCTTCAACTTCAGTTGTGTTTCCATCAAAGGATTTTACAAATTATGGAACAAGGTCCAAGAAACACAGTAAGACATTAGTTTTCTTTATTTATTGTAGTTTTATATCATGTTTAAATAATTTTTGTCTTGTTTTGGGGGATTTTTTAATGAATTTTTGAAAATAGGCTGAAAATGCCGCGTCCACGGGGATGCTCGAGGGTAGGATTCTACGTCACGATTGAGTTAACAAACCCATCGTCAGCGTCGTCATTATTCATACTTTCATCTTCAATAGGAGAGAATATGTTTTTTTTATCTAACAGTGCCTTAAAATGCTTAAACCAAACATCTACAGAGATCTGATTTCTAACATTTTTTCGCTTTGGACAGATGTTATGAACAGTTTCCCAAATTTTTTTATGATTTTTAACAGACCTCATCAATTTATCAAGCATCACAGCATTGAACATTTTCTTCTTATAACACAACAGATTTTTATATTCCCTTCACCAGTAGATACCCTGAAGACCTCTTGATCACTTCGAAGTAACAGCAGACCTCGATGCTGACGTTTACACACGCCACAGAGGATATGACGTTTCACAAGGCTGACACACAGCCCTTTGAGCTCTCTCCTCGAGCTCGGTTACAGACAGCCTCCTTGAAAGGCTGGATCTTCGCCCTCTGCGTCAGACGGTTGTCTGTCCGCGGTCTTCGCTCTCCCTCCTTTACGTTCTGCAGTTTTCTCCTCGCTCGGTTAGCCTAGAGGTTTCCCACAGCAGAGGAACACGTGCAAAAGTCACACATAAGTCTGGAAGGATCCATCACCCTCGCAGATTCCCTTGCCCTATGCAGCTGGTATACTCAAGACACGTTCCGTTGATACTAGACTTCCACACGTCTAGTAGAACGAGACACCTTAATTTTGCAGCTGAATCTTTCAACCTTCAGCAGACTTGTACTGTAAGACACGTACGTCTCCTCGCAGCAGCTGATAATCTTCTGACAGGAGTTTGGGCTAAAGATCTCTCTCTTGGGCTGAAGATCTCTCTCACTGGAGATCCAGGCTGAATATTTGACTGTCTAAATCAGTCTTTTTATTCTAAACTTTCGTCCACAGATTCTTTCATTCACATACACGTGGTCATCAAGAGCAGAAGCCACACCCCGTGTCAACTACAAGGACACGCCCCTAAGTGGACACCTCGAGAAGACCTAACTACCCCCATCCTTTCCTGGCAGTTTACACCTCTCGGCTACATCAAAGACCCTGATGGTCGATACTATGTCAGTGGATTCTCCTGATGCGTAATCGTCCCCTGTCGAACTAACCCACACCTGGCCAGCCTGACACCTTCTTTAGAGCAGCTAAAGCCCCTTCCCAGCTGTGCCTCAGGGTAAGTAACACCTTGCCTCTTGCTTCTAGAGCCAGCACCCCTGATCAGAGGTGAGAACGGGAACCTAACCTGGGCTGGTGATGTTGTTAGCGGCCAGATGGCGGCTTGAACGAGGGGATAAAGGGCTTAATTAGGGCAGGAGGGTAGAGGATGGGTCACACCTAGAATCTATGTTGTAATCTCCTTGCCCACCAGACCCCAACACTTGACACTATGTGATAGTACTGTTCATCGCCTATCGCGTCTAAGATGGTTTTTTTTGTAGTGTAACAATCCCATCTTTAATGGTTCATGTTCTGTATTACGGTGAATCTAGTGGGGGCACATAGCATCCCACATAAATCATTTCTTTATCCATATGAAACAGCTGTTTACTACACAGTAATACTATGGTATTATTGCCTACAGCTTTTATCTGTCTAACTAGGCTAGCCAGTCCATTTTGGATCAAAACCATAACACCATCTGAGTGCCTACTTTGGTTTGATAACTTCGCAGCAGGGGTGATAAAATTAGTAAAAATGCTATCAAAATCAAACTTTCAACGCGAGTTTCAGTGAGATATATGAGGTCATATGAAGAAACAAATTCTAAGAAAGAACCATCATAAAGTTTTTGATGATACGAGTGCGTTCACACATATATCTCCAAAAATATCCACATAAAACGGCCACACACTGATCTGAAAGTTGTGCTTTCACTAGGCATAGTCCTTTTGGTGGTGTTTGGTCACCGTAGTGGGTCCTAATTATGCAGAGAAAAACACTCGAAATTTGAAGACGATCAAAAGTACATCCTTCCAGCCGGCGAGCACAGTTCACTCCCCGAGGCTTCGGGCTCGTACCGTTATGAAACAGTGACGTCATCTGTCACGTGTTGGCGTCTGGTGGGTCAAGGAGATTACACCATAGACTCCAGGTGTGACCCATCCTCGACTCTCCGGCCCTAATTAAGGTCTAGTTATCCCCTTGTTCAAGCCGCCATCTAGCCGCTCACGTCATCACCAGCCCAGGTTAGGTTCCTGTTCACACTTCTGATCAGGGGCCCTAGAAGCAAGGGGCAAGGTGTGACTTACACTGAGGCACAGCTGGGAAGGGACCAGTGCAGGTGTCAGGCTGGCCAGGTGTGGTTTAGGTTGTTCAGGGGAGGATTACGTATATGGGGAAACCTGCTGATGCGTAGTATCTAGTACCAGGGGCTTTGATATAGCCGAGCGATGTAAACAACCAGGAAGGGGAGGGGATATTTATGTCCACTCTAGATGTCCACTTAGGGGCGTGCTCTAGTAGCTAACACGGGATGTGGCTTCTGCTGTCTCTGGCCTGATTGGTTGAAATATGTAATTAGCTTGTTGGCCACGTGCGTGTGAGTGAAAGAATCTATGGACGAAAGTTGAAGAATAAAAGGACTGGTTTAGACCGTCAAATCATCCAGTCAGACAGATACATACCACACCACACAAACACCGGACAGGCAAACCTACTCCACAGCCTAGCATTCAGAAATGCACCCAGGACTTGGAACAAACAAATGGGGCTGATGTTGACATTGAAGCCCCTTACCCACATGTGCACCCTCATGCTCCACCCTGTACTATACATCAAGCAATTGTAGACACAGAACTTACTAAATATAAGAAAGAGATACACTTTGACAAAATTATAGCAGATTTCAAATAGAAGCTGAAAACCACTTATAAAGATCACTCCCAAATCTATACTGATGGCTCCCACGACCCAACCATTCGTACTACAGGCTTAGGAGTATATGCTTCCATAGATGCAGCCATCTCAGGTGAACTTCCAGATCATGCATCGATATTTACAACAGAACCCACAGCAATACTTGCTGCTCTTCGTATGATAGATATAAACACACCAAACCCAAAATCAGACAGAGAAAAGCTATTTGTAGTACTTTCTGACTTGCTGTCGGCACTGCAGGCGATTCAAAACCGGTCATCATAAATATTAGATTTAGTGAATAAAATATTATCTCAAGTAAATACACTACACAAAAAAGGAATAAGGATAAAATTCCTCTGGGCCCCTTCGCATATTGGCATAAAAGGTAACAAAGAAGCAGATAGACTAGCTAGACAAGCGATAAAGCCAAACCCTAACATAAAGCTTATCCAGCTAAACACGCCTATTTCAGCAGAAGAAAGGAAAATAGCTATTAAACCAGCAATTAAACTAAGATGGGAAGAGACCTACAAAAAAGAAGCTAAAGGAACGAGAAAGGAAATAGAAGAACTACCGAGTAACAGTCTAATATTATTGAAATCTACTAGAACCAACCAGGCAAGAATAAGCAGAAAGAGATTAAATGGCGAATACCACATGATGTACAAAAATCCACTAAGCTGTAGCTGTGGTGATAGGTTTAACACATCCCACGTACTGTTAGAGTGAAACCTAAATAGCAAAGAAAAGGTAGACTTTAAAGAAGAACTAAACAAACATAAACTAGCACTAAATTTGAAATCAGCTCTTAACCCACCCAAAGATTTAAGGCAGCACATACTTGAGCTTACAGTCCAGGTAGTGAATAGCCACCCTGATGCAAGACACATCTAGAAATAATTTTTAAAAACCAAAGCCTCATTTAAAATGTGAGGGAAATATAACCCCAACCAAAAAGTAGAATATAAGGAAGATGCAACGTCTAGCACTTAGGGATAGGTCAGTAGGAAACAGCCGACAGGGACAGCGACAACAGCCAACCACAGCAGCCAGGACATCAAAACAACAGCCTCCACCACCACCAGCTCGGCCGCCGAAGTCAAATAACGCCCCAACCCCAAACACCACCTTCCCCTCACCCCTATAGTGCGAAATCACAGAGGTGGAAGCAAAATCTACAGTGAGGGCATCTTTAGCCTGAACTCCTGTGAAGAGCTGCTGTGGTGAGACGTAGGTGTCTTGTGGTATAAGTCTGCTGACGGCTGAAGGATTCAGCTGCAGAATTGAGGTGTCTCGTTCTGCTAGACGTGTGGAAGTCTAGCAGCGACAGCACGTGGCTTGACTAGACCAGTTGCATAGCGCAAGGTTGTTGGATACCTCCAGACTGGGGTGAGACTCTAGCACTTGCTCCTCTGCTGTGGAAAACCTCTACGCTGGCCGGCCGGGGGAGGACTGCAGAACGTAAAGGAGGGAGACCGAAGACCGCGGACAAGACAACCGTCTGAAGCAGGGGGCGAAGGTCCAGCCTTACAAGGAGGCTGTCTGTAACAGAGCTCTTGGGGTGAGCTCAAGGGGCTGTGTGTCAGCCTTTGGACAACGTCATATCCTGTGGCGTGTGTGATCGTCAGCATCGAAGTCTGCTGTTACGTGGAGGCGTTCAAGAGGTCTTCAGGGTATCTACTGGCGAACATATCCAAGGAAGGAGCGCTCCAACGTCAGACTGTCGTGCGGACTGTAAGAAGCATTCGGGAACGAGTGTTGTGTTCTGTGAGTGTTGAACTTTGAACTTTATTATAAGCTTTTAGCCCTGGGGGGGGGGGGGGCTTTTAGCTTTGATAGTAACAGAAATACATAGAACAAAATCCATAACAAATACAAATAACAAACTGAAACAGCACTATAACAGGTGAACATTTACAACTTAAAGGTGGAATACTAAGTGAAAAGAGAGATAATAATACCAATAAATTTACACAAATTTGTCAGGGTCTTTTTTGATTTGCTATTCATAAGTTGATATAATTTGTGTGACTGGCGTGTAAAGTAATCTGAAATGAGCTTTTTGCGGTTGTGTAGTATAACTGGGTGACTGCAAGAAAACAAATAATGCGATTCATCCCCAATTTCATTCAGGGGACATAAATGACATATTCTTTCATCTCTGGGGGTATTATTATATCTCAGTTGTTGTACAGGTAATTTTTGTGAGCTTGTTATAAATTTCAGGAGTCTAGTTTTTAGAAAGGGAGACAAAAATAGCAGGTACTTTTCAAAATGAAAGTTATCTTTAAAAACTCGGTATGTACTACATAAGCTACTACCACACATATCTTGGTTCCATACCTGTACAAACTGATCTTTCATACGCTGTGTTATTATGCTCTTAAATTCCTTTAGGGAGTAAATGCAACCAAATTTCCATACATAGGATAGCCCTAGTTTATCTAGAGAAGAATAAACAAAATCAAGCCATGGTAACTTGTACTCGTTATTATATAAGGCCGTACACAACCTAAGCATAAGTGCTGACATTTTACAGGAACCAAAACTATTTTCCGTGCATAATTTATACCAGAAGTAAATTAGCCTGCACTTTGCGAAAATGGAAACTGGGAATACACCCAGTTCACCACGAACCATACATGTTGGGGTACTAGTTTTCACGTGAAACAACAGTTTTAAAAAACGAATATGAACTTTATCACACATCTCCAAACATTCGAACGCCCAACATTCACAGCCGTAAAGTAAAACGGGTTCTACACACTTATCAAAAAGATACAACTGAAGATCCAAAGGCAAGTCTACTTTTTTACATTTCTTAATAAGGGCGAACAAGGCCTTATTTGCCGAAATGCACTGCGCTTTGATGGCTTTCTGGAACCTATTGTTATAGTTGAAAATTGTCCCCAGGTATTTATATTCCCAGACAATCTCAACAGCAGCTCCATCAAAAAGGAAACGAGGGACTTTTCTAACCTTTCCACGTGAGAATATCATGGTTTTAGTTTTGTTGACATTTACATTCAAACCATATATAAGTCTTGCAATAACAATGCAGTATATTTAGAGTTATCTGCATGTCATGCTCAGTTTCTGCCAGTAAAATAGTGTCATCAGCATGAAAAGCAAAAATAGGTGCATATAATTTTCAATATCCGTAAAGTTAAAGCTCAGAGCATAGTCAACCCTTCCACATGGCCTGCGAGGTACAACTTTAAGTCGTTTAAATAAAGGGAGAAAAGTATAGGGGACCGGTTTTCTCATTGTCGGACACCAAAATTGGAGATATAAAAGGGGGACAGACCTTGCTGAGTTTTGACACAGGATTTTGCCTTTTGGTGCATGTCTTGGATAACAATAAGCACTCTGCCATTTATCCCAAGTTTCAGCAATTTCTCCCAGAGAGGATTTCTTTGTACACTGTCAAAGGCCCGCTTATAGTCGATGAACGTACAGAATAATCTTTTTTATGCTGTAGATAGATATTTATCAAACAGTACAAGGTAAAAGTGTGATCTACCGTTAATTTGTTTTTCCTAAAGCCAGCTTGTTTACTTCCTAACAGGTCATTGTCCTCCAAGAATGTGTATATTCTCGCGTTAAGTATGCTCGTAAAAAGTTTACCCATGCAGCTTAAAATGGTTATCCCCCTGTAGTTATCAAGATTCAGTGTATCGCCTTTGCCCTTGAACAGTGGGCGAATCATGCCAATAGACCAGTCTTCTGGTATTGGTCCACATTTTAGAACAACGTTGTGCATCACGTGGTCATTCTTTTCTCGTAAGCAAAGGCGAGATTGAGGTACGTGTTTGTCATTGTGTTTAATGGCGAGGAGGGTGATGTAGGGTGGTATTAGATGTTATTGTAGACCTAACTCAAACAGAAGGAAATTGCGGGACGCCCTAGAGTTGAAACGAGTTGTAACATATTGTCTTGATTGTAAATACTCGCTGTTTCTATCAACAATACATTCTTCTTTTTTTGTGTTCACTGTATTACGGTCTTTTGTTATTCTTTATGGGAGACTGTAGGTGGTGGGGGCTCGGCCATATGATTAAGAACTCATATTAATTAACTTTAGTAATCCAGTGATAGTTCCACCTACGCATGTGTCACACTCTTGACGGTGGTCGTGTAAGCGAGAATAGGAGACGACCCGTCAAGAGCAAAAAGAAATCTCCCAAGTTGTGACATCATCGCTAAGAAGACTGACAAGATAACGAATGCGTAATTAGCTAAACAGAGGGATAGTCCTTGTTGAGATTGAGAATCCTCGACAGGCAAAACCTATGTTGCGGGAAGAAAAATGAATTTGAGCCAAATCTAGAAAAAGAAAAAAAGAATAAGCCCAGTAATCCCGCGACATAAACTATTAAATATGAAGCAGCCATATGTTTTTTCCTAAAATACCATTTCCTTTACAGAAAAAAGTCTTTAATTGATATTTTGTGTGATTGTAGCAGGAAGCTTTGATGGGTGAGTTACATGTATATGTTGCATGGTTTTTTGGGAACCTGATGACCTCGAACAAGTACTGTTCCTAAAAGAAGCAGACATTGCTATACAAAGAAAACATAATTCACCACTTTTCTGCATGAATTTTGTTCAGTTCATATTTTGTTATGGATTATGTAAGCGTACTCATAATAGTCTGACTTTAATATCTGACTTACAGTTTCAAGCATCCACAATCTGAAACAAACATTATATATATATACTGAAAATATGCCCCATATATTGACATCTGATTATAAGAAATTCATCAAATCTGCAAATTAGCATTTCAACATACCTAAATGATCCAAAATTCACGAAGGGCCTTGTTCTGGAAATTAAAATGTTCTTGGGGGACTGATCTAGAGGCAAGAACAAAAAAATGACCATTCTCTAGTTGTGTTTGCCTTGTTTATATGTTTGTTTAGGTAGGCCTGGGTTGAGTTTTTAATACCTTGTTTACACTTTCGTCTTTTCATCACTACAAGGAGTGCGATTGTGATGATAACGATTAGCGCCACAGAGAGTCCAACAGAGAGACCGACGACAGCCAACGCAATATTTCCTGCAAACAACGAATGAAATCTGTTTTTTTATCAATGTTATCACAGTGATCGTAATTTATTAGACAAAAAAAGGTATACAGAGGCGGCAAAGATGAAACACGTGAGTATTTGCACTCTCCGTCTAACTTTTACCTCTCGTCCCTTCTCTCACACATGGACGTTACTCTTCACTCTCTCTCCATTTTTCTTGTACACTTAATATGTTGCAGAAAACACTTAAATAGCAATATATCAGTGAGGCAATGTATTAGAACCATTTATTCTTAAGATAATTAGATACTTTTAATGGTACTTTTATAAGAGACGTTGAATGAAGCATTTAGTGCTTGGGGTGGGGTGGAACGTATCCGCGATACTGATGTTACAGCTTCGCATTATTTCATTTCTCAATAATTATGTTCTTGGATAATTTCAAGAACCAGCAGAAAATATAAGAGTAATAAACATTTGTGAAAGCTGTGATATTTATTACAAATCACTTGCCTTCTTTTCCGGGATTTTCTGATGTGGGCAGCAGAGTTCCAATTTCTACAAACAGAAAGGGGCAAAGAGTGCATATGGAGTTAGCGGGGTTATGAGAGAGAAAAATGCATTAAGGTGTCTCCGCATGGTAAGTATTTTATGAGTTACCAACCCGCATGGCTATTAAAAATATGCGGGTTGGTCAACCCTGAAAGCTACAACTAAGGGATTTAACTGTATGTTTTTCTTTAGAAACCCATTATCCCGTTCTTTACGATACACATGTTGTAGAAGGACCATTTGTGATTGTTTGTATGTGTGTGTTTAGAAATAGAGATTAAGCATCTTTAATTGTGACTCAGAGAGAGAGAGTGTGTGTGTTTGCAATAGAAGCTGAAACAGACTTCGTGAACCAAAGGTGGTTTATTTCGGTGTGAAACCAGATGGTTTTTCTTGTCTTTTTGCTGTTCTTCTTATTGTGTGTTTGTGTGAGAGAGAGACCATCTATGTTCCTGATTGTAAGAGAGAGAGAGTGCGTGTGTGAGTGAGATTTATGAGTGTGCCAATGCTTGTGATTATAGGTTAGTGTATATTCATGTATGTATACATACATCAGTTGTGTGTAAGAGATATGATTATAGGGTAGCGAATAATTATGTATGTGTGTGCGACATTTATATGAGTGTGCTGACTTTTGTGATTATAGGTTAGTGTTTAATTGTTTATGTGAACATGCATTTGTATTGTGTGTAATGTGATGATTGGGTAGTAAATAATTGTGTATGCGAACATGCATTAATAGTGAGTTTGCATGGATGTGTGTGTAGGAGAAACTGTGCTTATGAGGTAGTGTGTAATTCTATGTGAACATGCATTCTTTGTGTGTGAGAAATGTTCAAATGAAGGCTAATGTAATTCTACGATGTTGTACTCAGGTGAATATGCATTGACTTAAGCATTATCAATAACTGGTCTTGGCAAAAACGGTCTGTATGTAAGTGGCAAAAACAGGCAAAGTTGTTGAATTCAATCACTTTCTTTTCATTGGATGAATAATAAGTTGGCAGTTTTGTTTAATTTGACATGTAAATGGTACAGATTTATTTGGTTGTAATGAAATTGAAGACACTGTAATTGGGCAAGTGTCTGGCAAGCCGATGAGGTGGTGGCATAGGGGTGGACAGTCAGGAGGGCAATGCAGTGATGGTATAGGGTGGGCACTCAGGAGGGTTGTCATAGAGCAGGGCAGGTGCTGGGCGAGTCCATGCCATGGTGGCACTGGGGTGGGCAGTCAGGAAGTCAGGTGCTTGGCAAGCTGATGCCATGGTGTTAAAGGGGTGGCAGTCAGAAGGTCAGGTGCCGGGCAAACCCATGCTGTGGTGGTGTGAGGGTGGGCGAGTAAAAACCAGCCGCTGGAAAAGCCCATCTGGTGATGCTTACTAAATTGGGTTACACGCTAAAACTCCAGGTGGGGCCAGGGTGGAACCCAGGACCCATGTGACTGCCTACAAAGGGCTCATTTTTCAGCCCACATTGGGGCCACATGTGGCCCACGAACTCTTCCAGGCTGGGAATGTGTTCAGTTTTTCTTGATTCTGGTGGTGAAAAGGATGAATCTGCATTACTTACTGCCAGATGTCGTACTGTAGCCGTCTTCGTCAGTGCTATAGGCAGTAGCAGTAGAGCAATTGCCTGAATGAAAAAGACAATCGTACAAATAAACACTAAAAGCAAAATTGTAAGGAGTGAGGAAAATTAAGATTTTAAATGTTAAGAAACAAATCATACTCCACCTTTGATGGAAATAAACTCTACGCTTAAAAAGCAATCGTAGTCTTGAGTGTCTTCATGATCTGAATAGACTGCACCATTGCTCTAAATTCTAATTGGTGTGTGTGTGTGTGTGTGTGTGTGTGTATGGTGTGTGTGTGTGTGTGGTGTGTGTGTGTGGTGTGTGTGTGGTGTGGTGTGTGTGTGTGTGTAACGTGTCCTAACAGATCTGTGAAACACTACGGAGCACTTATTTCACTAGTTTTTTATGAATTGCGAAGTCCCCTGGCCACCACGCACACAAACACAAACCAGACATAGTATTGAGTGTTTTCCCCTTAAATTCGCAGAGTTTATACAGGAATGCTTACACTGACATATTAAATGGCTGTGACCATTTGTTAGAAACGTGGAGTATTTAATATGCACCGATAATTTTACGGCCATCTTTCTTAAAGTATTATAAAGTAATGCTATAAGGTTCAACAATTATTTGAAAGCCTTAATGATAAAATATTTTTTTTATCTTCTTCTCTGCCTACTGTTTTGAATTGCTAAATATGTGTTCATTTTGCAAAGTGAAGAAAACCAAATTTATATGTGCTCTGGTGTTGTCCACACATTGATGATTTGCAACAGTGACAAACTTCACCAAATATTATAGTTTTTTTCCCTTTAATTTGTTGCTGTTTCTTTTTTATTCCTTTCGTCAGACAATAAGGAAAACTCAAAGAAATTATTAATTTTTATGAGCCTACAGTCAGATTAAAAGTTTTATTTTTTTGTTAGACGTCATCAACACATGGATATTATTTACTCTATTTAAAAAATGTAGCTTGGTGCGATTAAGCAAACCATTTATAATAGTTTTGTTTTTTCTCCTTCGTCCCTCCTCCCCTGCCTCTCTCTCTCTGAATTCATAAAATAACATTTTTCAGATTCTTACCAACTGGGCTCCACAAGCAACTCCAGCTAGCTTCCTCTTTGTCTGTAACTTGACTCACGAACTTCCCGGATTCTGCTGCGGTGTCTGGGGCCACAGTGATCAGACCGTGCGTTTCATTTTTCTTATGCCAGTGGAACCCAAGATCGTTATAGCAATGGTATTTACTATCATTCTCTTCACATCTCATAACTTGTCCTGTACAATATATTTGAAAAGATGTATGTATAACCAGTTCTTCCCACCAGACTATAAAACTCACTTGATAAAGAGTTGAAGAAGATTTGTTGTCAGGTCTGGAAGCCTACCCTATAAAATCGTGCTGGGTATTACTTTAAATGCTATACTTCTAAGTAATATGTATGAGCTGAAATGGACCAGAAAAACTCAATTAACTTTGCTGCTTGATTACATTGGTAGATTCCTTTTACAGTGATCTAAAGTTAATAATAATAAGAATGATGATGATGATGATGATGATGATGATGATGATGATGATGATGATGATGATGATGATGATGATGATGATGATGATGATGATGAATTCAAACAGCGCTATTGCCCGAAGCTCAACGCGCTGTACACAAACAACACAAACAACGGAAGCAGTCACAATACAAACGGGCTATCCTCCAACAACAACCAACCATATAAAGATGCACAAAAAAGCCAACACCAGCCTCGGCGCACACTCGCAGTTTTTTCTCTCTCTCTCTGCCATAGCGCCGCGTTACCAACAAGCTCAGTGAAATCAGTGAAAAGTGAGATGAAAGAGTTTCGAATGAAGCTAGGGAAGGAGCACCTCACCAGCCAGTTCCAGACAAACTAAGAGAGTACTGAGCAAAAGCTTCAAGGTTAGCTTTCGCGTTTGTTAGAAGTTTTTCGTAAGATAACCTGAGTTCTCTAGCGGGACGGTAGATAGAAAAAGCGGACAGATGCAGTGGCAGTGAACGATCGAAGTGACGATAAACAATATTGATAGTAATATGTGTGTGTGTGTGTGTGTGTGTGTGTGTGTGTGTGTGTGTGTGTGTGTGTGTGTGTGTACGTGTGTGTGCGTGGGTGTGTGTGTGTGTGTTAAGAAAAAGATGTTGGAAACCGAGGAGAACGACAATGATTCCTCAAAAACGCACGGAAAGACAAAAAGACATTTAATGCTGTAAGAGATTACTTTGTGCTCCCTTGTCCGGATGGAAGAAAATAATGAAACCGTGGTTTTCTCCACCGTGGTTTTCTCCACTGTGGTTTTCTCCACCGTGGTTTTCTCCACTGTGGTTTTCTCCACTGTGGTTTTCTCCATCGTGATTTTCTCGAGGAAGCCACAGCTCACACGGGTTATTTTTACTGCAATTCATTTTGCGAAACCTGTGGGGAAGGAAAGAACACAACGAATATCATATCAATTGAAACCACCACCACCACCACCGTCGTTGTCGTCGTCATCGTCAAAATTTCATTCTAAGGAACTGAACGGGAGAGAAATGGGTAATGGAAATAAGCGATGAAGGCCAGCTAGATCTCGAGGAACGGACAGGTCGTGAAAAAGCCTTGAAACAGGTGGAGCCACATACATGAGAAAAAGCGTCAAGGATTTCTGGAAATATTTAATTTAAAAAAGTAAACGAGTTACTGCAGCGTGAGTGAAAAAATGATGAAAACAAAGGAAAACTGGCCCAAGCTGTATGACAAACATAAAGTCGACGCTTCGAGGCACCACCCCGTCAAAAGATAGAACACACAGCACAAGCAGGTAAATAAGGAAAAAACAGAACTTCTCTCTGTAGAAACAAACCGTGCAAACCACAGGAAGTGAAAGAGGGGATGTTGGGGGGAAAATGGATGACCAAACAAAGAAACAAAGGTTGGAAGGGAGAAAACAGCAGAAAGGATAAAAGAAAAACAAGTGACTGCCGCTTGGAGGATAAGCCCAAATTAAATGTAAAACAAGGGTACTGTACCAAGCTAGAAAGGGAGCCTACGCGCCACTTCTACTGCAGATAAGTCTTTTTCCTTTTCGTTTTTTCGTCGTTTGTGTGTCGTCCTGATGAAGGGGTAGTGCCCCGAAACATGTAGATCGTCTTCGTTTTTGTCCCTTTCTAGCTTGGTACAGTTCCCTTGTTTTACATTTAGCAGAAAGGATAGATTTTAAAAATATTGAAATAAAATCAGCATAAAAAAGAAGAGTAAGCAATTAGTACACTATAACATAATCATAAGTATAATAAAGTAGTAGACAACAAACAGGTAGTGAATGAGTACACAAATGAAAACAGGTTAAAAAGGTATGTTTTATATGAAAGGAAATTAATCTAAGACCATGTTTATCGTTATTTCTTATTTGCTAATGCTAACTTGATTGTAAAAAATAGCAATATGGTGCTATTCAAATCTCTCTGTTTGACTCCTTGAGCGCAATAGGCATAATCAGTCAACATAGATTATAGAGTGGTCAAATCTAATAAACGATATGATTCTCATCTGACAGCAGGGAAGTATTTTGTATCCCTTTCATATATTTTTACATTACTTTAATTTTAGTCTACACGTTCTTAACAGTGTAACATTTACATTACACATTGTAATTAATGTGTCGAAACTTGCAGTTTGTAGCTACAAGCGGAAATAGGTCGGTTGGGTCCATCTCGTCGATTTTGACTTTTTAGCCCAAAAGCCTTCCTAGGACTATAAACTATTACATAGATGCAAAATTTGCTCTGAAATGTAACTTCCATTAGGTAAAATTTAAGTTTCGTGGTCAAGAATACGTCAAAATATATAGGATAATACTTTCATTTACTTACCTTATCTGTGTGTAACCTTAAGGATCCTTGTCGTCAAGTAACATAGGCCTAAGCCTTTCTAAAACTGAAACCCTACACCCTATACTGTCATTTACTGACCTTATCTGTGAGTAACCTCAAGGTTCCTTGTCGTCAAGTAAAATAGGCGTAAGCCTTTCTAAACCTGAAGCCCTAAACCCTATACGTCAGAGGTTGGTATGACAGACGTCTATTCATTTCGGTATTTCATAAACCTTTGTCAATTTGTGCAGTAGAGTCGTGTTCTAATCTACTGGACTCAAAACAAAGGACTTAAACAGCTTGATTAGCGAAGCTGACTTGGGTTGAGGTTGGATTTTAACATCCCTCAGGAGAGATGGAGGCGATGTAAACTGAAGCAAGCTGTGTGAAGCGACCGACATCGTCACCCGGTCCACTCGCCATGAAAGAGCCATTCAGGGCGCGCGGCAGACAGTCGTGAAGTCTGAGCTTCCGACTTCACACGGCACAATAGTGCGACATGCTAAGAGCCCCAGCCCTGAACCCTGTTCAGCCATTTAGCGATTCCTCATTTTTGTTCTCGCGATGTCCAAACTTCACCGAACTTAGCCGAACTTTCGTGACCGATAGTTTAAAACACTGTGGCTGTAAGGTACAGAATTTATCACTTACAGCAATAACACAGCTATGCACAGCGTGTTCTGCTCTCACCAGCAATACCATCCCCTTTTTTCCTTTAAAAAATATACAGATTACAAAGAAAAATCGTATATCTAGTACTGACGTTTAAGTCATCGTGAGTCTCCATACGTTATCAACGTACTGTCAACCAGCATTTACAAAGTCTGGAGCCGTTGTCAAGATCTCACTGTTTAAAGGCATCAAGGGAAGTTTACACCTTTGTAGTAACGATTCAGCAACGATTCCCCACTGTCTTTCGTAAACAAGGCCGTATGGTCTTGAAGTAAAGTCTTGGTTGCGCACATCGCCATCCATTGTCATTTTACTATATTATTAGGACCTATGTGATGCATTCCAAAAATGAATCAGCAAGCAGTCCAGTAATCGAAGACCTCAAAATTGCCGTTGGTTTGAAAAGCGGAACAACGACGTAGGACATCCCCGATATATATAGATATATAAATATTGTGGCTCTTGTTGTGACCATCAGTCAAAATAATTTTGGCTTTGGGCTGCTGTGCTTTCTGTAAGAGGGCTGACTGTCGAATATGACTAGAAAAACTGTCAATTATGTGCGTCGCGTCTTGTGAAAAATATTATGCTGGAAAGCGGAGTACATGAATTAGTCTCTGCCTGTAAGTAGGCCTACTATGTGATAGCTATGTAATAATTTGATGGCTTTATTGGTATGATACAAACATGCGCTTTTAACTGTACATTGAAACAGACATAAAAACCTTTGAATAATATATATATATATAATAAAACTTTTCGTAACCATGGTTCCCTTCTCGCGATGATTTCGCACCACTGGGGGAATGGGGCCCTATTACAAAGTTATACACTGAAGTAATCACCAGACTGATTGGGCTTAGATACCCAGACTGATAGCTGCAATCCTAGTTGTCGACACACGCTTAGTGAGCGGGTTGACTTCATTAACATGGATTCTCTGTATGCACACGTTGTGCACCGAGGGCTAGCTGTGTGAAGAATAGCGCCGTTATAAAGAAAGGGCGGGCAGATCTTTTTGAGGATCTGCCAAGTTCCTTTCTTTCGGCCCTCTCTTTGCTACGTGTTTAGGTACGGTAAGCTCCCTTTAGGGCACAGGCGTCTGCATACGGCTATGTGTGAGCGCTGCCAGTATCTTTGTTGGAGTTATCTTTCGTAAAGATTGTTGATAATAGTTTTAATTGTATCTGTCTGAATGCTACCGTAGCCTTCGTAGCTCGAACCGTCCCGTAGGCCGCGGCATTTTTAGCCTTTTTTCAAAAATTCATTAAAAAATCCCCAAAAACGATAGAAAAGTGATTTAAACATGGTATTTAACTACAATAAATAAAGAAAACTCATGTCTTTCTGTGTTTCTTGGACCTGGTTGCATAATTTGTAAAATCAAAAGTCCTCACAGTAAATTTGCAAAACAATGTCATTTTCCTCTTCAGCGTGTAATTTGAAGAGTAAATCTAGCATTTCTCAAGAGACAAAGCACGTGGATAAACACAACACAGTCATTTTTCATTCGCTTGGAATTGTGGTCGAAAACCGATCTAAACGTAGTAAAAGGGAAGCAACTCGTGAATAAATGATTCAGCTTTCTAATGTAAGAGTTCTTTACCTTAGACGATTAGCGATTCCCCGTAAATAAACCGTCAAAGTGCTTGGATTATGTTCCACAAGTAGCGTAAGCGTAGCATATGCTGCACAAAATATAATTCTCACGCAGCGCCAAAGGGTATGAACGCTCTAGATTTATTAAGCGTTATTAATTTTCACACACACACATAATTTTCTCCTACCCCTACATATATATTGATTGGAAGGCATGCAGTAGAACAGTTGTTTTGCAGCTTCACTTGTATTGATCTGACATTTCAGAAGGGTATTGGAGGACTTAATATGGTTGGCTACTATTAAATATGTTCCATTGATTCAAGATTTAACAGCACGTGAAAGCTCTAATTCACTGGAGCCAATCAAATGCCGAGCTATATTTCGCATGTCTTTCCAGGGAGGGGGGCAGGGAGGAAGAGGGGTGATGTTTCGGAAGGAGAGTGGTTTAAGGTAATGATAAGGGATGGGGTTAGGGTGGGGGCTATGGGTAGGGTTAGGGTGGCGGTTAGGGGAGGGGTGGTTGGGGATAAAGATCTTCCAGGAAATTGGAACGTTTTCAGTGATGACCCTAAGCTATTGGCATATTTTATGTAAGGCTATATTTTGATTTACTCCAGTTTTTTTTTAGCCTTTTTCAAGCTTTCAAGCCTCGCCAGTCATTACTGGTTGGTTAATTTCTAATACATAGTCACAACATGCATATGGCAATGAAAAAGTAGAAATGTCTGTTTTCGTGCTTCCAATCAAAACACTTGCGTGCATATGAAAAACCCCATTCGACTGAAATTTCTTTAAACATTCAGAGGCATTCATTAGCACGGTTTATTTTTCAAACATTGGGAGGCATTTATTAGCAGTGGTGTGGAGAACAAGTAAGAAAGTGGACGAAATGGGTCAGCTTGTGAAAAAACACCAGGCAATTCGAAAACTGAAAATGTGTTACATTTTGTTACCAGCTTAATTAAACCTAAGTTTAGAAGCATTATAAGTTGCACATCGACCCATTGTGTAAGCATTATAGCTTGCAAATCGACCCATTGTGTAAAGTCTCCCTCTGTATGCACCCATCTGTCCATGCATGCGCTTAAGAATCCATCAAAATGTATTCAGACAGTAGGTAAATAATATCACGTGACCATAAGCCGTAGGGAAGCGGAGTACTTGCCCCCCCCCCACCCCCTCCTTTTTTGCGGGTAAGCATCGTGAGGACAGCGACAATCTCGTCTCTCTCGCTGCCTTACCTTTCCTGACTGATGGGTCAGGTACCCAATTTTAGTTATATCAACTGTAGGATGTTTGGTGCGGCCCACGGGTAACGTCTGGGTTGTGAGGCCAGCGCTCTAACCACTAGGCCTTTTGCTTACCCAGGCAATAGGAACCGCGCATAAATCCATAAATGATAACACTAAAATCACATACACACATCTTGTGAGAAAATTTATAGCAGGTACAACATCAAAGTCGAATGAGTACATACCTGAGTTCACGTTTGACGCCATCAAATTCACCCGACACACAAAAAATGTATATCATTTCAAGCATTTACATATATCCAAAAACTGTAAAGTACAGAAGCGGATTGATGCAGTCTAACTAATTAAATAGCCATGCAAGCAGAAATAACCTGAGAACTTCAGAATTTGAGAACTGACAGACTCAATCTTCTAGTGCCTTCCGAAAACATTCCATAAATGATACGTATGATCTAAAAGATATTCAAGATCATTTACCGCAATCCCAAAAGTTCTGCATTCAGCATAGTCAAGAATATTTGAGTCAGTTTCTTTTTGTTGTTGCTAGAATGACTTTCGTGCAAAGTATCATACCGAATACAAAAATAACACTAAATGTCATGTTAGGAGAATTGCGCCGTAGGCTGCAAAAGACCAGTTTAGTCGCTATCGCATCTAAAGCACAAAAGGCATTTGTCCCTTGTGTTTATAAATATTTTGTTGATAATCTTGCTTGATAATATACAGTTCAACTCATTTACGAGAATAACTATTTTTAAAAATGTCATCCCATTATGGCTGTTAGAACGTCCACTCGAAGCCAAGTGGACTGTGACTGAGGAATGTCACATGGCAGCCCTCAACCTTCAGTGTTAATAGCATGTAAGCGTTGCCTCCATGCTACAGGAGCTTCTCTTGCCTTTGCTAAGATTCCTACTGAAATCACTGATCGAAAATAAAAGACGAAAAAGAATTTTGGCTAGGTTTCTAGATCACGCCAGTGCTTTTTCTGTTCTAACCAAAATATAAAAAAATCAAATTATACTAAATAAAATCTTACAGCCACCACAAAGCCAGACACAACCTAGAATGCCCTTTCCAAGGGACACTCAGAAATCATCTGAAATACTAGTGGACAATACTCAAACTCTTTTATTCTTATATTGAAGTCCCTCCCACAGCGTGTTACTGGATGTAAAGATTTACCATAATTTCAGTTAAAAAGTGATATAGCAATCAGGAAAATAACAAAACACGGACAAAACAGCAATAAATCATAACCAAACAATTACTAATAAGGTCATATAGGTGTATTTGACCATGACTAAGCACTTACCGTGTTTACAGAATATCATAGGCCACTCCCGTGCAAAGTGCCTCTTCGCGCTTGCCATCTTACTGTTTGTATTTGTTTTTGTTTTTGAGTGCATAGTCCCCATCTCCCACAGTAGTGCAGTAAGGTGGAGCCACTATCCCTCTAGAAGTACCTACCAACCTACCAACTAACCTACCTTCCTAGCGGAGGGGGGAGGGGATCAATTTTTTAGTTGACCCCATAGTGCCATAAAAAGTTTCAGTCAATAAATTATAGGCATCTCAGTAGCCCGCTGTCATTCGGCAAGATGCTTAAAACATCTTTTTTTCTTTATAAGTGTTGGAGCACTGATATCACCTCCTTTTTCACCAGCCCCCAGACTTTTCAAGTACATGTCCATACAACGCTAACTTTTCCTTTGCATGAACATCAACATCACTCGTCTCTAACAGTGAAATATGTCCTGTACTGGTCGCCGCACATACTGTGAGCGTCGAAAGGGTTAATCTGCAGTGACAGCAGGAAGAAGATAGTGCTCGGGTGCGAGCCTTTGATGATGGAGTATCACATCCCTCTGAATTATAAAACACAGCTGACGACTCAGAGCTCAGCGTTTAACTGAGACAAAATAGCATGTCCTGTGCTAGCAACGTGCATAAATTTATCTTGATTCACTACACCATTGTTATCGTGCTCCTGTCGATGAAGGCTGCTGCATTACAACAGAATGACTGTAAGTTTATTTTCTTTAACAAAAAATGTGATTAGGCAAGAGAAAATGTTTCATTTTAGTTTATTTGTAACTACTGCCACAGGAAACAAGAGTAATTTGAATTAGGTATATGTTTTTCCCATAAAATTCTTTACCATACAAACTAATACATACAACCCTTTTTACGTTGCATTTGTTTAAATGGAGCGATTGAGTAATATCATATATTACAGATAAACGTATGTCTCGCGGCGCGTGCGGTCACGCACAAACTAACACACACATTTAGTGTGAAAGTTCAGAGCATATATATTTTAAATCCATTTATTAATGTGCATTATTATTTCAGGACATTAGCCATTTCCATGCAATGAGGAGGTCAAATAAAGCTTGGGTACAACACTGTTACGTATCTCTACGGACCACTATCTATCTGCCTAATTTGCGAATTGGAAAACGAGGAGTGGATAGAAAAAATTCTGACCGTGTTACATCGTTGAGATAATCGAAAAAATCATTTTTAATATTTCATCGGTATCTAAAGTAATATAATTCATATTTAATGCTACATAATTCATATCAATTTGTTACCATGTATAACGTGTTGTCAAAGAAATTTGACAGTATAGTAAGTATGACTCTTTGCCTTAGTGCATGGGGTAGGTTGCTAATTTTAGTGTCAAGCAGCTATAAAATTTAAGACCTTTATATAAAAAGACGAACATATTATTTGTCCACTTTTGTTACAGATGCATGGTTGCAATTTCACAACTTCCAAGAAGACACCATGTCTGTCTTCGAAAACATGTACACCAACCTAACATTCTGGCTCAACACGACAGCCTGCAAGCGGTCTGACACCGTCTACAGAATTAAGGTACAGACTACAACATATGAGGGTAGTCTTGAAAATGAAGGAAGACTTGTGCAGGTCAATGGCGGATGTGAAGTCGTCTTACGGAAATCTGTTCACTGCATCAGTCCGTCTGGTCCAGCAGTATTCTACAGGAAAATGAACCGTTCACACGTGGACATCCAGTGGGAATGGACATGGAGAAATATGGACACATGGGAACTTATAACCATGACAAAGAGCTTGAATCTTGCTGTTTTCTGTAAGTCTGCAGTCCTACAAATCTATTGACGTGCGTGGTTAATATTACTCATATAGATCTGGACCACGAAAAACCTGAAAGTAAGACATGCACAGGTACATCACTGTGGTAATACTGATATCCACTGAACATTCACTCAAGCCAAGGACTACTATAATCAAGGACGTGCACACCTGAATTTCTGACTTTGCTAGCG
>SMGT01015006.1:91669-103596 GCA_004794575.1 Lanistes nyassanus | reverse complement strand
AACCATTGTGTTATAACACTCAATGAATATTTGACTCACTCGCCAAAAACCATTGTGTTATAACACTCATCGATATTTGACTAACTCGCCAAAAACCATTGTGTTATAACTCTCAATGAATATTTGACTCACTCGCCAAAAACCATTGTGTTATAACTCTCAATGAATATTTGACTCACTCGCCAAAAACCATTGTGTTATAACTCTCAATGAATATTTGACTAACTCGCCAAAAACCATTGTGTTATAACACTCAATGGGTCTTTGACTAACTCGCTGAAAGCCATTGCTATAACACTCATCGATATTTGACTAACTCGCTGAAAGCCATTGTGTTTTCAGCTTAGGTATACTGTTTCTCATCGTCTGGCCCAGACTGGACCTTTCAAGATGGCGTCTGGCCCATATTGAACATTTTAAGATGGCGTCTGGTCCACACAGCACCTTTCAAAATGGCGTTTCGCGCGGGATGCGTGAACAGCGTGCTGCACTTTGTGACGCACAGCACTGCAGGCACCAGGCACTCCTGACGCCGTTTGTACGACGGCGACGATAACCGGAGGGGGTGGGGTGGTAAGGATGGGTGTGGGTGGGTCGTTGGATTTGCCGAGTCTGGGATAACCCGTCAACTCCCCCCCCCCCCCGCAACTAGCCAATGGCCGCTGGGCCCTCGAGTGTGGGTGAGAGGCGATAACGAGGTACAGCATTGACATGTGACTGAAGCCTCCTGCAAGCAGCAGTTGTCTCCACGTAACTTGAATTGATTGATTACTTAATGTGAATTCAGTTAATTAACTAATGACTCAACTTACTTGAATTTTAAAAATTAATTTTACAGTGATTTCAGTTAATTGGATATAAGGCTCTCAAGTAAAATCAGATAATGCTTTCAAGTAACTTCAATAATGAATATCTCCAAGTAACTTCAACGAATTAATGTTGTCAAGTTACTTCAGTTAATCAGTGTTCAAGTAACTTCAAACACTATGCCTCCTTTGCAGCTGAGTTTTCCAGGTGAACACTGCTCGCTGTTATTCCTAATTTTATGTAACTGCTATTTCATGCTCCCTACTCGCTGTCCTTTGACACTGACACTAAAAGACGAGACACCCTAACAAATAAATGTGCTATGTCATTGCTTCTTGACTAGTGACGTCTTCAAAAAAAAAAAAAGGTGACAGTCATCCATGTACACAGGAACGAACGAATCCAGGATCACAAATGGACGATCTGTTTATTTGCAATGGGAAAGACGACACGAATGCCATCAAATTAATCTAAAAAAGTACAGACTGCATCTAGCTTGTCGCAAACAGACTAGAAACGCGCATCAAAGCAAGACTCGGTGTTATAGCCTAATTACCACGAAGACTCATCAAGGGACGCAGTTATCTCCCTACAACTCTAGTGACGTGTGATGCTGACGTAGACAAAATGGCCGCGTTCCTTCAGGCGAGAGAACGCACAGGCGAAGGGCGTTCCGATAAATTCAAGATTTGACAGGAAATTAGAAAATCTAGTTTCCATAACAATATAGCCAGGAAAAGTAAGAGTACGGAAGGAAAGCCAGTTTGTCTGACACTGTATCTCACCATGGCTGCTAAAGTCGGACACTGTCTCTCACCGTGGCTGGTGTAGTCGGACACTGTCTCTCACTATGGCTGCTAAAGTCGGACACTGTATCTCACCATGGCTGCTAAAGTCGGACACTGTCTCTCACTATGGCTGCTAAAGTCGGACACTGTATCTCACTATGGCTGCTAAAGTCGGACACTGTATCTCACCATGGCTGCTAAAGTCGGACACTGTCTCTCACCATGGCTGGTGTAGTCGGACACTGTCTCTCACCATGGCTGCTAAAGTCGGACACTGCATCTCACCATGGCTGCTAAAGTCGGACACTGTATCTCACCATGGCTGCTAAAGTCGGACACTGTATCTCACTATGGCTGGTGTGGTCGGACACTGTCTCTCACTATGGCTGCTAAAGTCGGACACTGTATCTCACCATGGCTGGTGTGGTCGGACACTGTCTCTCACCATGGCTGCTAAAGTCGGACACTGTATCTCACCATGGCTGGTGTGGTCGGACACTGTATCTCACTATGGCTGCTAAAATCGGACACAGTACGACATCACCATACAGGGCAGTTTAGTTCTGTACAGTTCAGTTCAGTTATGCACTCTAAAGTTTAGTTTTGCATTGTTTGGTTTATTTCTGTACTGTTTGGTTTATTTCTGTACTGTTTGGTTTATTTCTGTACTGTTTGGTTTATTTCTGTACTGTTTGGTTCAGTTCTGTATGGTTTAGTTCGGTTCCGTACTGTTAAGTTGGATTCTGTTAGGTTTAGGTCAGTTTAGGTCAGTTCCGTTGTTCAGTTCTGTTCTGTTCATCTTTACAGTTCTCCTTCCAGCCACCAAGTGCCACTGCTATCCGGCTTGAACTTAACTGAATTGTACAGACGTGATACATTAAAAAATATGGCACTGAAGTGCTTTCAAACGACCATGGGAGTAGTGTTTGTAGTGTTACTTTATTTGCTGTCAAAGACTTCAATTTTGCCACACTAATCTAGAATTTCGTTCAATGCTTATTAAATGAAGTCTCTGAGAGCCTTCACATCACATTCTTTAAATGTTTAAGCAGTTAGTGTAGGTCGTGATATTTGTGTAGGTCGTGATATTTGTGTAGGTCGTGATATTTGTGTAGGTCGTGATATTTGTGTAGGTCGTGATATTTGTGTAGGTCGTGATATTTGTGTAGGTCCATTTGAGCGCTGCTCTCTCTCAAGACTACAAGCGTCCTGTGTTTCCTTGTATTTTGCACGCACAAAGTAGATCTTACCGTTACTTTATCGGACACAACAAGACACGAGGACCCTCTTTGTTCCTGTCATCAAGAGGTGCCAACACGTTCTGAGACCGACTGCAGCATGAACTTGTATGTGTTCTGCGAAGTGGGAATTCCCCGAAACGTTGACTTTGTTTTAATGTTTAGCTTGTCATCACGTTTCACGCGAAGCACTCGCTCTGTATTCCTATTTTAATGAATTCGTTACTTTCTCTGGCGCCTTCTGACCAAACGAGTTCACGCATTTGGGGAGGCGAGCGGATCAAACGGACATCTTATAAATATTCCCCATCCTTTCCAGCCTCTTCCAAGTTAGAATGTTGGAAACCTTGGGACATGCGCCAAGGCCGTTCACCAGCTTTATAACTTATGTTTATAACTTTATAACTTATGTTTATAACTTTATAACTTATGTTTATAACTTTATAACTTATGTTTATAACTTTATAACTTATGTTTATAACTTTATAACTTATGTTTGTAACTTTATAACTTATGTTTATAACTTTATAACTTATGTTTATAACTTTATAACTTATGTTTATAACTTTATAACTTATGTTTATAACTTTATAACTTATGTTTATAACTTTATAACTTATGATAGCTGTGATGCCATCACAGCTACCGTCATCATACATTGCTGACCGTTCTGATTCACATGTACACACGCACGCAGGTGCACACACAATCACACACAAATAAGCACTATATGTGTTCCAGAAAGACCAGGAGAGGTGCCCCAGAAAGACTTACAAATCATAGAAAGTATTCTGCTCGCCTGAGTAGTTTTGGACCCGAGCTGGAACAGTTTCACAAACACAGCCAATTAAGTAAGTCCAAATGCTCCAATGCAAGCTGCCTACACTACTGTCTACCAAACCAAAATAAGCAATATAATTACTTACGGTTTTTTCTCTTCTCGTTTTACCTAACGTCGCCGTGCAGTGTTGTACTTACTGAATAAAATTATTTAAACCAAGTAAGTACCTGCCCATCGGTACGCGGGGTCATCTGGAAAAGCAATTTCAGTATCACTTAAAAGACATGCGCGTGTCAACAAAAGCAGAACGCCACACATAACTCTTTACAAGAACAGTTCTTCACTTTGTCAGACCTTACATATTCCACGAGAGAAACTTCGAGTAGTAAGCACTTGTGGGATGGTAACAGATAGGCGAGGACTGAGTACACGCTGAGTTGATAGGTGGAAATAGATGGATGTTTACTTTCTGCTGGACGTTGTGGAATAGATATACATGTAGAAATACTGTGAAAAATCAATTTTTTCCTCTCATATCTTCTTTTAGTTCCTCTCTTTTCTTCTTCGACCTACAGATTTAATCTTTCAGTGTATTTAAAATTATTTTCAGCATGTCTGAATGGATCTTATTCAATGTTTTTGGGTGGTGGTGGAGTATTCCAATGAGTGGGAGATACAGATTTCTTGGCTGCACAGTACTGTTGCACATTCTGCTGTCTTATTGCATAGCCTGCCCCCCTCCAGCCTGTGAGTTATGGATATTTTGCACTTCATCTTCAACTTGATGTCCTTCTGACATATCGGCATTTTCTACTGTCACGATTTGTAACTCTGTATGAGATACGCTGATGGTCCAGCAATTGTTATGTGTATGTAAGTAACGATGGATCCAATACAAGTCACGTGACTGAAATATTCTCATTCATAGTTAAAGCGGATTTCCACTCATGAAACTGAAGTTGTGCCGAAATCTTTCGTTCATGATAAACACTTCGAAAATACAAGCAAATGTGTAGGTCAGGGTGCATACAAATGTAGAGGTAATGTTTCGTTGGCTGCTGCCTAAAAGTTTTGCTGTTTTTAGAAATGAAAACGGAGGAACGGTTTTACAAAGAACGCTTAGCATTCGGATGATGTGGGTTCACCACCTGCAGACTTCACCATTTTCCATCCTTCCTTCTCCATAATCTACCAACTGATTTTTCCTCCTGCCTCCCACGCCCAACACACACACACACACACACACACACACACACACACACACACACAGTCTGTCAGTCTCCATTTTCCGGATTTCTTTGTCACTTTTCCGCGTCCTACTTTTACACGGACTACGCCGCTCACGTGAAAAGCGATGCTGGGCTTGTCGCTGCCTGCGCCTGCCCGTGGCTGCTTGTGCAGACGAGGAGCGAGGGTATGGCGGGAGTTATCTGTCAGGCGCTCACAAGGCCGCGCAGCTCATAACTCGGCTTGATTGGACCAAGCCGGTCTTTGGCCAGTGCGGGCCGCTTATCGCAGGAGATTACCGGGGCTCTCTTTCCCACGTTGTGCGCAAAGGATTCTGGTCTACCGATGCCGGCAGCACATGACGGGTGGCGCGGCGTATCGGCTCGTTTACCTTCCCCGAGCGCGTGCTGCTCCTCCGGGGTAAAATTAGAAGAGGAGTGTTGTCAAAAACTCCAATAAACACGCACCAGTCTGTTGATGTTAACTGGACTGGAACAAGTGTTTTGCAAGCGCAAGGCCAGACGTGTGAGCACAGCAGCCCGCCAGGCTTCTGAGCATGCGCAGTGCCGACTGCTGGCCAGCACGCCACCTAGATCACGTGGCAGTTACTGTGGCCTCCAGGAGTGGCTGCAGGGTTGTATATCATGCAGAGGATTAAACCCCCTCCCTCCCCCTCCAAAGAATGAGTACAAGATTAAAGCGACAGTCCCCAGCGTGACCATGAGCAACTCTGCTGACAACTGACCTGCGCTGCTTGTCTTCCCAATGTGCACCTGTCGGGCCCGGGCTTCCCGCAGCGCGCAAGTTGTTGGACGACCGAATAAGGAGGAGTGTTGTTGTTTATCGTTGTTTGTTGTTTAATGTCAGATCAGCAACCAAAACCATATCATAAGGCTAGAGGAGGAAAAGCTGACGAAGGGTGCCAGGGGAGACAAGCACACCTTGGTAGGTGGGCGCTACGTCATTAGCCATGACAGGCTAATAGCTCTGCCCCAACCTAGGCTGGCCAGAACTGGATTGGAAGGCGAATAAGGTGGTACCCGTGAACACTGAGGGTGGTGGGCAGGGTACTTAAGCAGGCAAAAAAATGTAATCGATAGAGACGCAGAGACAGGACGTGGAGAGAGAGTTAATGTAGGAAGACCAAGAGAAGCGGACACGTGTAGACACACGGACTCTACCCCTCGCCATCTTAGCCAGGACGTCGAAAGAGCTTCAGCTAGCGATCACGTTAATACACTGGCCGAGTAGTAAGTGACTGCCACTGTGCCTTATAAGTTAAGGACTGCTCTTCCCATAAAACTTAGAGTCTGGGACTCGGGTTGATTTAAGATAGGTGGTTTTATCCTGCCGGAAACAGGAGACGTTAAGCTAGGGGCCGGGCGTATGCCAAAAGGGGAGATAGAGGAAGTGCTTGCCGTGGCAGTGTCCTTGCTGCCTTGTTGGTCGTTGAGTAGCTTTGGAATTGTGTATCGCAGAAATAGTTGTTTCAGTAGTGACAAGAGTAGGAGCTCTGTTGTCGGTCACTTACTGTATGTGAGTATTGAGGGGGATCATAGGCCGTTTTGCAGTTTGATTTCCCCTTTGGAGTTTGATTATCTTCTTTGTCTGCTACCACGTGGTATGACGTAATCAGGCAGCGTCTTACCCTAGACACGAGCACGGTGATTCTCTGTAAATACTCTGTAGATATATTTGATGTTGTCGAGTCAGTTAGTGTTTGAAATATATGTTGACTAACGGTTCGCTGCAGTTGTGTCTTTTACGAGGGTGGGGGCTCTTGAGCTAGTAGTGTATTGTCTGTGTGAGACTGAGCGAACGTGTCAGAGTATGAGAATCTTTTCCCTCGGTAGATGTCTCTAGTTATTCGCATTATTTCACAGTGTCGTCACCCTTTGGTGTAGAAACCATTGACCTGAGGCAGTAAAGGTTTTGGTGACGATTGCTCAATTAAATCTATATTTACAGGATCACCATAAAAGTTTGTTCAGTAATTCTGGAGAAGTCGAGTCCAGTAAGTTAAGGTACGGCCCGCCACGTCACATAGGGACAGACAGAGACCGTAGATGGTATAGGGACAGACAGAGACTGTAGATGGTATAGGGACAGACAGAGACTGTAGATGGTATAGGGACAACAGAGACTGTAGATGGTACAGGGACAGACAGAGACTGTAGATGGTATAGGGACAGACAGAGACTGTAGATTGTATAGGGACAGACAGAGACTGTAGATGGTATAGGGACAGACAGAGACTGTAGATGGTATAGGGACAGACAGAGACTATAGATGGTTTAGGGACAGACAGAGACTGTAGATGGTACAGGGACAGACGGAGACTGTAGATGGTACAGGGACAGAGGGAGACTGTAGATGGTATAGGTACAGACGGAGATTGTAGATTGTATAGGGACAGACAGAAACTGTAGATGGTATAGGGACAGACAGAGACTGTAGATGGTATAGGGACAGACAGAAACTGTAGATGGTATAGGGACAGACAGAGACTGTAGATGGTACAGGCACAGACGGAGATTGTAGATGGTATAGGGACAGACAGAGACTGTAGATGGTATAGGGACAGACGGAGACTGTAGATGGTATAGGGACAGACAGAGACTGTAGATGGTATAGGGACAGACAGAAACTATAGATGGTTTAGGGACAGACAGAGACTGTAGATGGTACAGGGACAGACGGAGACTGTAGATGGTATAGGAACAGACAGAGACTGTAGATGGTACAGGGACAGACGGAGACTGTAGATGATACAGGGACAGACAGAAACTGTAGATGGTATAGGGACAGACAGAGACTGTAGATGGTACAGGGACAGACGGAGACTGTAGATGGTATAGGGACAGACAGAGACTATAGATGGTTTAGGGACAGACAGAGACTGTAGATGGTACAGGGACAGACGGAGACTGTAGATGGTATAGGGACAGAGGGAGACTGTAGATGGTATAGGTACAGACGGAGATTGTAGATGGTATAGGGACAGACAGAAACTGTAGATGGTATAGGGACAGACAGAAACTGTAGATGGTATAGGGACAGACAGAGACTGTAGATGGTATAGGGACAGACGGAGACTGTAGATGGTATAGGGACAGACAGAGACTGTAGATGGTACAGGGACAGACGGAGATTGTAGATGGTATAGGGACAGACAGAGACTGTAGATGGTATAGGGACAGACAGAGACTGTAGATGGTATAGGGACAGACAGAGACTGTAGATGGTATAGGGACAGACAGAAACTATAGATGGTTTAGGGACAGACAGAGACTGTAGATGGTACAGGGACAGACGGAGACTGTAGATGGTATAGGAACAGACAGAGACTGTAGATGGTACAGGGACAGACGGAGACTGTAAATGGTACAGGGACAGATGGAGACTGTAGATGGTATAGGGACAGACAGAGACTGTAGATGGTATAGGGACAGACAGAGACTGTAGATGGTACAGGGACAGACGGAGACTGCAGATGGTATAGGGACAGACAGAGACTGTAGATGGTACAGGGACAGACGGAGACTGCAGATGGTACAGGGACAGACGGAGACTGCAGATGGTATAGGGACAGACAGAGACTGTAGATGGTACAGGGACAGACGGAGACTGCAGATGGTATAGGGACAGACAGAGACTGTAGATGGTATAGGGACCAATAGAAGCTGCAAGAAATATAGGGTAGAGGCAGTAAAAGATATATAGGAGCGGACAGAGTCTGTAAGAGCTAAACATATAGAAACAGATAGAGACTGTAAAAGATAAATAGGGGCGGAGAAAGACTGTAAGAGATATAGGGACAGACAGAGACTGTGAGATATAGAGACAGAGAATGTAAGAGATATAGGAACAGACAGAGATAGTAAGAGATACAGGGACGAAGAGAAACTTAAATAATAATAATAATAATAATAATAATAATGTAGATTTTTAACGTGCGAGAACACATATCATGCACACTTCGCGCGGACGAGGCACACAGACACTCTAGGGAAAACAACGAACACACACACACACACATACATACACACAGAGGGCGAGATGAACGCAACACTGACCAACAGGTTAGGATACAGGAAACTTTAGAAACTTTAAGAGATACAGGAACTGATAGAGATTGTAAGAGATATAGGGAGGGGTAGAGAGACTGTAAAGATATATAGAGACAGATAAAGACTGTTAGAGATATAGAGGCAGACAGAGGCTGGCCTGCTCTATATACAGTGGTATATAGAGAAGGACAGAGACTGTAAGAGATATATAGACAGACAGAGACTGTGAAGAGATATGTAGAGACGGATAGAGAGTGTAAGAGATATAGAGAAAGATAGAGGCTATAAGAGATATATAGAGACGGACAGACTGTAAGAGATATATACAGACAGACTGTAAGAGATATATAGAGACGGATAGAGGCTGTAAGATATATGAAGAGACGGATAGAGACTGTAAGAGATATATAGAGACGGATAGAGACTGTAAGAGATATATAGAAATAGACTGTAAGAGATATATAGAAATAGACTGTAAGAGATATATAGAGACAGCTAGAGACTGTGAGATATAGAGACAGAGACTAAGAAATATAGAGACAGTCAGAAAGTGTAAGATATAGAGACATAGACTGTACGAGATATATAGAGACAGCTAGAGACTATGAGATATAGAGACAGACAGAGACTGTAAGAGATATAGAGACAGACAGAGACTGTAAGAGATATAGAGACAGAGGCTGTAAGAAATATAGAGACAGACAGAGACTGTGAGATATAGAGACAGAGACTGTAAGAAATATAGAGACAGACTGTAAGAGATATATAGAGACAGACAGAGACTGTAAGAGATATATTCATTTCTCACAGTAGGCAGCTGACGGACTGCAGGGTCGCCGTGCCAGTGCCATCAAGTACAGCCTGTGTTCAAGAGGTCTTCTCATGTTGTTAGCACCACTTATGCCAGCAGCCGTTGTGAGATTCTGCAGACGCTATCTTGCTGGCCCGTGACGACCAAAGACGTTAGCTGTGACGAACCGTGCACGCATGCGCAGTTTAAAAGCAGACGTACGCATGTTGCGTTCTTCTCACCTCTGCTTGAGCTATGGAACCATAAAATACAATAAAACTGACTACAGCCTGCAAATAAAAATGTAGGAACAAGGACACCTGATCGAGTTGCATGGGACAGAAAGTTACCCCTTCTTCGGGACAGACACGGGACAGACACAGACACAGGAAACACATCGGTAAAATAGAAAGATGAAGAAAGACAAGCAGCCAGAGGTCATGTGACGTGTAAGGCTGTCAAAAGTGACTATCAGGAAGCTACAGAGCACGAGGAAAGGTTTAATATATAGATATATAAATGAAAAAACCCTATGTGTATAATGAATGAATGAATGAATGAATGAATGAATGCAGATGCGCTTTCAGGTTCAGTCCTCCATGAGCCCGAGTACAAAGTGACAGACGATGTGGGACTCCATGCTTTTGGAGTGAATGTTCTGGCTGTTCACCTGTCAAGTGACAGACTCTCCGAGTTTTTATTTTAGACGACTGCTGCAGGCATGGGTCTTGGTGTTATCCACCTGGTGACGAGAATACCCCCCACACATTAGCATATGGTTCATCAAAGGAAGCGTCATTTCCTAATGACAACGTCTCCCTGACAAAGCTACAGTGTTCATGAGTTCGTCACTGACAGACCGCACTGTACTTTGTTTTGTCTGTATTCAGAGAAATGTGTTATGGGGGAGACTGCCACACCAAAAAGCACAAAACTGAAACAACTGGGGCTGCTGGAAATATCATTGGGCTGCTGAATATCAGTAGTTACTATCCCGGCTGACTAATATAGACTAGACACAGTACAGCCTCTGTGCATGTTTAGTCTGTATGCTATGTTCAAAGTTACAATCTGTACTATGTTCACAATTATATTGTATGTTTACAGTTACATTGTTTACTATGAGTAACAGCTAAATATTGTACTAAATATTGTACATTTTGGTTTTTGCTATGCTCACAGCTACATTGTACTTTTCTGGTTACATATTGTACTCTGTTCACTATTGGATATTGAGCTGTGTTAACAGTTACATGTCTTTCTGTGTTCTCTGTTACATTCTACCGTGGGTTCAAGTTACATTTTGTACTTGTGTTCACAGTTGCACACTGTACTGATTTATTACTCAACATATCTTACTATGCTCATTGTTACCTTTTGTACTATGTTCTGTTGCTCACATCTACATTTTGTGCATTTCTACTTTGATCATAGTTGCACTCTGTACTGTGTTAACAGGTGAACAAATTGTAATTTGATCACAGCTCACCGTCAGCACAATGTTTATCTCAAGTACACACACGTCCACCTAAAAATACTTCGACATTGTGCTTAACAACTCAGTGTCCTAGCCCCCCTCACCCGTCCTTACATGCCCCCATCCTCCCTCTTCTCTCATACCCCATCTGGGGTTCAGAGATTAACAAAGAAAGTTGAAACTGTGCTGACCAACACACTGTGCTGACCAACACACTGTGCTGACCAACACACTGTCACAGTATTTTGAGGCGGAGGTATGTGTACTTGATATAAACATTGTGCTAGGTCTGGGCACAAACGCTGCAAAGATAATAAGTGAAAAAAAAGAAAGAATGAAAATGAAGGAAGAGAGAATAAAGAAGTGAAGAAATGAAATGGGACGACTGACAGCAAAACGAAAAAGAAAAAAAACACGGTGCAAGAAGCACAGACACGGAAAAAAACAAGAATTAAAAAAAAACAAAAGAAGGAAATAAAAAGAAGGAAGACGAAGAAGGAAGGAAAGAAAAAATCGTATTTTTTTGTTAAAAAAGGGAGCCCACACATAACGTGACAGGGGATCCTCCTCAGACATTTCTTATGCAAGACTGGGTAATATGGCTAGTTATGGCGATAGTGAGCAAGATGAGCTAGTTATGGTCACAGTGAGCAAGATGAGCTAGTTATGGCCACAGTGAGCAAGATGAGCTAGTTATGGCCACAGTGAGCAAGATGAGCTAGTTATGGTCACAGTGAGCAAGATGAGCT
>SMGT01015006.1:79241-89372 GCA_004794575.1 Lanistes nyassanus | reverse complement strand
AGATGAGCTAGTTATGGCCACAGTGAGCAAGATGAGCTAGTTATGACCACAGTGAGCAAGATGAGCTAGTTGCTGCTGGATATCAAACTAAAGCAGTGTCATGCGGTAAGACCTTAGAGGCAGAGATAAATAGAATGTAGGAATACAGGAGGGTTGACCACCAAGGACCACCACTAGGGCGACATTGCTAGAGAAGTGGCCAACAAGGACCCCAGCACTCAGGCGACACCAACAACAACGACGACGACGACGACAACGACAACTATGGCAGTATGGGTATAATGAGCGAGGCTGGTTAGTTGTGGCTATAGTGAGCGAGATCGTGGCAGTGTTATGAGCCGTCAGATTGTAGCCTTGACATTCACAGAACAGAGGAAAACACACAGCGACCTGCACACGACAAGGTCAAGAATGAGTGTCCGAACCCTACTCAGCTCGCAGCACACAGCACACGGCTCACAGCTGACAGCAGCACACAGCACAACACCACAACACCACACAGCTGACAGCACAACACCACACAGCTCACAGCAGCACACAGCACAACACCACAACACCACACAGCTCACAGCTGACAGCAACACACAGCACAACACCACAACACCACACAGCTGACAGCAGCACACAGCTCACAGCTGACAGCAACACACAGCACAGCACCACACAGCTCACAGCGCACAGCTAACAGCAGCACACAGCACAAAACTCCGGGCTGTGGCCTGGCGTGGGCAGTTCAAAGTTAGAAATATTCCCCCCCCCCCCATCCCTACAGCTACTTACACTCTGAAGTGCGGGACGCCGTCCGCTGCAGTTCCGCAGAGTACTGTGTGCATCATACAGCATTCATGTGCTCACGCTTCAGCATTTCTTTACACCGCTATAACACCCCCTTCGCCTCTTCTGTCGTAGCCCCCCCCCCTTGTGTCCAGCAGCCTCCCAGCCTCTGTAGGGGTCTGCGCTGATGAGCTGACGTGAGGGAAGGGGCTGGGCTGCAGCCGGACTCATTTCTCGGGGATGATATTTAATTGAAAGGCAACAAGATTTATCGGGATAAATCAATCATTAATGCATGATCATGCACGGCAAATACGCTGAGCGCGCGCTGCGCCACCACCCCTCTCACATCCTGTCTGCCACTCTCACACGGTGACTAACCCAGGTTTGTGTCCCCTGCTGACAGTCACCCCGGGCAAGCCATACCGTTCAACTGTGGTGAGTCTATCTTCATCCTGAATCTAACCTTCTAACAACAGTACTTAGCGAGCACACCTTTCTGCAATTGACAGAACCACCCGAGCCATCGATGGCAGGTCACAAATTTAGAGGAACTATTTTATGCAGGAAGTGACATCGGTAGAATGGCGCCAAATAAATTCATTTGAACAGTTGCATTCTGGAAGTGAGATGAGTTATGGAAGCAAATTTCCTAAAATGACGTTAGGTGCAGATCAACTGCAGGGTATATTTATGTAAGAAAGTGAAGTATAGCAGGCTGGAATTTGATAGAATGACGTAAGTGGTATATATATATATAATCATTTTATTCACTGTCCTAACTTCAAGGCCATTCATACACAACTGACTGTGTCAGTCTGTCACGATGCTGTTTCCTCATGATTCTGTCTGGACTAGGCTGACTCCAGACAGCTAGACACCACTTTGGCTCCTTTGGTCGCGTGTGCCAGCAGAATTCACATGTGAGAATACAGTACAGGGTTACAGAAACGCTGTTCGTGGGTCAGTTCAAGCTGACGAGGTCTGAATCGGAACGTCCTTTACACGAACCAAACGCTTTGCAGAGCGGCGTCATAGACAGTCAACGAAAGTGCAAGTGAGTCACGCAGGCTGTTTGGGCACTTTATATTCCAGCTGAAACCACCCACGAATAGTACAAATGAAGATAAAAAATAACAGCATGAACAATGAGCAGGAGACAGGAACGTCCGGAAACGGATGTGAACGTCAGCGCTGCAGTAGAGCTGCGTGAATTGCACAAATCCCACATGAACCTGGTGGAGGTTGGGGGTGAGGAGGGGGGAGGCCCAGCAACAACAAAATCCCCGACATACAGCAGCAAGCAAGTGAGGTTTTACAAATAGGCTCAGGGATCACACAGGTGAGCGATATGTCACCATGATCCAAAACAAAAGTAAAAAGACCCCTCACATAAAATACCTACCAAAAAGAAAAAAAAACCCAATATAATATTGCTGCAAAGGTCTAATCTCAATAGATTGCAATAAGTGGCTACAGAGCCGTATTCCTACAGAGCGAAAGCAGGAACTATCGTTCTGTGTCGTGTGGTTCTTTATTTTATTGAGTGATTGTGCAGTTGTCACTAAAGTTATCTGCATTTTTCTTTAATACTTGACTGGCATTGTACACAATTGTACAATAACATATTTACACCCCCACGAAGCTGCCAGCCTGGACTCCTGCATGAGGCAACTAATCCGACTGCAACTCGTTTCACAAGCCCTGTCCAACGTTCGGCATGTTGTGGTCTGGGTTAGGGTTAGGGTTAGGGTTGTGGCCAACGTTCGGCATGTTGTGGTCTGTTGGAAAGCTTTCTGAAAGAAGTCTGGTAAATTTTCTGGTAAATTGCATATTTATGGTGAATTCAACTGCACATAAAATAATGACTAAACAACACCGGGCATACAGATTTTCCTAATCGTGCATGTGACTATGTGAGCAAGAGAAAATCTCTTCACGTTTGCCTGTCCCTGTCAGGGACATAAGCACCTACCTCAAGCTACAACCAAGGTTTGCAGGGGAATATGTTTGCCCCTACCACCGGCATGGGCAGAGATGTGGCAGGCGCTGGCGACTGGAGGAATTTGTTTGATAACAGGATTCTGTCAAAGCAGCCGAGATTGCGCCGAGATCGCGCCGCGGACAGAAAACTCCTCTCTCCTTCCATTTCAGCCACCCCTTTCCGGCCTCCGGCAGCCCTCCTTCCCTGCATCTTCGCCTAGTTTCTGGGCACTGGAGAAATCGAGTGACACCGCCTTCCAAATCTGACACGCTGCCACGTGGTGGAAGCGCGTCAGACGATTGGCCAGCAGCTTGTGGACATATAGGTACTCCTCCTTATTCTCCAGGCCGCGCCCCCCCCCCCCCAGTTTCCCCCACTTTCCGACTTCTGTGGTACGTTTGTTAAACCGACTACCTCTGCTCCCCTCTACAAGTAAATCTTTTCAATTCTGAGTACCCGGACACCATCTCCCAGTTTAGATTTTTCACGTCGAGATGTTAAGTTTCCCAGGCAAATAGAATTTAGAGTTATCCCAGCCTGCTTTGTGTACTCCCGTCATTCAATGCGCGGCTGGAGCCAATAAGAGGTGCGGGCTGATCAAGGAGACCCATCAAAGCTCTTCGTGCGCCAAGCGTGCCGAGTGGGCAGAAACAGATGGTTGGAGATGGCAAGTCCACAAGTTGTGATTATAAACACACCACTAAAATAAGGCTGATCTACTTTTGTTTGCTGCACCTCAGGTGGGATCGAAGTTAACCAGTCATCGAATTCCAAACGCAGCTGGTGACGTGGTCGATGACCTTGTGACGATTGCCGTGTCGTTGCCTTACAAACTTGTCTGGAAAATCTGTTTTGGAGATCTGCTGCAGACAATCGCTTTCTTCACAGCGAGAGCATTCAGGCACTACATTCACGCACTTCAATAGTGAAAATACTTTGTCAAAATTTAGCAGTTTCTAAAAGGATGGCAAAAAGTTTTCGGAAGCGCTCAGCTCGTCCAAATGCAGGCCGTTAACTGCACGTAGGCTGCAGTCTACTGTTTTGTCACTCACCTCTGTTTTGGTATACAAGTACCAAACCTTTATCCCCCAAAGCACACATTCGAGAGCAATTTGACTGAATGTTGAACCGTTTCCTGATCCGTAATTTTCCTCAGGACTTTCGCACCTGCCAGGCGTAAAAGTCGTTGTCACATCATGCAAACAGTTCAGCTCAAACACACGGAAGTTCCGTCAGTTTCTGTACTGACTCATCCCCCCCCCCCATATGTAGAATACTCGTCTCTGACTGGCACTTACTATCGAAATCTGATCCCTACCACATCAATACAGCCCCACTCTTAGCTAGTCAACGAGATTTAAAAAACCATGAGATCTACGGGTTCAGTCAAAATTAAATACCTCCATCCACCCCTTCACCTCTGTGCGCTGGCCCCACGCCCTGCAGCTTTTCCCGAGGTCACACTTGTCAACACCTAAAGGTAGCCACAAAGCCTCACACTCCTAAAACTACATTCACCACAAAACGTCGCTTCACCTGCTCTAACGAAAACATCATTTACCCCATTTCCTGTATCGTCTGCCCCACTCTGCTCTACATTGGCAAAACGGAATGCAATCTTATCTTGTGCACACTATTCCCTCCTATCTTGTGTACACTATTCCCTCATATCTTGTGTACACTATTCCCTCATATCTTGTGTACACCATTCCCTCATATCTTGTGTACACTATTCCCTCATATCTTGTGTACACCACTGTGTCACTGTGTCCCTGTGTCACTGTATCCCTGTGTCACTGTGTCCCTGTGTCACTGAGGCAGAATGACGGGCCGGTTAACCGTCCAGGAAACTAATATGGGTGAGTGAATCTTCAATAGACGCAATTAGTCAAATTTTAAGCATGAATTTACACTTAAAATTTGACTAATTGCGTCTATTGAAGATTCACTCACCCATGTCAGTTTCCTGGACGGTTAACCGCCCCGTCATTCTGCCTCAGTGACACAGGGACACAGTGACACAGGGACACAGTGACACAAGGATACAGTGACACAGGGACACAGTGACATAGGGACACATGGACACAGCGACACAGGGACACAGTGGCATAGGGACACAGTGACATAGGGACACAGTGACACAGGGACAGGGACACAGGGACACAGTGACACAGGGGCACAGGGACAGCGACACGGACATATGGACACAGTGACACAGGGACACACTGCCACAGAGGCATAGTCATGTTGGTACACCGTCGTATACGATAGCTTCGCAAAGTGTTTCCAAAGTGTTTCATGTCTTAACTGCGCATGTCATAGTAATCCGTGTCCAGCCGATCTAGTTTACAAAGATGGCGTCGGGTTATCAGTTGGAGAGAGACTCGCTTTACCTGCTGCGGTTGTAGCCAGAGTTAATGAAGGATTAAAAGCATGAGAAAACGAACGGCACTTCTACCGTACGTCTGGGCGAGAAAGCATGTTACTTGTTGGTCTACATTAAGCAAAATATAGTAAAGTGTATTAATAATAGTAAAACACCAACTATGTTGTGCTGAGGACACCGTACAGTGACAAAACGACACACCAAAATCTTTGTCTTTGAAAAACAGTTTCAAGAGACAATTTTTTCCTTTTTCAACCATTTGCTTAATTTAAGTATGGTTTGAAACTAATATACTTAAATTTATAAAGCAAAACTGTGTCAGTTGCTTGGCATCGAAAATGAAACGCTATCACATGCACCCTGTGTCCCACCCTGTTGTACATCGGTGAGACAGAACGCACACTCAACACCCTCTTCACAGAATATCTAGCTGACACTAAACACCGCAGAAACACATCAGTTGCACGTCACTTTAGCACACCCCCACACACAGCCGACAACATGAGGGTCTGTGGTATCTGGAAAATGAAGGGCGATTCCATTGACCGTAAGAATATGGAATCCTACTTCATTACCCATTTTGGTACCATGGCACCCACTGGTCTCAACCTTAAACACTGACCCTCCACCTCCCTCCTTTTCCCTTAACCCCCTCACCCCTCCTCTCTCTCTCTCTTACTTCTTTTGTCTCACCTCCTTCTCTCCCACATTGACACCCCCTTACCCGCGCTTCTCTATCCACCCCCACCCTTCCCTACCCTTTCCTACCCATCCTGCGATTGGCTGCCCTTCTTTGACCCTCTTACTCACTGTCCCTTAGTCATTTTCCTGCTATCGAGCCCATGCGCCACATCTACTTCAGCTAAGTCTTTTTCTTTTTTCTTTTTTCGTTATTTCCTCGTTTTTGTGTCGTCCTGATGAAGGGGTAGTGCCCCGAAACATGTAGATTGTCTTCGTCTTTGTCATGTCTTAGCTTGGTCCAGTTCTTTTGTTTTAAATTTAAGAAAGGTTTTTCCTCCAAGCGGCAGTCACCTGTTTTTCTTGTATACTGTCTACGTAGATAAACACGGACACTACTACCTTAAGACTGCGTACATAAAAAGGGACAATATCACACGTAACACTGTTTATGTACATAAACACGGACGATATCACACGTAACACTGTCTACGTACATAAACACGGACAATATCACACGTAACACTTTCTACTTACATATACACCGACAATATCACACGTAACGCTGTCTACGTACATAAACACGGACAACACCACATGTAACACTGTCTACGTACATAAACACGGACAATATCACACGTAACACTGTCTACGTACATAAACACGGACAATATCACACGTAACGCTGTCTACGTACATAAACACGGACAATATCACACGTAACACTTTTTTACTTACATAAACACGAGCAATACCACACTCACGCTGTTTACGTACTATTGAAGTACTACTGGCAGGTCCTCGGTGTAACAATATTTCGAGGTTTATCAGGGCTAGCTTACAGCCGAACAATAGGCTGTACTAACACGTGACTTGCTGCTCTCATAGGCGACTTAGTAACCAAGCAGTCGTTCGGACAGTGCCCGGAATCACAAGTTTGCTGCTATAGAACCGCCTCATCGCTGTCCTCAGTTGAGTCCCGACCACACTGTGCTATTGGCGATGAGCGAACTTAACGTCTTTCCTTAACTTGCCTTACTTATAAATCTCTAAGTTTACTTAGTTAAGTTTTTGCTTAGCGCTGAGTACCGTCGGTGTGCATGGGAGCGACTTACTTGCTGAAGTGTGCTTACTTAGCTGAGAAATGGGTCAAGTCGGCGCCGTGCCATCTATTTCTGGACAAGCAGGACAATCCCCCACGCCAATCCCCCCCCCACGCCAATCCCCCCTTAGACAGCCAATGAACATTAATCTCTGTCGTAAGGCTGTTCGTGCTGTAAGACGGAACATGGATGCAAGTCGTCCACCCAGCTGCAGTTTGTCGTGACCATAAAGTTCGCACGCTGTTGGAACCAGATGCTCAGTAAAAGATGGATTATTCGCCAGTCAAACATGTCGACAGAGAAAAGAAAACTGTATTGCCACTCGGTCAGGTAAAAACCTTATAATTGGTGGCTATCGGACACAATGGGACTCGTCCTGATCAAAAATGTTGACAATCAGAACCGAATACGACAACTGGGACACGATGGACCTTATTTTAAGTTATTGGCACAAAAAGGGCCTGCGTCGATCACATCTGCGCAAAAAAAGTCGAGTGTAACCGATCATTTCCCACTGTACGTGTTTACGGTAACAACTTACAGTCGGACCCAACCTCAGTGCCCGATTGTAAGATTTTACTGACGATTTTGTAGGAGTGGATGACTGTCTTTGGCGATTACGTCACTCAAAAGTACTATGTTTTCACGTCGAAAACGGAATCTGAAAAAAGCTCCAAGAATTCATAAAAATGCCAAGGGCTTCTATCATGAAAGATCAAACTCGTGAAGCCTAAAGCATGGCCTTTGCGCTGCCATCTTCTACAACTCTCCAGTCACGGAAAGCAAAATTACACCAAGTGAAGTCGGCCAACTCAACTAAGTAGGGATTTATGACATGGAGGGAGCAGCCGATCGCTCATGCACACCGACTTCACCGTCTTAGTCTTTGCACGGTTTCGGCAAAGTTAAGTTCGTTCATGCACACCAACCCCCAGTGCTCATTTTGGATGTATTATCTTATCATCTTGTTTTATACAGTGCATTCGTTTATGCTTTCACAACTGGCTTGCCCAGAAAGATGTAGAAAAAACCTTTGTCTTTCCCTTACTAGCTGTCCGTGATTTATTCAAAAGATGTGACGCTGAAAGTATTCTGTGACTTAAAGCTGATTTCTCAACAAAAGGCTTCCCTTGTGAAACTTGCTCTTACATTGAATCAGAATTATCTTTGTCCAACAGCAGCAGAAAGCAAAAAGTTAAAATGGTGTTGACAACCTTTGCCCAGAGAAGCGTCAGTGGGCTTGAACATTTTGAGAATACACGACACACAGACACCCATTGCAAAAAGGAACCAGAGAGTTTATGAGTATTATTCTTAGGTAATGGAAGATTTTGACTGTCAAGCACCCGTATAAAAAATATCGGGCTAAGGAATGATGATTGCAAAGCTCTGACATCCACCTCTGACCAAAGAACTCAGTTCATTGGTAGAGCTAATGAGTAACTCGGTTCATTGGTAGAGCTAACGAGTAACTCAGTTCATTGGTAGAGCTAACGAGTAACTCAGTTCATTGGTAGAGCTAACGAGTAACTCAGTTCATTGGTAGAGCTAACGAGTAACTCAGTTCATTGGTAGAGCTAATGAGTAACTCAGCAGGTGGAAGAAGGTGTGTCTGCAAGCGGAGACTCAAATCTCCCCGCCTGTCACAGCATGACGTAAAATGCTGGCCACTATGCGCTCCGTGTAAAGCCATAAACAACGTCAGTTAACCTCCCGCACCCTGGTTATCGCCCCTGCCTCGTTCTATGCGTTAGGGCTGAGCACCCAGAGCAGACTGATAAAACAAACCCTGACCCTCAGTGACCCCGGGGACTGTTGTCATCTTTCGATTTTTTAACCTGGTCTATTTTACAGGCACGTTGGTAGTGTTGGTGTGTGTGTGTGTGTGCTGTGTGTGTGGGAGGGGGGGGGGCAGTTCGCACGCGCGCGCGTGAGTCTGTGGGCGAGGGCTTACCCCCTGCTCATATCTTGTGTACACCATTCTCTCATAACTTGTGTACACCATTCCCTCACATCTTGTGTACACCATTCTCTAAGATCTTGTGTACACCATTCCCTCATAACTTGTGTACACCATTCTCTCACATCTTGTGCACACCATTCCCTCATATCTTGTGTACACCATTCCCTCACATCTTGTATACACCATTCTCTAAGATCTTGTGTACACCATTCCCTCATATCTTGTGTACACCATTCCCTCACATCTTGTGTACACCATTCCCTCACATCTTGTATACAACATTCCCTCATATCTAGTGTACACCATTCCCTCATATTTTGTGTACGCCATTCTCTAATATCTTGTGTACACCATTCTCTAAGATCTTGTGTACACCATTCCCTCACATCTTGTGTACACCATTCCCTCACATCTTGTGTACACCATTCTCTCATATCTTGTGTACACCATTCCCTCACATCTTGTGTACACCATTCTCTCAGATCTTGTCTACACCATTCTCTCAGATCTTGTGTACACCATTCTTTCATATCTTGTGTACATTATTTTCTCAGATCTTGTGTACACCATTCCCTCATATCTTGTGTACAACATTCTCTCAGATCTTGTGCACACCATTCTCTCAGATCTTGTGTACACCATTCTCTCAGATCTTGTGTACACCAGTCTCTCAGATCTTGTGTACACCATTCTCTCAGATCTTGTGTACACCATTCTCTCAGATTTTGTGTACAGTATTTGCTCATCAGGGCTGAACAGCTGGTTTTCCGACTGCCCCGAGCAGCTAAAATTCTTTCTCGGGTAAACATTTCGTCTAGTTGCCCAATCGGGCAAATGGAAATTTCGTCTAGTTGGCCAACCGGGCACTTTTTTTGGTAATTGTGCCTATTGCACTGGCTGCAGGTTTCGCCTCTTCGTGACGTCGGCACACACCCAGTCTCACAGTTCCTATAGAAGCTAGGATATCAGACCATACGATGATGGCTAGCACTCTAGGAGCCTAGAAGTTAATTCTGTGAGTACAGAACCTGCTCTCAATATTTTGTTCTTCTGCTAGAACAGTCATAAGTCAAAGGGACAAATACACTTCGATTCTACTTTCAGCTGATACTAACTGTAATTTCTGTACAGATTAGTGATTGTTGTAAACAGTTTCACTTTTGATCATATAGTTACTTTCAGACCTTAGAAATGTACTTCAGCCTAAATTACACATTTTCCTTTACATGGGGGGGGGGGGGGG
>SMGT01015006.1:68221-79233 GCA_004794575.1 Lanistes nyassanus | reverse complement strand
GCGTGAGGAGGTAGGTTGAGAGTCGGGCAAGTGAAATGTGGAATCGGGCAAGTGAAATGTGGAATCGGGCAAGTAGATGACCGTCTTTAGCGCTGCCTCATGTCTTGTCTAATCTTACCTTCAGAGTCTGGCCAACTCTAGTGAATGGAGCAACACGTCAGGCGACCATGGTACTTCTGTTGCTTTCCGATTCTTGTGCTCTACAGAGTAAAAATGATACTGAAAGGAGTCTGGGGAAAAAAGTCCAGGTAAACTTCACTTTCGTGTGGTTGCATATAGACAACTTCTCCCACGCATGCACAGCCCCCCCCCCCCCACCAACACGCACAAACCCACCCGCACGCACGCACCCCCGCCCACACACACACACAAGCGGGCGAGGGAGCAAGCGAGGGCGGAGAGGAGAAAACTTGTGTGTAATGTTATTACGGTTATTGATCCATGCGCCAATCAGAAGCCAACACGCGTTCAGCACGCACTGAACAACGCTGTCAACATATTCATGGGGACCAAATTCAAATACCGTCCCTCAAACATCGCAAGGAGATAGTGTCTTGTCAGGGAGCCCCAACACCTTGACTCTGCTATAGTGTGTGTGTGTCGCTGCAACGTGTTATTTTAACCCCTGGGCAGCAGCCAGCTACCCATGTAGCCAACAAGCTTGCTGTCCCGATGTAGACGATAACCCTGTGCCCACAAACAGGGCAGCTGTTCCTTAGCCCTTCGCTTTACCGCTTGGTGTTGTTCAGCAAAATCACCTGCTTAAAATGGAGGAACAAGAGGTCTTTCAATTCTTTAAACAAACAAATAAACAAACAAACAAACACACGCACGCACGCACGCACACACATATATACACACACACACTGTTCCTTTCACTCTTTCATGCGTCAGCTCCTTCTACTTTAGAATGTAGGGCTGGGGAAAAGGTGCAGGGCGTGAAGAGCTGGAAGGAGTGGGGGTCTGCGTGGGAGTGGTGTCAGGTTCCTTATACTCCTCACAAAACTTGTTATAATTATCGGTCGCCGGAACAGCGACCAAATGTGTCATAGCCAAGGAAAGAAGAATTTTATGTTCATCCTAAACTGACTTTTCTTATCAGAATCTTCACACACAATTCCACCCTCTGAGCTTGTATAAAACGTTCTCTTGATTCACAAAATTCACACGTAGGTGATGTTACAGAGATGAGAAGTGTACGAGCAAGAATGCACCAGTCAGAAGATGGTTGTGGGCAGAAATGGATGAAGGAATTCAAAGACAGATAGGTACGGGAATGTTTGGGTTTTATCTTGCAAGAATGTTTTTGCCCGCATAGGCACATCGTTATAAATAGCCCTAAATTCCATTTCTCAACAGCAGATGTCATTTACATAGTCAAAATATCAGAACTGGTTGACACTTCCTGTGTCAAATGTTCGAATCTCGTTAAAACATTGTTTTCTTGTCATTGTTTTGACCACTTTGGTTTTATTAAGCAGGTGTTTCTGCTTCAGGTGTGAAGGGTTGGGGCTAGGTCAGAAAGCTGAAGGTGCTACCGAAACAATGGCAGTGATGTGGGTCAGCTGGAGGCGCGAGTGTTCTAATGATAACAAGAAAAAGTCGAGGATGGCACAGCGGCAATGACCCTGACGACTGGCAGAAGGTTGTAGGTCATAGAGTTGACCCGACCAGGAAAGGGAATCAAGCGCCTATAGTGATCTCAGCACTCACCAGCGTGCAGTAGGCAACTGTGGCAACAGGTGAGCATGCGACGCAATGCACCATGTCAGCAGGATAACGTGTGACGCCATGCATCGTGTCAACAGGATAACGTGTGACGCCATGAACTGTGACAACAGGATAACGTGTGACGCCATGCACTGTGACAACAGGATAACGTGTGACGCCATGCACCGTGTCAACAGGATAACGTGTGACGCCATGCACTGTGACAACAGGATAACGTGTGACGCCATGAACTGTGACAACAGGATAACGTGTGACGCCATGCACTGTGACAACAGGATAACGTGTGACGCCATGCACTGTGACAACAGGATAACGCGTGACGCCATGCACTGTGACAACAGGATAACGTGTGACGCCATGAACTGTGACAACAGGATAACGCGTGACGCCATGCACTGTGACAACAGGATAACGTGTGACGCCATGCACTGTGACAACAGGATAACGCGTGACGCCATGCATCGTGTCAACAGGATAACGTGTGACGCCATGCACTGTGACAACAGGATAACGCGTGACGCCATGCATCGTGACAACAGGATAACGCGTGACGCCATGCATCGTGTCAACAGGATAACGTGTGACGCCATGCACTGTGGCAACAGAATAACGTGTGACGATATGCACCGTGTCAAGTGCCTATACTGACCTAGGCACTCACCAGTTCTACTGTCTGAACTTGTCACGCCATTCTAATGTTTGAGCTTGTCACGCCAATCTACTGTCTGAACTTGTCACGCCATTCTACTGTCTGAAATTGTCACGCCAATCTACTGCCTGAACTTGTCACGCCATTCTAATGTCTGAGCTTGTCACGTTATTCTACTGAGCTTGTAAAAGAGCAACTCGCTGTCGTGAGAGGCTGCCAGACCGTCGTTCTCAGGCTGTTTTGGCAAGACTGAAACGTCACAACCAGATTGTTTCCCAGCACATTCACGGAAACGTCACAATCAAAAGGACAAAAATGTCAAAAGGACACATCCCCATAAAACTAAACTGTCGTTCGAGAGAGACACCATCGTTCTGAAGACGCAGTCATACGGGCAGGGGGAGGGGGAGAAATCGGTAGCTGTCCCTGAGGGCATCAAGGGCAAACCACTCTTGCAGATACGACCTACAGTTACGGCCCAAAGGGGAAGGAGACTGAACATGCTGGCACTGCGTAGCGGTCATTATCCGGGTCTCTACTAACCTTTTAAACCTCGTCCACCATTACAGACAGTTTGCTGAGTGTCAGCAGAATGCTTTCGACACGCATCGACTGGTTGCTTCAAACGGCGTGTTCTGCTATTTACACCATTTACACTATTTACATTATTACAGCATGCCTTAGTTGGACTATCAAGGATAGGTCTGTTTACCTTTGGTTGAGGGAACAGTAAAGGTGTCTAAAACAGGGTTTGGGCCATATTATCGAGAGCACTGTATCGGTATTTGATTCAGGAATCGGAAAAGTTCTCCTATTTTGTGTGCAGACACTATCCCTTTTCAACATGTTTCTTACTAAACAATGGTGGTGGTGGGGTGGAGGGGGGGGGGCTGGTTAGCTCAGTTGGTAGAGCTGCGGATTAGCAGGTGGAAGGTTGCTGGCTCGAATCCTGGACCATCTTACTGCAGCCATCAGTCTGGTGGTTCTTTCAGTGCATGGTTTAGTAATAGGACCCCATCCCCCTCATAGTGCGAAATCACCGCGAGGTGGAAGCGCTGTCCCCCTAAATAACCACCACCAACCACCTTAATAAACTATGGTAGATCTGTGTACTCATTTGAAAGAGGGGCCAAACAACCTTCTATTACTTGGCGTTAAGGAAGCTTGTTAATTATGACTGTGAACACTACACCCTTGCCAGGTTGACGGCAATCGCTCACTCCCTCCTATTTCGCCTTTACCCTTCTGATGCTTAACGGCAGCTTCAAACTCCACCCTAACACTAACGGCTTTAGGAGATTGGCATGGCTTTCTTGCCGAGTAATGACATGACTAGTCTACACTTCGGGGCACTGTCACTGTCGAGGAACATTGAGATGAAGTCATTGACCACATGCAACTTACGGGCCGACGGCAAAACAATGCAGACCCCTCTCTGGGGCACTATGTTGTGACGCCTGACGGACAAACTTTTCAGGCCACTCTATGGGGGCAAAGTAGGCCTACCTGCTGTGTTTTTTTTGCAAATAATACGGGAAAGCAGTTTTTGCGACAACGTTCACAAATAATGACTGCAGGACTTTGCGCTAAACTCGGCTGAATGCCTAGTTCAGACAGCGACGGTCAGAGCCGGGGTTTCACTGTCTCCACAGTTTTCATCTTTAATTCAGCGAACCTTTCCAAGCAGTGAAGGCATTAGCAACAAGCGCGATCATAGGAGGAGGAACAGAGACCGTGTGCAGTCAGGCCCCCGAAACAGCTGCTCGTTAGTTCAGGGCGCACGCGTTTACAGGACACCCTAGCTTGACCACGTGCCCCTAGCCTGACCACGTGCTCTAGACGTAAGAGCTGGTACCAACCGCGTATTGCCGGGTAATTAACGACAACAGCTGACGGCCACAGTGACAAGACTACTGACAACTCCAGTGGATATGAAAATATATTTTTGGACAGGAAATTAGTTTTGGACACGAACATATTTGAAGTCAAAGTCCGGTTTCCCTCCTCTAGCTCTGTATTGGGTTCAGTACTTGGAAATAATTGGACCTGCATTTCGAATGTACGGGGATATACCTGGACATGTATTCCAAATGTACAGTGAAATACCTGGACATGCATTCCAACTGTAGGGTGAAATACCTGGACATGCATTCCAAATGCAGGGTGAAATACCTGGACATGCATTCCAAATGTACGTGGAAATACCTGGACTCGCATTCCAAATGCACGGCGAAATACCTGGACATGCATTCCAAATGTAGGGTGAAATACCTGGACATGGATTCCAAATGTACGGGGAAATACCTGGACGCGCATTCCAAATTTACGGGGAAATACCTAGATATGCATTCCAAATGTACGGGGAAATACCTGGACGCGCATTCCAAATCTACGGGGAAATACCTAGATATGCATTCCAAATGTACGGTGAAATACCTGGACACGCATTCCAAATGTACGGGGAAATACCTGGACTCGAGATGGAGGCAGGTACCGGAATGTCTGTCTTAAAACATTGCGGTACCTTCGCCACCTTCCCCTCCCCCTATAGTGCGAAATCACCGACAGGTGGAAGCACTTTCCCCAAAGCAAACTCACTCATTGGCTCCTGTTTGATGCCGTCAGTCATTTTAGAAACTGGTCTTTAGCCAACGACTAGACATATCAGTTGTCAGTCTTGGTTAGCAATCTTGTCTTTAGACATATCAGTCATCAATGTGGGACCGGAAGTGTCAAACAGCAGTTTTATCCTGTCGAGAAATGTATTCAAAATGACGACATAACGATTACAAAGTTAAATCATTCACCATGTCCAAACTGTTGCTCATCATTTGCATTACACCCCCATCCCTTGTTTTAACTTATTTAGGAGAAAACCACCAAACGTATGCTTGCAGAGCATTTTTGGTCAATTTATAAGCACTGGATATTTTGTCCCCAACCCTAAGCTTACCCAAACCCTGGAGGCCTTCACATCCATACGAAGAGGTCGTATTCCCCGAGATGCACTTGGCCAGAAAAGCTGTTACGAAGACAAGTCACAGCACCAGGCAGGTGTGATCGGAAGACGGTGAGAACGGCTTTACAGAGGAAGTTAAAAAGAATTAAAAAGTAGACGACTACGGTGACTGGTGTTTGGAAAGACAGAAAGACAAAAGACAAGGGCTTGTGGGAGAGGGCTAGAGAAAGCTCGCTATTGATCGCAGGGGTCACGGGGGGGGGGGGGGGGAGCGAGCCAGCGGCCGGCAGCCTGCACAAGCCTGCGAGTGAGCCAGGCTTCTCGCTCGCGACGGGGATGGGAAGGTGGTGGTGAAGAGGGGGCCTAGGCTGCGGGAGGGATAGAGTGCGGGGGAGGGTGGGGGGAGATGAGAAGACCAGGTCGATGCGATAGAGGCCTTTCTGACGGGCAGGCAGAGACAGCGGGCTGGCTATCGACCCCCTGTCAAGTGTGATTTGGCTCTTGGCTGATTTGTTTCGTCATTGGACTCTCTCGCTGCTCAGTCAACTTGGCAAGCGCATGGCCGCGCCATTCCTAACTTGCCCAGCCCCAGCCGGCCGCCAGCTCTCGGAGACTAATGTACAAGCCTGTCCCTCGGTACCTGCTCCCAGAGACAATCACACAGACAATCACACAGACTCGGTACCTGCTCCCAGAGACAATCACACAGACAATCACACAGACTCGGTACCTGCTCCCAGAGACAATCACACAGCGAAGACTCGGTGCCCGCTCCCGCCAAGCCTTATACCTCCTTCCACCTTTTCTACGGCTTGCATCGTCACACTGCAAGAAGTTCGTTTTACACAGAATTCTGAAGTACTCTCTGGTTTTACACAGAATTATTATTTTATGGTTTTACACAGAAGTACTCTGTGGTTTTACAGCTGTTGGGGTAAGCCTTAGGGCTACCTAGGCCGGCGCAAGTATGTGGGGAGGCATGGTGTACAATGATGTTATGTGTTATCAGCAAAGTGTTTGGTCATACAAGGAGAAGATGTAAAAGTCCAACACGCCAATAACTTACTGCTAATTTCATTGACATATTGATTGTATTATTTTGTCAAAACCAGAGATCGCAACTATCGATTTTAAAAAATTAATCTTTCGTTCAGTGCTGTCATTTTACCCACAGCCATTACACTGGTCAACACTGAAATCGATACTGACGTGTGCTGACCATGAATATGACCGTGAAAAATTGTATTGGCTCTCGTTTTGAAGATATTTTATATAGTTCATTTTCTATGTTTCACCGTGTAAATTTCTCCAGTAGGACTGTAACAACATCCTAAATAAGCCTAGAATGATGTAATATTGCATCACATTGCATAATACCATCATGCACACGTCATCCAGAGTTGATTGCATCATTTTCTGATGCCATGCAGTACTATTGCCAGCGGCTGCTGAAGTAAGCTGACGTCAGCAGTGTACTATATAAAGCCCAGTCGGAAAGGTTGAGCATTTCAAATATTTCAGACTTTGTACGGTACAGTTTAAGCTACTGTTACATGAAACTGTTATTATTTTATCCATTTAGTTACAATACAGAACACCAATGCATCGAAAGTGCGTTAATACCATGGACAATTTTTCCTATATTTGTGGGGAAGTGACAATTGGCAATCAGAAGAAAAGTATCACTTCTCAAGTGAAGAAGGCCTATCATCTTTACTTCGGATCCAAGACTGGCGACCAAGACAAGCTTTGGGCCCCTCATATATGCCGTGTTGCATGTACAACACAGCTTTCACAGTGGTTGAATGGCAAAAGACCATCAATGCCGTTTGCAGTCCCCATGGTGTGGAGAGAGCCAAGCAACTACACAAATGACTGTTACTTCTGCTTGGTTCCTCCTCTTTCCGGCGCAATAACGAAGCAAAAAAAGTCGAGAATAGTCTACCCAAACATTCCGTCTGCATTGAGACCAGTTCCACATGGTGAGGGACTTCCTATTCCAGAACCTCCAGCAGAATATTCTCTTGATTCAGCTGATGAGGACGAGGGTGAGGCGACCTGTTCTCCTGGTCCGTCAGCATGCAGTGATCCAGATTTTCATTGTATTGCATCATCAACCCACACAGAATAACACAGGAAGAACCAAATGACCTGGTTCGTGATTCGGACTCATCCAAGAACAAGGCAGAATTGCTAGGTTCAAGACTCCAACAATGGAATCTTCTAGAAGAAGATGTCACAATTGCTTCATATCGAAAACGTCACCAGCAGTTGGAGCCTTTCTTCATAAAGGAAGGTAATCTGGTGTTCTATTCCGATATTGAGGGCCTCATGAATGCCTTAGAAATCACTCGTGACCCACAAGAATGGAGACTATTTGTAGACTCTTCGAAACTGAGTCTTAAGGCTGTGGTTTTGCACAATGGAAACCGTCTTCTATTCCAGTGGTGCATGATGTCCACATGAAAGACATACGAGTCTGAGTCTTAAGGCTGTGGTTTTGCACAATGGAAACCGTCTTCTATTCCAGTGGTGCATGATGTCCACATGAAAGACATACGATAACTTAAAGCAGCTACTGAATTCCTTTGAGCATAACAAGTACAGCTGGCACCTCTGTGGTGATTTGAAGGTAGTTGCCCTTTTAATGGGACTGCAGCAGGGATATACAAAATACATGTTTCTTATGTGAGTGGGATAGCCAAGCAAGGGAATTGCACTATTTGCGGGAGGAATGGACTCGCAGACAAAACGTAACAGTTGGAGAGAAGAATATCTAGCACCCAGCTCTGGTCGAGGCTCACAAAATCCTCCTACATATGGGCATATGGCGGGAAGAGAGTGGGGGAGGGGGCAAGAAAAAAGTCCAGCTTTTAGGTAGTAATGGAGGGAATACAAGTGAAATGTTTAACTACGTAACAAAAGTCCCAAAGTTCCCTTTAGAATTAAAATCTGGTACTTTTTAATTTTTAACAAAACTTTCTCCTTACAACAGTATTTCAAAATTGAAATTGTCGCCCAGATTAGTTCACTGCTGTGAGCCACGAAGGTATGTGCAATGGACAGTTGTTTGTCAATCGCAGTTCGCAAGATCAAAGTTGTCTCAATGACGCCTCAGTACACGTTTGACTAGCACCCGAACTCGCCCACATCAAGCTCGACCATCGCAGGTGAGCCGACTCGAGGGTTTCATTTTGTTTAAGAGACCATTCTGAACCAACCAACCAACCAACCAACCAACCAACCAACCAACCAACCAACCAACCAACCAACCAACCAACCAACCAACCAACCAACCAACCAACCAACCAACCAACCAACCAACCAAAAATCAGATCTAACTTATGATCTTTATCATCATGTCTACCAGAGTAGTCGCAATAACTGAACCATTTCCTCGACAGCAAAATTTTATTGCGACAAAAAATTCCTAAATTCTGTAGGCAGAAGTCACAGGAAAAAAATTCAGATATATTTTTCCGTAGGTGTGTGTCAACATACTCATTTTCAATTTTTTTGGCTAAGTTTTTCCTACAATCGGCTGCATGTGTGTGTACATGTATATATATATATAATATATATATATATTGAACATCTGTATGGAAATATTTTATATCTATTGAACGTCTGTATAGTGTAGATATATCTTACACCTATTGAACGTCTGTATAGTGTAGATATACCTTACACCTATTGAACGTCTGTATAGTGTAGATATACCTTACACCTATTGAACGTCTGTATAGTGTAGATATATCTTACACCTATTGAACCTCTATGTTGTTGTGAAGATGCTAGGTGCCTTATCTTTTGCTCGTGCGTCATCATAGTCACGTGACCACATGCAGTCCACTTTGTCAGCCTTGAGCACCGCCTGTGTGGGTCAATAGGTTACTAATCAAAAGAGATGTTCTCTGACAGTGAAGACTGGAAATCCAGTCTGGTCTAGCTAGCTTGTAGCCAAATCTATACTACCAATTCTCGCGCATGTTTACCCACGTAAGCAGGTGCATGATAATGTGCTCATAGAGATTTCCCGACACCCCACGGCCTGGTCCTTGCGCCAATCATGTTCATCGGCTAAACCAGAGAAGCCTGTCCTTTGCAGAAAACCGTTCAGAACACCAGAAGTCTTTGTCCTCAAGAAGCATTGTGGGCCAAAAATTCGCACAATCTCCCCCCCCCAACCCCCACCCAGAGACCCTGTGGTGTCTAGTGTAATCGGGTCACGCCTGGCGCGCTGAAAACTTAGGAACTGTTCTGTAGGTCACGAAAAACAAGCGCTCCTCGGATATTCTGGGCGATAGTACAGCTGTTTGCATGGTGATGTGACAAACTCGCGAAGTAAGATCTACTAATTTAGACAAGCCACTGTTCACATAACAGTCAATACAAGTAAAATGTTTGCCAGAAGCTGTTTGGTTATCACGAGCCAGTCTGCAGCACCAAAGCGCGTGGCCGCCCAGCCTCAGATCAATATCTCCCCCCTCCCTCCTCCAACCCACCCATTTCCTTCCCTCTCATATATACGCATTATCAATATACGCATTATCAAAGCAAATTGTCACGAGTGTGGATTGTTGGTTGGTTGGTTGGTTGGTTAGCTGCAGCCTCTCACCTGGAAGTGAGTTCGTGCCGGCAGTGGCTATTTGCACGGTCCTGTGTAGATAGAATCTGAGGTTATTTGCATGGCTGACGTCATAGCAAAGGGGGTCACCTCTGCAACGGAGCCGTGTAAACAAGCGCTTACAGTATTTTTACGGTTTTATTCACTAAAGGTGAGCGATGAATTGCTTTCGTTAACACGTCGATTTGACTTTAAACTTTCTACGCAAAAAACAAATCTGTGCAAACAAACGCTTATATTATCTTACGGTCAGCAATTGTGAACGCTAAACTGTCGCTGTTGCTTTTTGACTTCAGTAATCTGAGGCAAAACGTGGAGTGAGGCGTGTGAGCTGTAGATCGTGTATGTATACTGATATGACACGTCGGTTTGACTTCAAACTTTCGACTGAAATTGTACAGCAGGTACCACCTCGACTCCACCACTACCCCACGCTATATGGGTTCCATTCCACAAACAGGAAGTGGGAAAACATGAGGGGCAGTGGTGGAGGTTTCTGTGCAGAAACCTCGTGTAAGGAAGTATGAAGAAGCTGCCAGCGAGCGACGCAAAGCCGTAGAAATAATTTTACACGGCTCTTCGGAGTTATGGCGTCAGCCGTGCAAATAGCCTTGGATTCTATCTGCACGGAACCGTGCAAATAGCCACTGCTTTTCGCGCCACGGTGTGAGGGGTTGGGGAAGAAGGCAGGATGATTAGACATTTGGTTCTAACAAAGGCCGATAATTTTTGACATCCCAACAAGTCGCAAACTGTCACCTTTTGAATATTCGGGGTCTTGGCGAGTACAACTGCCCAATGGTTGGATCAACTGCTCTATGGCCAGTACAACTGGCCCATGGTCGGATCAACCGGTCTAGGGTTAGATCAGATGATCTATAGTCAAGTACCCAGCTACTGTTAACATACAGAGGTACATCGGCAACAGGTTAGCCTTCACTACAAATGATCAGATAGAATCTCCAGCGTCAGTTGTAAAATGATCAAATAGAACCTCCAGCGTCAGTTGTAATATGATCAGATAGAATCTCCAGCGTCAGTTGTAA
>SMGT01015006.1:28290-53136 GCA_004794575.1 Lanistes nyassanus | reverse complement strand
CCAGCCTGTCACAAACGGGAATACTGTGCTCATACACAGTGATACCCCAGCCTGTCACAAACAGGAATACTGTGCTCAGACCCTGAAATATTGCGCTCTCCTATGCGTGCAGGCTGCGAGTGTTGCTGTGGGTTTACTTCAGGCTTGGTGTAAGGTGAGCAGACAGCCCGCGGGCCAGCCAACTTGTGACAAATGTCGTGTTTCCTGTTTGTCATCTCAAACACCACCCCCAACCCCCCTTCACGTCCGCCCGTCCATCCATCGTTCGACACGTTCGCTGCGACACAATCAGACATCGCCAACCTGACAACCGCACAGCCTGCCCCTTTCCTCCACTCTTCTGGCCCCCTGTCGCCAGCCTACCTGACATCCTGTCCTCAAAATGGGTCAGACCGCCACACCAGCGTGTCAATGCCATGGCGTCAGTCCACTGTCACTTGCTGTCGACTAAAAGACTTTAACTGCTGGTCCCTTGCGAAAACTGCAAGCAAAGGTGCTGGGAACACATTATGGTTCAGTTGAAAGTTAACTGAATTACGATCACAGCGCTTCTCGTTAGAAATCACTGTACACTCTGCAGTCCCTACTGTCAATCCCTGCTCAGTTTCCAACAGTTTAAGATCGCTGCTGTTATGAATCGGTGCATCATGTTTAGGAATCCCTGAAAAAGCAACAGTCGTTGCTACTAAGAATCCCTGTGCACGCAAAACAACCGGCACCTATCGCTAAGATCTGTGCGTTACAATCATCGGCAAGAAATCTGTGCAAGATGCTATCCCAAAGCCCAAACATCGCGACCAGCAATTATTGCTAAAACTCGGTTACAATCGTTGCTAATTGGTGCTAGATTCCAAACATTCGACATAGCGACACGGTGGTGACAGACAGCCACTACCAACTACGCCAGCAACACGCAGCTACAGCAGAAAGTCGTCCACAGCGCGCCACTGCCACGCGTCAGCATTCTGTATCCAACTTCAGCCAAACTGACAACGAAATTGTCCCCACCCACCCCCTTTCGGGAGAATCTACTGTGATGAACGTTTGTTACTGGCATATTGTATCATTTACCAAGACAATTGTATTGTAAACAGTTTTGTTTCTACGCGAGTGTTTGAACCAACTCAAGTTGCCTGCTGCGGTTTGCACAGGGTGTAGGCGTCAGTAGCATATCGATTATAAAGCGAAGTTGACAGATTTGGCAGTTTGCAGTACTGTCAGATATTCCATCACGGTGACAAGTCAAATGAAGATAAAGGTTGTCAGGATGGCTAGCACTAGGGTCAAGTCTGTCCTTTCCAATGGGAGAATGAAAGGAAAGAAAAAAAGAAAAGATAGGAAGAAAGAAAGAAAATAATCTCGGCATTCACTTACATCGTCGTCACTAATGTCCATCGTCCGGCCAATGGCTGTGGATCTAATAATAATAATGGAGTTTATTTAGTTCGTCAGGCCATCTCGAACAACAATTTTATACACACCCAACAGTATACACGGCGTGAACACAGGGCATAACAAATACAAACAATTGGCACGTCAAACAACCAGATTCCTACTTTTTAGACTTTCTGTTATATAAACATCGACTTTAAACGTTAGCTTCCCGCTAAGATTTCTCATCAACACCTGCACTCTGAATGATGACGGGAGTTTGTAACAGCAAGTCAGCAACTTGGAATACGTCTGCACATCTGGGACTTACTAAGGGAAAATGGCGTTAATCATGAAGGTCACGTGCTTTACATTCTGGATCATTATTACTATGACCATAATACACAATACCATTCAACAGTAAAAGCTGCATCGCAACAGGCAAATCAGTCTGCTCCAGTGAGCTAAGCTGATCTATGTAGCTGGGTCTAAGTCTGGGTGAATATTACAACAGTCTTCATGTGAGTGTCAATCTGTACGCCAGTTCTTCTTCGAACAGTCCGTCACTCGAGATTGAAACATCGGATAACTGCACGTCACCGACACACTGTCGGTAATATAACAGCCTTAGACCAACTCTCTGGGTAGTCACCCCTCTGGAAAACGCGATTAAACAATGGATGTAAAATCTTCACACAGATATCTTCGACAGAAATACGTCTCTGGGGAGCACATCAGGGCTTGCAGATTTTTCTCTTGATAGGAGCACAAACTTCTGTATGTGTTATTTCATCATCAAAGATGCACTGTGACGATTATCACACACGCGAATGGAGTGGTTATTCAAAACATCTTCTGCCTCTAACTTAAAAGTCATCTTCACCCACATTCCCCGAGTTAGAGTCGGGGTCCTCGTACTTCTTGTTATCGCCACGTCATCCACCGTTGTTGCAGTTATCGTGATATCATCCGCCATTATTGCTATTATCGTAACATATAATCACTCACTGTTGCAGTTATCGTCATGTGATCTGCCTCCCCGTCTCCCGTTCCTGTTATTGCCGGGTCAGGCAGATGAAGTGGTGTGACTTTTTTCTTGGAATTCAAACGCCCGCTTCTGCGTTTGGCCGAAGAAATCGCTTAACTTACCAAATCACCGAGCAGAACGAGACATGTCACACCTCACCGCCAGAAAAGGCCGCGCTTTTTAACTGCCTACCTTCTCTTGACGTCACCAACGGTGTCCCGACTCTCCCAGACTCTATGCAGAAGACGGTGGGACGGGGTGGGCGACACGGCGACAGAAAACTGCTACCTACTGTATTGCAGGTGTCGCAGTACCCCTAAGCACTGATTTTCTGCTTGAAAACGTGTGAGAAGCAAGTTTCTGTGACATCTTTGGCATACATGAAATTAAACGCGTGAACATGTGTGAATGCATGTGCAAATGTGTGTGTGTGTGTATGCGCGCAAGAGAGAGAGAGAGAGACGAAGACAGAATATATCTATACTTAAAACCAAAAGAAACGCAAAATGACAGACGAGCAAGGAATAGTCAAATTTCATGCATTCAGGTACCATAATAGCAACAAAAATTATGATATGAGGTCGCATAGTCTGTCGAGTGATGAAAGCCGCTTCCGCATTAGCCACGCCGACGGCTGCATCAGAGTGTGGAGGAGGAGGAACGAGAGGTACGCCAACAACATTCTGCTGCACGACCGTTGGGGAGACCCCAGCATCAAGATTTGGGGTGGAGTTGGCCTCAGCCGACTCGTGGGTCCCGTCGTCTTCCAGAACATCGGTCCCGGACGAGGAAACGGCGTGACAGCACAAGGTTGTGTGGAGCAGGTGCTGAGCCCCCACGTCATGCAATACTTCCAGCAGTATGGCAACCTCACCTTTCAGCATCACAAGTGCCACACACGGCAATACTCACCACGGTCTTCCTGCAGCAGAACAACGTTCCAGTGATGCCTTGGCCCTCCATAAGGCCAGACCTCATCCCAATCGAGCATCTATGGAACCATCTACAGAGAGAGCTGAACGCTGCCCAGCCGAAGCCAACAACAGGTCACCAGCTGGACCAGGCCCTCAGGCAGATCTGCACAAACATGCCTATGGTGGTGGTGAACCGTCTGGTGCGCTAGATGCCAGCTACCTGCAAGGCCGTTGTCGACGCCAATTGGGGACTCACCCACTACTGACTTTGGACTCTGAATTCAGACGTCTGGGACACTCTGAACGCTTTCCCAGCATGCCAGATCAACACACATTGTGCAAAAACTCACTGTACCGATTTTCTCGAAAATTGAACGCTTGAAACCCGTTTGAATGAAAGGAAAAGTTCAAATAAAATCACCAAATCCCTCAGTTTGCGTTTCTTTTGGTTTTCAGTGTATATAAGGACCCAAAACAACAACAAATAAATTCCCCACAACCTACAGTGTCTACGGAAAAACGGTCACAGAGCGCCAGTGGTTTTTTGACTTATATTACATTTCTGTATTAGACGTTTCTTTTCGGTATTCGTCTCTCTCTCTCCGTAAAACATTTTAATTTTAGGCGTTACTTTCGCAGCAGTGGGCAACAAAATTCCAATCCTCGACGCGCTAATGATTTATGAAATGGCACTGCCAGCTTTCTAGTGTCCATGGGCTCCCCCATTTCCCATCCCACTGCAGAAGGGGTTCTTAAGTCCCTTACAAAGAGTTGTTCCCCGTAGTTCCCACCACTTCGGCTTAGTATGTTGCGCATTCCTGAATCAAGATTCATCATGTCAGTGCAATTTCTCCCTCACAAACACTCGCGCGCAAACGCACACACAAGATAAAAAGATACAATGATGAGATACAATTATAATTTTTAAAAATAAATCCGTGTAGACCAATATATAAAAAAGATTCTAAAAATGCTAGATCAGCTGATCAGATACAGGTGTTAAAAGGTACAAAATTTCTCTTTCCTTCGTGTACTAACAAAATAAGGAATATTTTATGATGCTTGGAGAGAAGTTTTTGCATGAAAGTTATACTGAAACTATCGCTTTCAGTTGATACTTAAATAATTTAACCACGGGGTCCCAATGATATCATACCACAACATGATGATCATTATCAGTACACGTTTGTAATCTTTTAGTCCTGCGTTTTGGTTAGACACTGCAGCATCAAAAGCCTTGAACAAAATGTCTCACATCCTGTTTAAATCTATGTACAAAACAGTTCGCTATTCATCTTTTCTTCTTGATATATCACTCGGATCGCCTATTTCTGCTATGCATGCATTTTAAAAGTTGTCGCATATCTGGATTTTAAATAAATGACATGCTTGCACTTGCCCATACCTACATTTACACTGCGGCTAAAATGTACATGATTCACGTGCTTTACAAAACGTGTAATATTTTCAGCACTTCACTGTGCCCTCACATCTACAGTGGTACCTCGATTAACGACGGCACTCCGTTCTAGAAATGGCTGTCCATATTCAAATCCCATAGACTACTATAGAAAGTGGCTTAATTCATTCCACGCCCCACCTAGGAGGCAGCCATGCATTTTGGGCGCGGAACACTAGAAAAAACGTGAACAGTGAGCCCGTAGCATGCAAAAATGCGCACAGCAGCCTTGCTGTGTCGTTAATCAAGACGTTACCCGCTGCGGTCGTTAAATGTTGCCGAGGGCGGTCGTTTATTGAGGCACCACTGTACCACTGTTCTCTGTAACTTCTTGAACAGCACTTTATTCCAACATTTAGTAGACTATACTAAACTCTGTAATAGGCTAGGCATTTTTAAAGTCTATAGCCAGTTGGTGTACAAAAGAATTTATTCACATTTTTATACTGATAATGTACACACACACACTTGCCGTAGCTGTTTTAAACTTGTGTGTGGGCTTTTCTCGGGGCTCATGGAGGGGGGGGGGGGCTTCTTTCGTTTTTCTAAACCCACAAGTTTCACCTTTTTCTGCCAAATAATATTTTCTTTACTTCTGTTTGCTGATGTAAAGAAACTTTCTTCTATCATGTTTCATGAACTATAGAGCACACACAGCAGTACTGAACGCCTCTATGAACGCGTCCAGCTCTATCACTCTTGCTCGCCATCCTGCTGTGTACTGCTCAAGTCGCTGGCCAGCCTTTCCAGCTTTCCTTTCCCAATGGCGCGAAAGAGTAGCAGCGGCGTTCACTAGTATTAAAGTTTAATACTAGTGGACCACTGCAGAATGGTGGTTTAATTTAAACCACCATTCTGCAGTGGTCCGCAATTAAACATTATTGGTGATCTTTGAGTATTCAGGGATGAGAAAGAGAAGGGAAATTTCCTGAAAAGGCCGGGGTCCAGGGGGGACGAAGCCCCCCAGTTGAAAACGATTTTCAGGATTTTTAAAAGTGATTTTTGGGTTTTTCCTGAACAGAAATGTTGCTTATCATTGTCATGAAAAAAACCGGAAAATGATTTATCATAAGAGTTTTGAACACAAAAAGCAAGAAAAACAACAGAATAACTGCAGGTCTGCTCCTTGACGAGGCGAGCATGCCTGTCGCTGCTAATGTGCCCGACCAAGGCCTTCTTGCCCCTTGAGCCGTCGTTGAGCACATCGTTGCAGTGTGCACACGACATAGCTTTACCGGACTGGTTTAGTTTTATGGTGTCAATATACGTGACACCGTCACCAAAACCAACTTTTTCTCTTCTGTTTTGCTTTACCAACTCAATTTCACAGCTTCCTCTGGCCACCAGAAATTCCCGCAGTGCTTTACAAACGTATCTTTGTCAATCTTTCGAGCGAGCGACTTTTCTTTTTCCGAGAAGTGCTGCACGTCGCATACGATCAAAGACCGGAAGCACGCCATAATACTCAGCAGTGGTGCGTTCTGTAGACACGAGGAAGCAAGGCCATCGGGCGTACTGCGCAGCGTAAGCGTTCTCTAGCACTCTCACGTGTATGTGCTTTGGGGGGAACTTTCGCGCACCTCGCCTTGGCGCGAGAGATCTCCTAGCTTTCATCGGGCCTAGAGAACGCTCCTCAGCAAGGTGCCTAAGTGTGTTACTGCGCCGTTCGCGAACAATTCAACCGTGTACAGCTAGGTGTGTTTGAGATCAAGTCATTCGTGAACTGGGAACTCAAAGACTATCGACACGATCGCTGATACCGATGAAAATATTTTACAATATACTTATACACCCATATTTTTTCTCAACGAATTTGCACGTTTCTCAAGAACACGACTGCTTCACATTCCGCGGTCAGGTTACGAAGGCCGCTTACTGGCTGAGCGCTTTTCTGCGTCAAATCACAAAGAATAGCGGCGCCGAGCGGTAAACATTTTCTGAACAAATTATTGACAACAGCCACATAGTATTTTCTGCGCAGCCCGATAGCACGATATCTTCTTTATTCATTGGACAGGCTTTGAATAAGACAGTGACTGAATGTTTCGAAGTTTTTTCTCTTCAGTTTGCCTCCGGGTCCGAGGGAGGGGAACAGTTTTGCGCATTGTTTCCTTTCTCCTGCACATAATTCTACATTCTCATGGACACTCTCCTACATGTAATTCTGCATTCTCATGGACACTCTCCTACATGTAATTCTGCATTCTCATGGAGACTCAAATTTCCGTGGACCCTGCCTGGGACAAATGTGTACATTAGTGACGACTGTCTGATCCGTGGGCTGCCGTCTGAAAGAAGAAAGACCAACCATCTAGAGATGATCGTCAATGCCGACAGGTAAACGCGGCCAGAATGCGAGGAACTGTTTAGATCACAAGCGACCAAATCTTGGAAGAGAAATATATGCGAAAAAAGGAACTGCTGCTGTGTCTTATTTATACTGGAGGCAATAAATTACAGCTGTGTCTGCATAAAGGCCTGTCTTAATCCGCCACACCGCCACAGCGACAACTTTCCAGTCATATCGTCACACCGTCGTATACGATAACTTCCCAACGTGTTTCCGTGTTTCAGGACTTGGCGTGGCCATAGTAACCTGTCCAACCGAGTTAGTTTATAAAGACGGCGAGGTGTTATCACTCAGAAAGAGACTCGCTTTAGTTCCTGCGATTTTAATTTTAGCTACTTTTTAAGATGGAGACCAAAAGCATGAGAAAACAAATGGGAGATTCTAGCGCAAGTCTTGACAAAGAAAGTAATAGAGAGCATGTTACACGCTAACCCACACTCAATCTAAAAAAAAAGTAGAATGCAATAGTAGTAATACTATGTTAACTAATGAACGACAGACCTACAATAACGACACAGAAGAATGTTCTATCTTTGAAAAACAGATTGAAATGTTGTCCCTAATTCAATCATTTTCTTAATTCATATTTTCAAATCGATATATTTATAATAAATCAAGTTAGTAACAGTGTCAGTTGTCTGACACTAAAAATGAAACCATTCGCATTTCTTGAGACTGGTTCGAGTTATTACACAATCTTCACACAAGCAAACTCAAATGGATAGCTCAATAATAATAATAATAATCTAATATTTATAAAGCGTCTATCCCTGATCTAGGCCCTAATAGACAAAGTACAAACACGTGCACAAGCACAAGCGCACACACATTATCCAAAATAAAGGGTAAAGAGATAACGGAAGGTAAAGGGGAACGAGATGACCCACGAATGACATCGACCTCCCATTTCAAACCTCCCGGTCTGAACACAGACCACGAGTAAAGGTAGTTCAGAAAATAAGTCAAAGGGAACAAATTAAAACAAGTTTTTGACGTCTTTTTATCGATGGATGGAGTGGGGGTGGGGGACGGTGAAAGACATTCACTTTTTTCCTGTTGACTTTTACCTTAACTTTATTTCTTTACTTTTTTCTCTTGACTGTTTTCTTACAATATTGGCCAGCATGGAACTGGTTTTTGCAAATTACGAGAACTCGCCCCCCCCCCCCCAAAGGACACGCGAGAACTATATTAGTGTGTTCAGAGCGTTTTAACGAGGATAACAAATTTAGGCCACATTATTTCCATATCTCACTCATGCATATTTTAAAATATTCTGTTTGGAACCTGGTGCCGTTTGCGTGCTTATTTGTTTTTAATCTATAGTACCACTACCAGTACTATTTAAATATTTTCACACTTGCACATTTACTGAATTACTCTGCAACAATGTAAACCCCCATTGGTTCACTGATTTATCGTGGGTTGATTCCCAAACAGGACTTGGAAATTCCTATAAATACCTCCTTTATATTCTCCCACAGTTACAAGTGATTGACATGATTTGCCGATAACGCCTACATCATAAGGAGTGCGAACAATAATGACAATTACTATTAATAAAATCGGAACATTTTAACATCGAAAACGAAAAATCTATCATATCAGTGCGTCGTGTTTTCATTGCGTTCTTTATGGGAATCGGTGTCTTGAGCTAGACAGCACGTGCCTTTCTTCTCAACATTCCTGGCAGCTAATGTCTCAAACATATAATGGATTCAAATCTTTTCGTCCGTCTTTTATTTCTTTATAATAATTAAGAACAATCCCATAATTCTCTAGAACACATTGTGAAAAGCTACACTCTGGTTCTAGACTAAACAACCTTACCCCTAGCTTGCTCCTTCTGGAGATGACGTCACTTCTGCCGTTGTGCTCCCTGTTCAAAGTTTTCGGCAATCTCCGGGGCGAGGGCTATTCGCAAGCTGCGATCTTAAGACTAATACTGTGAAAATGGGTGTGCACAAGCGATCTCAACTTCGCTGTCTACGGTCTTTTACTTAACTATGTCATAAACACCCATGTCATAAATCCCTACTTAGTTGAGTTGGCCGACTTCACTTGGTGTAATTTTGCTTTCCGTGACTGGAGAGTTGTAGAAGATGGCAGCGCAAAGGCCATGCTTTAGGCTTCACGAGTCACGACGACGTTTGATCTTTAACGATAGAATCCTTTGATATTTTTACGAATTTGTGGGGCTTTTTTTCAGATTCCATTTTCGGCGTGAAAACATAGTACTTTTGAGTGACGTAATCGCCAACGACAGTCATCCACTCCTACAAAATCGTCGGTAAAATCTTACAATCGGGCACTGAGGTTGGGTCCGACTGTAAGTTGTTACCGTAAACACGTACAGTGGGAAATGATCGGTTACACTCGACTTTTTTTGCGCAGATGTGATCGACGCAGGCCCTTTTTGTGCCAATAACTTAAAATAAGGTCCATCGTGTCCCAGTTGTCGTATTCGGTTCTGATTGTCAACATTTTTGATCAGGACGAGTCCCATTGTGTCCGATAGCCACCAATTATAAGGTTTTTACCTGACCGAGTGGCAATACAGTTTTCTTTTCTCTGTCGACATGTTTGACTGGCGAATAATCCATCTTTTACTGAGCATCTAGTTCCAACAGCGTGCGAACTTTATGGTCACGACAAACTGCAGCTGGGTGGACGACTTGCATCCATGTTCCGTCTTACAGCACGAACAGCCTTACGACAGAGATTAATGTTCATTGGCTGTCTAAGGCTAAGCAGCCAATGGCGTGGGGGATTGTCCTGCTTGTCCAGAAATAGATGGCACGGCGCCGACTTGACCCATTTCTCAGCTACGTAAGCAAACTTCAGCAAGTGGGCTCCATGCACACCGACGGTACTCAACGCTAAGTAACAACTTAGCTAAGTAAACTTAGAGATTTATAATTAATAAACACTAAAAGAATAGCGCCGTTATAAAGAAAGGGATGGCAGATCTTTTTTGAGGATCTGCCAAGTTCCTTTCTTTCGGCCCTCTCTTTGCTACGTGTCTGGGTACGGTAAGCTCCCTTTGGGCACAGGCGTCTGCATACGGCTATGTGTGAGCGCTGCCAGTATGTTTGTTGGAGTTATCTTAGAGATTTATAAGTAAGGCAAGTTAAGCAAAGAAGTTAAGTTCGCTCATGCACACCGGCCCTAGTACTTAGCAAGTTGAGAGCATACCACAGCCTTCAATGTGTGGCCCAAACAGCTATGTCGCTGCTCTCTTCGAAGCAAATTCGACCCAGCATTCAGTGAGCCTCGTAGCATCGAAGTGTCACATTGGCATATAAGGAGTCGCCTCCCTCGAAGTTATAACTACGATTTCCTTAGGGTGTGGGACTAAACCTTTGTGTCAGTTTGTGGTAAACGGTTGGTTCACGCAGTGGTACACCGACATGCCTTAGGGTTGCGATTAGTATAACGGCTTCCAGTATTGGCTGAGACTGTTGTATTCAGAGTTCCTGTAGTTACGTTCAACACACCTTTACGAGCAGACACCTCTAAGCATACAACAGCACTGATTAAACCTGGCCACCAAATAGTTTCAATACTTATATACATACAGTCACATCCGAGACCCCAAACACGCTGTAATCCCAAACGCGTTACTCGCTGCCTCTCCTGCAGTTTCTACTAATGCACTATTACATGAAAACGAACTAGTCAAATCTCAGTACCTGTGATGCGCTGAATATGCGTTTGTATCTGTACATCCGGTCACAAGAGCGGTCGTAAGGTCTGTTCCGCCTGGATAGTTTACATGTAGCTTTACGGTTGAACAGGCAGCACGAACACCCCATGCAGCCCAGGTTTTCACAGTCTTTCCTTTTGTCCTAGTTCTACCATATGTAAGCCTGATTGTGTATCGCTTTTCACCAAAACACACGTTCATTTTATTTTTATAGTTTGTCTCACTTCCAGTGTAATTATCTCAGCAGTGTAACTATCTGAGCTCAAGTGTGTTTTCCTCACTTGCTGTATAACTATGAGGTCGTGAGTTTTTCTCAATGGCTATGCAATTATATAAGCTTGCTAAGTCTGTCTCACTCACTGTGTAACTAAGCTCAGCGAGTGTCTTACTGAGCTCAGTCTGAGCACAACGAGTGTCTCACTGTGTAACTATCTGAGCACAATGAGAGTGTCTCACTGTGTAACTATCTGAGCACAATGAGTGTGTCTCACTGTGTAACTATCTGAGCACAATGAGTGAGACTCACTGTGTAACTATCTGAGCACAATGAGTGAGACTCACTGTGTAACTATCTGAGCACAATGAGTGAGACTCACTGTGTAACTATCTGAGCACAAAGAGAGTGTCTGACTGTGTAACTATCTGACCACACAAGCGCCCATGGCAGTGCCGCAGTCAGGCGTCCCTTTGTGAGCTTCCTTGCAACTGGCGGACGCGCGCACGCTGCTGGAAGTATTGCATGACGTGAGGGCTCGCCACCTGGTCCACACAGCCTTGTGCTGTCAAGTCGTTCCTTGCCCAGGGCCGATGTTCAGGAAGACCCACGAGTCGGCTGAGGCCAACTCCACCCCAAATCATGATGCTGGGGCCTCCCCAACGGTCGTGCTGCAGGATGTTGTTGTTGGCGTACCTCTCGTTCTGATTCCTCCAAACTCTGATGCGGTCGTCGGCGAGGCTGAGGCAAAAGCGGGTTTCATTGGGGAAGACGAGGTCTCGCCATCGCCGCCATGTCCAGTTCAGTGCTGCTGGGCCCACTGCATTCTCTGCTGCCGATGTCGTGCAGTCAGCGTTGACCGCCGTGCAGGACGGCGGCATTACAGCAGTCGCTCAGGCAACCGGCGACACGTGGTCTGGTGGCTGATGGCAGCTCCTTGGCTCCCGACAGTGGCTCGGGGCGTCTCTGCGGCAGGGAGGAACAGTTGGCGCAGGTGGTCGCAGTAGATCGGCCTGTCCTGTCGTGCAGTCGTGACACCAGGTCGTCCGCTTCTGACTCCATCCCGAGTGCTACCAGTGGCTTGAAAGCGACCTCACAAACGACAGATTGTGGAAACTGCCACACCCAGTGCATGTACGACGACGCTTGGGCGGTTTCCAGCCTGCAGTCGTCCGATGGCTCTTTCCCGATCTGTGGCGTTCAGTCTTGTCATTCTTCTGCTGCTGACAGGTGGTCTGTCTGGGAGCGTACGAGCATCGGCTTTTGTTGCTAGTGGGTGGTTCCCTCTGTTCACAAAGAAAGTTCTAATCTTGCTGCTTTTGTTCACGCTGCACGAGCGAAAACCACTGTCCGACTTCAGCGCGCCATAAGGGACACGGTTTTTTTTTTGCTCCAGGCACGTCATTATCAACAGACCATGCGACCTCATGTCAACCAATTTTTTGTTGCTATCACTGTACCCAAATGCAAGAAATTTGACTACTCCTTGGCGGTGTGTCAATTTGCGTTTCTTTTCGTTTTGAGTATATTTGTGACTTATATTTTCTTGTCAGTTGATATCACTTTAATATACGTCACTTAGTTTAACTTGTCAGTGGATATCGCCTCCACGTAGTTGTCACTCATTTTTCCTTGTCAGTGGATATCATCTTAATGTAGTGGTCGCTTCTTTTACCTCAATTGTGAGTAGATATCACCTTAATGTATTTGTCACTTGTTTCGCTTTAACAGGCTGCCGCTTGCTCTGTTGTCGTCACCTTGTCAGCTGATCTCACCTTAGTTACTGACTCCGAGTAGAACACCTCAAACTACTCACAGCTCTCTCTCTCTCTCTCTCTGCCTGTTTCCTACCGTAACGCGAGATTGCCAGAGATACAGAGAATCGTGAGATCAGATCGTATCAGGCACAAGGGTCTCTTGCCCTTTTCTTCTCACCCAGCCCTGTTCATTAGCCTCTCCCCTCCTATTTGTCCTCAAGGGTTAGGGTTATGACTCGACGTGAGATAGCCTTCCTTGCTGATTTAGCTCTAAACATTAAACAAAGAAAACCCTTTGCGTCAGTCGTGGCCCCTGCTGCATGCAGCGGGTGCAGGGGTAACATCTAGGCTAGCCGGGAATAACCCAACACATCTAGGCTAGCTGGGAGTGGGAGTAACACAACACATTTAGGCTAGCTGGGAGTAACCCAACACAACTAGGCTAGCCAGGAGTAACCCAACACATCTAGGCTAGCTGGGAGTAACACAACATATCTAGGCTAGCTAGGAATAACACAGCTAGGCTAGCTAAGAGTAACAACACACCTACGCTAGCTAGGAGTAACACAACTAGGCTAGCTTAATAGAACGCCATTAGGCTAGCTAAGAGTAACACAGCACACCTAGGCTAGCTAGGAGTAACACACCTAGAACACAACTAGGCTAGCTAAGTGTAACACAGCACACCTAGGCTAGCTAGGAATAACACACCTAGGCTAGCGGGTGTGGTTGATGTTTTATGCCGCGCAACCAACAGAGGGTGTATGGCGGTGACACGTCAAGCGGGAACAAAATAATGAATAAAGGGATGGACGGATGAATGAACAAATAAAACCGGCTTTGAAAGATGGAGGTGTAAACATCCAGAGAACTTGCAAACACAATCCAAAATAAATCAAATCACCGACTGTGTACATCGAATATCAACATTGCATCAATGGCCTGGAAACTCAAGGAAAAGCGCAGCGTCTGGTGAAGGTGGTGGCAGCATATTCATCTTGTCGTTCAACACTATTTCCGTTAGACTTTATTTACATTAATATTCTAGCTAAGGAAAACTAAATAAATAAACCTTCTTCCCCAGTGCATCACTCGGGTTGTCTAGGTTGTCACGTCTCATTTACCTTGATGCAGGTTTGTGAAACAGGTGACGACTTGCTGTTCCACGCCCTGTCTCAATGCACCCTGAAGTTTTTTATTCCGGTTTGTAAGCCACAGTGACACACACGCGTGCGCGCGCGCGCGCGCCTCCCATCATTTTCTTCGCCTTATTTGTTAAAGCACTCAAACTTACCACAGCTGATGTACTGAAACTAAACACCTAGACTTCTGCAGCTACCGGGCATCACTCACACCGCGTTTTCTTGTGATTTGGATCTTCCCACAAACATTGCTGTCTCTACAGTATCGGGTTGTAGGACAACGGACTCGCCTGCCGAAAAAAGCGGTTTGAATCCAGCAGTTGCCAAAAATTACATCATGTAGTTAAACATTGCGGAGGGTTCATCGGTGGGCATCCACCGAACATGAAACTCCTTTTCAGCCTCTGCCATCTGACAGCACTGTCCGTTTCAGGGCACCGCCTGGGGCTGGGCTCCATACCCCCGATAGCGCGGACGGCCGCTAGAAAAACGCACTTCTCTTAAACTACAATTATGGAGCTAGTCCTCCATGACCGACTCCCCTCTCCTGACGACAGGCACTGCAAGCCTTGACACTCAGCCAGGCAAGAAGCAAGTACAGGTAGCCTGTACCCTATAGTGATGGTGACACACCGGTCACTACATGGAAGTCGGAAATCCGTCATTCGTTGCAGGGCTAAACACAGGGTCAAACTTTTCTCTTCGCCTGTCGGGCAAGTGATAAAAAAAATCTACTTGACTGAATCCACCTTAACTTATCCGATTCTCACCCCCACAGCTCCCCCCCCCCAAAAAAAAAGTAACGACACAGCCACACATGCAAACTTTGCAGCTGGAGAACTGATGAAACCCACTGTCGATTGTTGCTTGGCCATCACGGCGTGGTACACTGCTACTAGTCAGTCGCGCTAATGTGATGGTGCAGAGTCTCTGGACAAATCTGTAGATAGGTAGGTACGTTTTGAGTGATACAGTGCTTCCATCTCGCCATGGTTTGGCACTGAGACGACGACGTGCTATAACTAATCCATGCACTGAAAGAACCAACAGACCGATAGCTGCAGTAAGATGGCCTGTGCGGACACACATTTTAAAAAATTGGGGGAAAGGCAAATGGAGTCTGCACAATGTTGAACTCCAGAAGTACTCTTTGACAACTCTTGGATTTGAACCAGCAACATGCATCCGCACTCAAGTCTGTAGTTCTGTCTGCAGGCCTACCCAGGTCCAACCCCGCGCCGCCGCGCTCTTACAGAGTTACATCAGGTGAGAGCGGGCTGCTACCAAGACACTGCAGGCGGAAGCAGATATTAGAATAGATCCATAAGAACGCAGCTCTGCAGGCAGATCTGCGGACTAGCGTGTGCATGGTGCTGGTTCGAATCCGGGAGTGGTCAAGGATGTGCAGACTCCATTTGGCCTTTCACCTGCTTCTCCATACTGGCAATCTGGCAAGCTATCACTTGGCGGTCCTTCTAATGCATTAGCTTAGTGATGGGACCCCATCCCCCATAGTAGGAAATCACTGAAAGGCGGAAGCACTGTCCCCCCAAAATTACCTACCTACCTACCTAACAATGCAACAAATCACTGCTTGTCCGTGAACAAAGTCAATTTCTTTTTTAAAAAAATCAAAAGTCAAATTCACTGCAATGTTCCCTTCTATAATAAGAAATAAATGTTAAATTTAGGTTCATTTCGTAAAGCATTAACTTCTAGGCTCGCTCCTAGGCTGGCTTGCATGAGCGTTCTTATCTCCTGTTCCTTAGTAAGGGGGAACGTAAAATACACAGGCGAATAACCTTACCCCCGCTCTTATGACCGGAAGAGCAGCTACGAACAGTCATGCAAGCCGACCCTAGAGTGCTAGCCATCAGGGCGTTGTGTCTGACATCCCGCTAGCGTCTATAGGAACTGTGGGACTGGCTGTGCGCCGACTTCACGCGGTGCACGAAGAGGCGAAACCTGCAGTCAGTGCAATAGGCAAAGTCCTCAAAATTTTCACTTGGCCGGTCGGGCAACCAATCGGCTGTGTTAAGCCCTGCGCTGGTTCAAGCAACTCTACACTACACATTACCGCTCGTTCAACAGGTGTGACTGCCAGGTAAGACCAACATCCACCACCTCTGCCCCCTCCCCCCGCCGGCCCACTGAAACTACCTTTCCCCTTTGCTTCCAAGCCCGGTCCCCACAGCGCTGGGAAGGCATTCGACACCAAGCACGCACGCATACGCAGACACACGCACACACCAGCAAACAGCACAAATGGCTACCACGCTGCACTATCCACACCACAACGGCAAAAAATTCATACAAAATTCGTTTGGGGGCAGGGCGGCTCTCCCTCTCTTATTCACACACACAGCTGTAACTCCGACAATATTAACAACCATACTGAAGCTTCACAGTCACAATAAACTAAGGGGAGAACGAGGGCAGAACACGGGGGATGGGGGGTGGGGTATCTACGTCATGTCGGTCACAACAGGTAGAACAAGCGATGAACAGCAAGTGTAGACGTCATGTCTTTGTCTTTTTCACTGTCCAACTGCAGACCACCATGATACAGGATGTTGCATGATTAAAGATTAACTCAAGATTCCTGATATAGGCATTGTGACCACCACTTTCCCCGCAGTCCTGTCTGTACCTGTCGCCATCTGCACGGAAGTAAACGACACGCTTACACTACACTGACCAGTGCTTACATTACACTGGCCACTGGTTACACTACCCTGACCACTGGTTTTACATGTAGACATAAATTTATACATTTTTAAAATGACAACAAAGGGTCCCTTTCCCACTTGAAACGCATCTTCCAGAGCAACTGTCACCTGTCGTCCACTCTCCTCTGTGACATCACCACGGCAGCTTGACAGCGCTAGCTGACCCCAAAGCGCTTGTCATTCATGTGACGTCGTACCTGCCGGCCTCTGTTTCAAATTTCAAGCAATACATCAAGGCTAGTGTTCGGAAGGTTTAGTGTGCGAAGCTGGAATTGCAAATACATCGCAGCACAAAGGTGTTTAGGTGTGCGAAACTGGCACTGCACATACATCACGGCTAGCCAAATGTGTTCAGGTGTGCGAAACTGGAACTGCACATACATCACGGCTACCCAAAGGTGTTCAGGTGTGCGAAACTGGCATTGCACATACATCACTGCTACCTGCTTCCTGGTTCTAACCTTCTAACTGGTTGACATGAACAGCTCACAAGGATACCATCAGCCTCTAGGTGTCTCCACATTTCTGACGATGTGCACAACACAATGAGACAACATAATACACACCAATCAGCCGCTGGGTCTCCCCAGTTCTCATGTGCATTAACCTTGGTACAGCGGACCCACAGTATGCCCATAACAGGTACGGGTGCGCGCGTGCGATTTGAGAAAACCTCAATCGAAATTTCTTTATATCTAAAGCTACGCCCTTTTCTCAACATTCTCTGTATTATATTGCTCTTCCCGGTTTCTGGAGAAACAACTGTTCATTTAAAATCTTCAAAACAAGTTTAACACCACTGCCCATTAGGAAGAGCCTGCCTCGGTGGTCTAGTGATTAAGGCGTCCGCTCCCGAGGCAGGAGCTCGGTGGTTCGCGCCCCAAGTCTTAGACTTAAAAAACTGACAATCTAGTAGCCTGGCACTACAGGGAACAGTACTAGGGCTGGCTGGCCCGGTGTCAGTATAGTGTGACACGGGCTGGCCCGGTGTCAGTATAATGTGACACGGGCTGGCCTGGTGTCAGTATAATGTGACTGGACGGGACTGAAGCCCGTGTTGTGACATCAGTCCCATGTGTGGCACCACGATGTCTAAGCAACACCGCCCTGATATGCACACAGTTTGCGGTGTGACGTTAAGCAACCACCAGCCCATCCACCAATCCCTTAGACAACGTGATGTGCTCCATCACACTGTCGCTCGCCATTTTCTACATCAGCAAGCACAGTCCATATTTATGCAGCCTACCACAAGTCGCCATCTCTCCCCCACCCCCACCCCTACGATCATCGTCACCACTCACCGTCACCAAGCTGCGATGCTCCGTCTGGGAACTGGAGGCGGCTCCCCCTGTCCCAGAAGTGTCCTTGACCTTGGAATGCTTGGCGGCTTTCTTGGCCTTGTTCTCCAGCCAGCGCTGATGGAGGTGCTGTGTGTCGTGGCGCTGTTGTTCGTACAGTGCCAAGCGGCTGGAGTCGAAGCGACGGCCTGCCTGCAGGTGATGACACCGATATTGCTCTATTCGACGGCGTAAGCGGTCCACAACGTCTCGGCGTTTCGGGGCCAGAAAATCCCCCATGCTACGTGTCGGCAGACAGGCTTAGGGCTAAGCCACGCTCTCCTTGCAGCCAGCCCCCCACCCGCTGGTCTCCTGGCCTCTGCTGTCCGGCCAAGCTGGCCCACGTCTGGCATCTAGAGCGCTTGGCACTGGGACCACTGGGCTGCTCACTCTCACGGCAGTGACCCAAGGTCAGCTTTGTCTCGCCAGCCACACGGTCAGTCCCGAAGATGTGGGCGCATGACAAGTCTTCCCTTCCACCAATATCCCCAGCAGCACAGCCAACGGACGCCTTGCAAACACAAACAATATTTACTCGAGTGTACGTCCAAGTCTCAGGGGAGCAAACTGTGCGCGGCTTGTACAAAAACAGAGTTATCCAATGGCTGCAGTGGTGGCGACTACGAGGCCCTCTTGCCCACAGGTGCAGGACGCGCGCTGAGGGACGCTGGACGTGTCGGCGGGACACGACCCTGACATTGTGTTTGTGTCCACTCAGACCGGCCTCTTCCGCCCGGCACACGTCTGCTGTTCTGGCCGTGCCACGAACTGGTTTTCCGACGCCAAGGCAACATGCCAGCCACACTGACCCGCTACACACGTGTTCCTTGTGTCAGCACCTACACACCACGCGGTCGTTACTCAGTTGGGTGCGAAACAGCCCGCACGCCTGACACGCTAAGTACAAAGTCAGCTGAGAGAAAGGTGCCCAGCGCGCTAGCCAAGTTTTGGGCGCTGCACGACACACTTGCTCCCCGGCGGGCGGTCAACACGGCCCTCCTGCTCCCCCACTCGGCCTAAAACTCGGGATGGATTCTCCAAACAAATCGAAACATTGAACATCCTTCTCTCCGCATGTCTGCGTTGATTTCACTGAAACTTGTGCTGAAAATAGGCTCCCGTGTCCCCCCAAACACGCTGGTCTGACTTTCGTCGAGTCCGCTGTGCACACTCAACTGCGTGTGTCCCACTTCTTCAAGATTGCGATGAGCGAGCGTTCAGCATTCTGTACACACGGCGGCACGCCACTAATACACTCCCCCCTCGCCACACGGTCTGACCGCTAGAGAGCTGCGAGCAGGCGCCTGGTAGTTCGCGGCGCGCGCACTGATGTGGACGGCTCCACTGTGCTGGCGGGGGGAGATAGCTCGTGGCTAGCGTCTTTGCCCCGCACTAGGAAGGACCTATTCAGGGAGGGAGGGAGGGAGGGAGGCAGACGGCAGCGATAACACGCAGCCAAGGAGCCGGCCAGTCCTGCTAGGGGTTGTCTGTCGCTAGGCGCGCAGCCAAACGGTCGGTGGCTGAACAAAGAAGCCGGAGCAAACCCTGCTGATGAGCTTCGTACGACTCTCCAGATTTTCTCCACCGTTTCGAAGCTTTCCCCGATATTTCGTCTGCTAACGATACCCGCTGTTCGCGGCCTATAACGGCAAGGGCTGTATATCTGCCCGCGTTGACTTCGCGTTTTGCTCTTCAGATAACATTTTCAAACAGCACTGACTGCTTTTGACAGGCCTGCAGGGCTGGGGTAAAGCAGACGAGTCGTCGCATGTCGCTTGCACCTTTCGTTAAGCATGGCACTGTGCAAACCCCGGGGTTAACAGCCCACAAAAGGCCCAAGTCCTTGTAGAAGGCAGGGCGGTGTTCTATAAATAGACTGTTTCTATCCAGGAAGTGGCCGGATGTGACCACCTGGGGAAGGTGAGCTTGGAAGACTGGGCGGCCATTGGAACAGTCTCTGCTCGTTGTGTTATGTCTCGCCAGTGGCTTTGCAGAATTTTGGATGGTGTCTTCTGCGAATTTCGGGTCGGACTCGGCAAACTTGAGTGAGCGAGGAGACACGGCAGGTGTAAGGTCAAGGTTTACCATGAAAAAGCTAACATGTCTGGTCTCAGAAAGTCCGACCCATTCTAATCTCAACGGTCCAACCATCAGTAACATCTACGTACGCTGCAGAGAGATCTTCCCTAACAGCAAGAATCGATGTCTGTAAGAGACACAGTGAGATCGCGTCTGTTGCCTGATCGACGGTTCCGGTGGTACAACGGCTAAGGCGTCTGCTTTCGAGGCGAGAGGTCTGTGGTTCACATCCCGGCCGAGTAATACCCAAGACGTAAAGACTGGCAGTCTAGTCGCTTCCCTTCCAGACGCCTAGCACTATAGGGAACAGTACTAGGACTGGTTGCCCCAGTGTCAGTACGAGAAGCCTGTGTTGTGACAGCAGTCCCAGTGCAGCAGTACGTTATTTAACTTGTCTAGCATCGTCCTGGTAGGCAGCCAGGTCACAACGAAAACTAAACCTGCTGGCTCATCGATTGCAACGAATGTCGGACAACCAAAAAGTGTAGACCTTACAGTCTGAACACATCATGGCGTTTAGACATACATTGTGTGGTTATCACAGTATGCTCACCTCACAGCGCGTAGGCTTCACAGTTTGTGGACCTCACAATTTGCTATCACCAAAATATCTACAAATCTTTTCTATCACCAAGATCTAACACGTCTTTGGAATCGCCAAATATCTAAAAGTCTTTTCTATCGCTGAATATCTACAATTCTTTGCTTTCATCAAAAATCTACAGTTCTATGGTATCATTAAAAATATCTGCAAGTCTTTGGTATCTCCAAATGTGCATGCCTCTGATGTCACCAAATTTTTGCACGACTTAGCTGTCACCGAAAGTTCACGCGTCCTTTACGGCACCAAAAATCTGTTGGTTTTTTCTATCACCAAATATCTACGTATATCTGCTATCGCCAATTATCTACAGCTCTTTGCTATAATCATAGATGGAGGGCATGTGAGGACATTATTATCGTTGCTATTATCATAGATGAAGGGCAAGTCAGGACATTATTATCGTTGCTATTATCATAGATGGAGGGCAAGTGAGGAAACTGAAAGGCTTGTCTACATCACAGTGTCGTCAGCAAGACGGAGAGGGGGGGAGGGGTCACCAAGGAGGATATGAGAGAAACAACCAACAAATTCCAGAAAGAATCCCCTTTTGGTTATATACAGATTTGTTGTTTGTTTTTGTTGTCCTCTGCTCTGTACCAGAGCTGGGACGCCAAGTGTGTCCATCCCTTGATGTTGTCAAGCCACCTTCGCCCTCATCGCCTCCACCCGCCTCCCAGTGTGTCTTTCAAGACGGTCTCAGCATGACGTGCTGTGTGTATCGTGACGTGCTGTGTGTATCGTGACGTGCTGAGTGTATTGTGACGTGCTGTGTGTATTGTGACGTGCTGTGTGTATTGTGACGTGCTGTGTGTATTGTGACGTGCTGTGTGTATCGTGACGCGCTGTGTGTATTGTGACGTGCTGAGTGTATTGTGACGTGCTGTGTGTACTGTGACGTGCTGAGTGTACTGTGACGTGCTGTGTGTACTGTGACGTGCTGTGTGTGTCGTGACGTGCTGTGTGTGTTGTGACGTGGTGTGTGTGTTGTGACGTGCTGTGTGTGTTGTGACGTGCTGTGTGTATTGTGACGTGCGGTGTGTATCGTGACGCGCTGTGTGTATTGTGACGTGCTGAGTGTATTGTGACGTGCTGTGTGTACTGTGACGTGCTGAGTGTACTGTGACGTGCTGTGTGTACTGTGACGTGCTGTGTGTGTTGTGACGTGGTGTGTGTGTTGTGACGTGGTGTGTGTGTCGTGACGTGCTGTGTGTGTTGTGACGTGCTGTGTGTATTGTGACGTGCTGTGTGTATCGTGACGCGCTGTGTGTATTGTGACGTGCTGTGTGTATTGTGACGTGCTGTTTGTATCGTGACGTGCTGAGTGTATCGTGACGTGCTGAGTGTATCGTGACGTGCTGTGTGTATCGTGACGTGCTGTGTGTATTGTGACGCGCTGTGTGTATTGTGACGTGCTGAGTGTATTGTGACGTGCTGTGTGTACTGTGACGTGCTGTGTGTATTGTGACGCGCTGTGTGTATTGTGACGCGCTGTGTGTATCGTGACGTGCTGTGTGTATCGTGACGTGCTGTGTGTACTGTAACGTGCTGTGTGTATTGTGACGTGCTGTGTGTATTGTGACGGACTGCGTGTATTGTGACATGCGTGCCCGGACCATGCCAGCTTCCTTCTCTTGATGGTGGCGAGGAGAGGCTCCTGGGGACCAGCCAGTCTGTCTACTTTGTTGCGGACGTAAACGTTTGTTTTGTGTTTTGTCCGGGAGATTCTCAAGAGCTTTCGGAAGCGTTTGGTCTCAAAGTCTTCAATCTTCTCTTTCTCGGATGGCGACGAACAGGGCTTCGTAGAGCTTGATCAGGTTCATAATAAGCAATTATTTGCAGCTCAACGTGTAATTACTGCACCATTAAGAAAGCCACCATGCTGGAAAGCTGCACACGTTACCCAGTGTACAAGGCAGGCAGGCAGGAAATATGACTGCTTAAACTACAGGCCAGTTTCCTTTCTACGTAACATTGGCAAATTATTAGAAAGATATCTACACACTAGAATTATCAGTTTTTAATAGAAAATCAAATAATCTTGTCTGTCCAGTCTGGTTTTGTAAAACGAGATTCTGCTACCCATCATCTCATGTCTATCTACAACAATTTAGGCTCAAGCTATCACAATGGAATAAAAACACAGGCTATATTTTGGACCTTTGTAAGGCATTCGATAACGTCTCGGATTATAAAACAGTTTTTGCTGGATGAGCTCTGGGCTCAGTCCTAGATCCTTTGTTCTTGGATTATATTAATGACATTGTTGATGATATTGATGCCAGTATAAGCCTGTTTGCTGATGATACCAGTATATTTCTGGGACGGGGGAACCCTGATATTCGGCGAGATATCCTTGAATATGATCTAGAGAGGATAAGTGTCAAGGAGGCACCCTCACTCTTTCCATGTGCGTGCTCTTTCAAACCAGACTATATACAAATACCAATGAAATACAAGGACATCGCTTTTAATGCACACACACTCCACAATATCGGATACTCAAAGCAAGATGCTCTCACTAACAAATACTCCTTTCTTTCACAAAATATCACAGTATTTCTGTCGTTTCCACACTACAATAATATCTACAGCTACTATATTTCAAAAGACTATTAAATTTGATTATATGGTTCACAATCCTCTTACCAAATCCACAGTTTGATGGCTGCAGAGAGTTCCATACTGAACACTGGAACGTGACGGCTTCTGGTTCCGTCAACTATCAAAAATACCAGACGCGACGGCTTCAACACGTTCCACCATCAACTGTCTTGCGTCTGAACATAGAGAAACTAAAAAGGGGGATTACTCCTAATTCTGACTAAAAAAAAATAATGCAATAAAACATCGAGAAAAGGAACCCAGCAAAACAAAATACGTGTCGCTTACCAACAAACTACGTGTGACTTACCAACAAACTATACGTGTCGCTTACCAACAAACTACGTGTCGCTTACCAGCAAACTACGTGTCACTTACCAACAAACTATATACGTGTGGCTTACCAACAAACTACGTGTGGCTTACCAACAAACTATACGTGTGGCTTACCAACAAACTACGTGTCACCAACTGTTTTGGCAATTGGTTTCCCAAACGTATCTGACCAAATCCTGAGTCTAATACCAACCACTGGTCACCCTCAGACCAGGAGAGAATTACCACACAGCGTATCTGACCAAACTCGGGTTCTAATACCAACCACTGGTCACCCTCAGACCAGGAGAGAATTACCACACAGCGTAACCGATAAAACTATACACACCATGACCACGTGTACAACACGCAACACTTTCACCTGGTAGTTTGTACAGTTCACACGACGTAAATAAATCTGTCCTGACATGTGGCCCCTCTCTCTGTTGTCCTGCCAGACTGACGTCAGAAGGTCCTCTTGGCTGCTCCCTGCTAGAACCAGACTCGTATCGCCGATCTCCCCTCGCGTCCTTTGCCTCTGGACACAGCTTAATGTGAGGCACAAGCGACCCTAACCCTAACCATTTTCTTGGATGACTTTAATATTTGGTTAAATGTCTTTATCCTTTCCTTAAATGTCTTATCATTTCTTTGTATGCCTTTATCATTTTCTTGTATGTCTTTATCATTTCCTTGAATGTGTTTATCATTTTCTTGTATGTGTTTATCATTTCCTTGTATGCCTTTATCTGGATGGAGGTGAAGTGTCTTTTCTGACCCTCCTTGATCTTTCCGCAGCGTTTGATACGATCGACCATACCATCCTCCTCAATCATCTCCATGATGTATACAGCATCTGTGGGTCGGCGCTGGCGTGGTTCCAGTCCTACCTCTCTGGTACAACTCAGTCTGTACTTGTCGGTGACCAGTTGTCACCCCCATCAGCATTGTCTCTCGGAGTCCCTCAAGGATCTGTCCTGGGCCCTATCCTTTTCATCCTATACATCAAACCACTTTCATCACTCATTCATGCTCACATGGTCTCCACCCAGTCCTATGCAGACGACACCCAATTATACAGTTCTTGTCCTTCAGCTGATGCACATGCCAGCATCATGTCCATACAGACTTGCATATCCAGTGTCAAAGCATGGATGGTTCACAACAGACTAAAGTTGAACGACGAAAAAACAGAGGCTCTTCTCTTCAGTAAAAGAAATGCTGGAGTGACAGAATAT